>VWZN01010786.1:102587-158868 GCA_013396955.1 Regulus satrapa | reverse complement strand
CCCCGGCCGCGGCTGTCACTGCCCACCTCTCCCCCCCCTCCGGCACCCTCGCAGGTATCTCTTCTCTCGGGTACAAATCCCGCCTTTCCCCCGGCTGCTGTTCTCGCTTCTGTGCTTTTTCTCTCAGGTTGTCTTTGTTGTCGCTTACCTGGGCGACTGAGCTTGTCCGTAACAACTACGTAGTCTCCGCGGTAGCTTTCTGTGCTGCTTGTTTTCCTTCTGGTGGAGTAACACTTTTTCCTTTTCACCTCCCAAGTGGCTTTGGCGCAGCCTTGATGCGAGGTTCGGGCCTGTTGATTCTTCCACTATGTTCAATGCACCTACTTTTTCTCATCTGACATAGTCTTTGATTGAAGATAGCATAGTTTAGCCTGAGATATTCCTGAGAGATGATGTTTTGCACAAGCGCTCCAGCGGCTGCCCTAGATGGCTTTCATACATCTTTTGTTATATTGATATGAAAATGGGTGTGTCTTTGGTTTGTATTCAGAAGGTGGGTCTTGGAGAACTGTTTTGTCGCTGTGGTTATGCTTGTCTTAAATCAGTTTCTGCAAAGTTATAAAGAGATGTAAGAGAAGGATTAGGCTTGAGAAAGGAAGGGATACTCGGCGAGTTATCTATGGCATCTGGGGTCTGTTATGAATGTGTGGCTTTTCATGGAATTGAGGTGGTTTCAAAGTTACACGTATTTAAACTGCCTTTTCCTCTGACGTGGAAAAGAAATAAGAGAATATTTTTCTGCAAAACTGCAGCTAAAACAAGAAAGCAATGCTTTGGTGTTCCAGTTGTGTAAGCCACAAAGGGCTTTGCTTGCAGAGGCTGACTGCTGAAACTGTCTGTGCCTGGCTGTCTCCAAGAACAGCTCGGAGACCGCATATTTCTTGGCACTTCTAATCAGCATTTTGTAGTTTAAGGGACTTTCACCTGTGGTATTTCACGCAGCAGTTTCATTTTTGTCAAGCTTTAGCTTGTATCCTCTCCCGTGGCTGTGGGGTGCTTTGGTTTTGTGACTGAAAGTGTAGCGGGTTGTGGATAGCCCAGGAAGGTTTGGTTAGAGATCGGTAGCCCCAGGCGGATGTTGTGTCAGCGTTTGATGATGGTATCTCCAAAACTAAACCATTGAAGCTCTGAGTTTACATAAAAGTGACTTCGAGACTTTTAGTCTAGGTGTGGAGTAAGGAGAAAGAGTAATTGTGTTGCACCAAATGGTGTTAAATTTAATCTTATATTAATTTGAAGTTAAGCTGCTCTTGGTCGTTGCAATTGCAGGCTTAATTTTCTTCAGAATTGCGAGGACAGCAAACATGGATCTCCCAAAATGCATACTTTATTGTCCCAGATGTCTTATTTAATGAAACTTGGCGGCTGCCTTCCACTTCGGTGCAGTATTTTAGCAGTTTTGTAACTTCAAAAAAATTGTCAAATGAGCTGTAGCGACCCCCACGTGTTTACAAATCTTGTCTTTTGAATTGAAAACGTCAAGTAGCAGTCCCAACCTTTAGTCTGGATTTGTTTTCGAGTCTGAGCAAGACTCGGGGCTCGGTGGTTGTTCAGGTGGAATCGAGGAGCAGTGCCTCATCTTGGGGGACAGAGAATTCCCGCAGCAAGGCTCCGAACCACAGCTGCCCACGGTGTGGGCACACAGACTGCTCACACGGTCTCTTTGCTGGGTGAAGAGGTCGTGTTGACAAAGGGATGTAGGAGAGGGCCCGATGTTTGTTGTGAGGGAATCGTGTGGCCTGCTCGGTATGGAATGGTGTTGTGAGGAGTGCATTTTGGTATTACAATCCTAAGAATAGTTCCCTAAGTTTGTCAAATACCTGTGGGCAAAAGGAAAAAAGAGGACTTGGTAGGGAGGCAGAAAAAACTTTTACTTTGGAGTCTTAAGTTCTCTTTTTGTAAGTTATAAGCCACTTAATGCAAAATTCTTAAAGTCATTGAGTTTGCAGCTCTCTTTTTTTTTTTTTTTTGAAAATATGGTGAAGAATTTTCTGTTGACCTTCCCACAAGTTTGCTGCCTTGTCTTTCAGCAACTCAGCAAAGTTTTAATGTGTTTATGTTTTATTGCTGCATCATGAACCTAATTAAGGGCAAATGCAGATGTAGTGTTGGATGTAGAAGCGAATCTGCAGGAGCCAAGCACTTCTGTCCTGCGGTAACACTTTTGAACAAAGCGTGTTCTCGGTGGCCAACAGGAACAGATTTAATGGGAAATAGCAAATAAGGTGAAAGTGGTCAATCGGCATGCTGTGCTGATCATTGCATGTTCCAGAAAATAATGGAGAGGTTGTCCATGGGATCTGTTCTTGGGACACCAGCATGGGTTAATTTCATTACTGGGGAAATGTTTTTTAATACATTTGATTGAAAAATTGAAGTGATTGTCAAGGATGAACAGAAACAATTTTTCTTTCGAATCTGAACTTACAATATTTTTATTGTGCTTTGTACCAATCATAAAATTGAGGAAAAAATGCACTGTGAAACCGCTTTTAATTTAAGCAGTGCGTTCGGATGGTAGTCCCTTATTTGGTATAATTAACGCAGGGGCACTGCAGCTCTTGTTGTTAGACCCGGGTTTCCACGTGTGTTTGAATCCATGCGAACGTGAGTCACTGACACAGAAGCTCAAGCGATGAGTCCCGAGGCGCTTGGCAGTGCCGCCGGTGTGTGAGGCTTTGTTTATCCAGGAGCGATTTCCTCCTTTCTCCGGTAGATGGAGCGGGATCTCCGCCGAGTGGAGGTACCTGGCTGCCCTGCCCCTGCGCTGGGGCCGGAGTCATTTCTGCTGGAACGTGTCTGGCTGCAAAGATTTCTGTCTGATCCCTGGGACACTGAGGCAACGCTTGTAGTCGAGTCAGGAGCCCGTTTAAAACCTCGAGCTGAGATTTACTTATTTGACCTTCTTGTTGTGTTTGTTGTTTCACTTATGGAGGTGGATCATGAATGGTATTTTGCAGTCTAACAAATCACTCTATAAACTCATTCATATGAAATAAGGACAAAAAATGTAGTAGAAACACATGACTCTTAAAAAGTAGTTTTTACTTCAAATTTAAATCTTGACTTGGAATGAGTTATCTGTGTGATGTGGGATGTTGGAAATTAGAATCAGTTTGGTACTTTGACATGGTGCTTTGAACTGCTGGAGGCAGACCTTATGATCATGCAAATCCCATATGTCATTTCAGAACAATATGTACAGGTTGGAAAGAAACTGCAAGTGATTAGGAAAAAAGGTTATGCAGAGGTATTTTAAACTGCTTTGATCTTCTTCATTCTTCTGTTGTACTTTGCAGTGAGGAAGACGATGACTTTCAATATATGGATCATGACTATGAAGTACCACAGCAAAAAGGTTTGAAGAAGATTTGTAGCAAGGTGAAATGGACCCGTGAAGAGGTAACACTTTTTATTTTTTTTCTTTAGTCTGATCCCTAAAACCTGATCTTAGCTCATGAAATCTGTTGTTACTTAGTATTGGATTGGGGTAGCATGTAAAATTTATTGGCTGAGGTTATGTCTTAACAGGATGAAAGGCTAAAGAAGCTGGTGGAACAAAATGGTACAGATGATTGGGCTTTCATTGCTAGTCATCTACAAGTAAGTTGAATCTCTGTTTCAATTCTTTTAATATTTTTTTACTTTGGTCATATGTCTAGTTTGGAAGGGAAGAGAAATAGAATCAGGAGCACATAATAAAAGCTATTTCAGAGGATGCTTCTAAAATAGACTTGAGATCTAGCTCAGACCTTGAAGGGCCTTATTGGCTCAGTCTGCAGTGACAGTCTGAAATGATCAAAAATACATTTTATTCACACTTGCTATTTGTTTTTATTATGGGATATATTCCTTTATCTTACTGGTTCCATTACTCGTGGTTGCTACATCCACAGTTCACAGGCTGCTTCTGAAGCAGTTAGGAGAGTGGGTTGCATCTGAAAGATTGCTTGAAAGGAGCAGAATGAATTTCTTAACCATCATAGGCAAGGGGGCACATGTGTTTTATTTATTTATATGTGTATTTGTTGGGGGTTTTGTTTGTTTGGGTTTGATTTTGTTGGGTTTTTTTTAATAGTCATGACTGCTTCCCTGAGGTAATGGTAGAAAGTACCTCCAGCTAGAATTGGTGGTGTTTCTCTTCTGAACAAATGTTATGAAATGTCTGCTGTAAAAACATGGTAGAATATAATGCTGAACTCACTTCCTAGAAGTGGTATTGGATATTGAAATATTAGAAATCAAAAAGTTACACCTTCTTCTGCCTTTGAGGTTCTTACAGTATTGTGTGGGATGATGTGGTTGTTTGAAATTCCATTATAAAGTAGGAAAGGGCTTGAATTCTGAACAATTATAACTTTGCATTGTTCTCATCACATTTTTGTGCAACTGTGATGCTTCTGATTTTTTTTTGTCCAAGTGGCAAAATATAGATATCAGGTAATAAAGCTTCTAAGTTTGTCATACCTGAGAAGATCCACATTCATTACATGTACCTTCTTTCCTTATAAAAATCAGTGAAATGAGTGGATGGCAGAGGTGAATTGAAAATTTTTTATATTAAGCTGTTTGAAAATACGTTTGGTGATACTGTTATGCAGGTGTAGTATGGAGTTGCATTTAACAGATCTAAAAGTTTAGTAAAAGATTCTCCAGCTGAAAGTGAATGCTTCTGGAGGCAAAAAAAAACCAACCCTGTTGTTCAGCTGGGCCCAAGTGAGGCTGAGAAAACATTCCCCATTTATCCTAAGAAATGTGCATAATCAGGTGCCTGCTGCAGAATCACTGATTGAAAGGAATTTCTGCAGGTCATCTGGTTCACAGCCCCTGCCCAAACAAAGTTAGCTGCAGCAGGCTCTCCAGGACAGTGTTTGGGTTTGGTGATCTGCAGGGATGGAGCCTGCACAGCCTTTTTAGGTGACCTGTTGCCATGGCCAAATAATAGAGGCTGGCATAATTCACTTTTACCTTCTTTCTGATGGTCTTTTGCTAGGAAAACCAAGGGTATTTTGAATTGTAGAGGCCCTCAAACTACTGTCCTTTTAAACCCTCATTTTTTGCTGGACTAGGCACAGGTAAACCTTCCCTCCATTCTGTCCTAAGAAAAGTGACTCAAAGTCACTCTCAAGGGAGGGAATGTAGCTTGTAATTGCTTTTTTTAAATTTTTTTTTTCCTTGTGGTTAAGGCAGACTGAAATGATTACATTGTTTCATTCTATCATTTGTTTTGGTCTTCTCTCCAAATCGTATTAGGATTTCAGAAATGTCTGGAAGATAAAAGCACTAAAAAGGCCACAATTTGGAATGCTTTTTGTTAAAATGGTAACAAGCTATTCTATATCAAGTCTGTCTTTTTTAGCTTGTCTTCAACAGGAAGTGCTGATGTTTTGTAAAAAATTGTAGTGTGTTTTTAGTCATACAGTTACTACTTGTGATTAGCTTGATGGTGCTGTGAACAGTGTAATTTCAGGTGTTAGTGTTCTGGGTGTTTTTTGTGGTCTTGCAGACTGCTGCTTTAACTTCATCTTAGCATGGTAACACCTTCACTTGGTAGACAGACCAGCAAAACCTTAAAACTGGTATTTGCTATCCAGCAGCTTGCACTGAAGCAAATAAATAGTCATGTCCCAGTGTTAAAAAAAGGCAGGCTCTTACCTGCATATTTTTAAGCATTGGACCAACCCTTTCATATAGACAGTTTTTGGGAAGCTAAGTGAAGGTTACTTCTCTTTCATAACTGGGAACAATATTTCAAAAGATCCTTAGTGAAGCTACAGAAAAGCACCATCTGTCCTGACCAGCAAAAGCAGTGTTGTTTAATTAGTATGTGTTAACTAAATTTGATCTAAATCTGTTTTCCTTAACACTCTAGTAAAGAGCTGAGAATACATTCATTTGGGGTTTAGGAAAAAGTGTATTATTTTATTTGAATGAAAAAGTATTTCCTTAAAAAATTTTCTCCCCTTATTTAAGTTAATGTCAAAAACAGATCACCCACAAAGTTCAGAGAAAGTGTGGAGTAATGGGTATAAAAATGATATAAATTTTTCATTAAAGGAGAGTAAGTTCTGAATTTGATTATCAAGTTAGTACATTGAAGTAATTAGACTAGAGCTTCATGCAAGGTTGATTTTTTTTTTTCCAGAGAAAAGATTTTTTAATTAAAAAATGGAATAAGAAATAATAAGGGGGGATTTAACTATTATACTTAGAATAAATTTCTAAGTAAGTATTTTAATTTGAAATAAGTTAATAATTCATGCTAGATGTATTTACAGCTGTATGTATTCAAGAGTTTAACAGCTACACCGGTCTTCTAAAACTGTTTCAGAATCGTTCAGATTTTCAGTGCCAGCATCGATGGCAGAAGGTACTAAACCCAGAATTGATTAAAGGTCCCTGGACTAAAGAAGAAGATCAGAGGGTAACAAAAACTAATTGATACTCTGCTCTTTAATAAAATTGGCATATGACTGCTAAGAATGTGTACTTTGTTTTAAGTTCCATTCCCATATAGTTGACGTCTGATGCATCTTGTAACGTGGATACTTTTATTACATTATGATGTATGAGAAGAAAAAAAATTCTCAAGTGGATGGAATGTTGGGTCTGCTCAAGCATTTAATTTCCCATTAGTGAGATTGCTGGCTAATGACTGTAGTTTACCAAGTAGGATGGGGGGAAATCTCTTTGTAGCACTAAACATCAAAGATCTCGTTTGCATATTTTGTCCCTCAAACCCGCCAGACTTGAAGGGATTGGGAATAAGGGAAATTATTTCATAATTTATTGTTACAACATTGAGATCAGCTCATTGGGTTAGAACATAGTTCTAATAAGGCCAAGGTCGTGAGAGTGTGATCCCTCTATGGGCCACTGGACTCGATGATCCTTCTGGCTTCTTTTCAGCTCGGAATACTCTGTGAAACCATTTCTTTGTGTAAAGAAGCTATCAGTGTTTTAGGCTCCTTTTTCACCTCGCTGTTGTTAATCTGTACTGTAGCGTTTTGCCTGCACAACCTGGATTGCCTGCTAGGGAGATGCAAGCTTTCCTGTGGTATTTCTAATTGGTTTCTTGTTTCTACTGTTTAAAACTGTTCTAAGATGTTTTAAGCTACTGTTAGTCAATTTATGAATATGGTCTTTCTAATCTATTTCTTACAGTTCCCATTAGTTTTTCAAGGAGAAACTACTTTTTTAAAATTCCCAACCTTCATTCCATTTCTAGGTGTAGAGGTGTGGGTCTTTCCTCACATGAATATTGTTGAAAATAGTTAAATGAAATGTCTTTACCAAGTTTCTTTTTTGGCCTTTCCTAACGTCAGCTTATGCAGTGGGTGATAGAAAGGAAACTTTCAAATGAATGTTTTCATCAGTATGCACTTATATTCTAAATGCAGAGAATTTGGAGTTAGCAATTTTTTGATTTCTTGAAAATGTAATTTTTAAACCTCCATGTCTCTGTCTGCCTCCTTAGGCCTAATATCAGCTGGCTATTATAATGCTATTCTAAAATGTGAGGTTATCAGTGTTCTCAGCCTTTGATTAAGTAAATTAAGTTTTGAAATTATAATGTGCTTTCATCTGTATTCCAGGTCATTGAATTAGTTCAGAAGTATGGTCCAAAGCGCTGGTCTCTAATTGCAAAGCACCTGAAAGGAAGAATAGGCAAGCAATGCAGAGAAAGATGGCATAACCATCTCAATCCTGAGGTAAAAAAGTCTTCGTGGACAGAAGAAGAGGACAGAATAATCTATGAAGCTCACAAGCGTTTGGGAAACCGATGGGCTGAAATAGCAAAACTTCTTCCTGGAAGGTGCTTTTCAACTCTGTTTGTGTTAAATGTTGGAATAGGAAAAGTGCTCGTCTCAGTACCCTTTCAAATCTCAACTTGCTAGTCAGAGAGCATCTGTTGAGACTTACATCAAAATGCAGTGATCTTGTTAGATGCTAAAAATCCTGCAGATTTATCTGTATTCTTAAAAATATGCAGAACCCATAGGAAGAGCTCTAATAGTTTGAAGGTATCTTCAAATTCTTCCTGATCATTTAGAAATCCTTTATAATAGAGCTGAACTGAATTAACTGAGTAGTAGTAGAAAAATTATTTGATATCAAACTTGATCCCAAAGTGCCTTCATTAATATGCATTTGAGGGTGANTCAGAGAGCATCTGTTGAGACTTAAATCAAAATGCAGTGATCTTGATAGATGCTAAAAATCCTGCAGATCTGATCTGTATTCTTAAAAATATGCAAAACCCATAGGAAGAACTCTAATGGTTTGAAGGTATCTTCAAATTCTTCCTGATCACTTAGAAATCCTTTATAATAGAGCTGAACTGAATTAACTGAGTAGTAGTAGAAAAATTATTTGATATCAAACTTGATCCCAAAGTGCCTTCATTAATATGCATTTGAGGGTGACTTTCCTGGTTTAAAGTCTGATTATAAATTTTTTTTTTTTTGTGTAGCACTTGTTGAACTGGACACTTGTAAAAGAAAATCTTAGTAGCCTTCAAAAGTCCAGGCTTAGGTATCATGCAAAGTTAGTTGGTTATCATGAAGTCTCTAAGTTAAGAATTAATTNTGTTAATTGAAATTCAGTGTTAAGCTGACCCTCTCTGAATTCAGTTTGTGTTCAAGAGGTGACTGTGCCTAAGAAATGTCAGCATTTTTTTATCTTGGTGTAATGAGGGATGTGTGCTTAAAAATTGTGTTTTGATTAAGTACACAGTCCGTGGCTCACAGTAAATACTTTGGAGGAATGAGAAGAAAATGGGTTGCATCTAAATAGAATTTTGGAGAGGGAAGATGAGTTTGACAGAAGAATTCCTATTTACTAGCTTGTTTGTTGTCAATAAATCTGACACTCTTAGCTAAAGACTGCTAATGATCATAGATCTGGAAGATTTGTTGAGTCCAACACGATGAGATGAGAAAAGGGAATGAATGCTCATTGGAGTCAACCTTAAATGAAGAACGGAGCTTTAACCAATTTTTGTTTCTGTGTGCCTCTACTTAAGGCTAGGAATAATAATGCTGTTATTTTAGACAGTAATGCAGTTACAGTCTACTCTTGCCTTTGTTTGTTGAGTATTAAAAGTGATTTCAGCCTGCTTGTCAAAAATGCCATGCCTGTTTTATTCTATCCACTCTCAAGGGCATGAAGAGGTAGTAGAATGTTCTTGCACAAAGCTTCACATGAAACTCAGTGGGGGGGTTGCAGGCTGTCAGTTTTAGAAGAGATGTCTTCCAGTGGCAAACACCAGCCAAAGTGCCTTTATTATGTTGTGGGACAATGAGGTGATTGTCTTAGCTACATGTACTGCAAATTTATAGCAGAGGGATAAATAACTGTGTTCACTACATTATTACAAATACCTAAGAAAAAGGGTTCCCCCTCATGGTTACAGTCAGAACCAAGACTTTCTCCTTTTCTGCTTTTAAGTTCTGGCACACTTAGGTTTAATAGAAGGAAGTTCTAAAAAGAGTAGCTTTCTAGTCATTGTGCCAAATCCCTGCTGATAACAGTCTGAGCGGCTGGAGCTTTCTGGATTTGTGGTTTCAGATTAACCTACTCTACAAACGCTGTAAATTGTGTCATATATTAAATGTTGAGATACGGAAACCAATCACTGTTTTATACTTTCATTTTAGAACTGATAATTCAATTAAAAATCACTGGAATTCAACAATGCGAAGAAAGGTGGAACAGGAAGGATATTTGCAAAGTGTTATAAAGTCTGAAAGTGCTAGTTCTGCTGAACTTCAGCCCCAACCTTGTCTGACTATGGAACACCTGCACACTCAGAATCAATTTTATGTGCCTGTTCAGACACATGTAAGTTCAAAATTTAGAATAAGTATTTCCCAGTTTCAAATAATTGATTTGGTTTAAAACAATAAATATATCTGAAACATTGAAGATCTCTTGAGTGTTTTTGTGAGTTTATGGCAATTCAGGATTTGTGAACCGTAAATAGTTTATGTATAATAAAGTAGAGGTAATTTTATAGTCTCCTTTTCTTGAGGATTTGTAAAATGTTTTATGTCTTTTTAGATTCCAGCATATCAGTATGCCTCACCAGAAGGCAGCTGTTTAGAACATGCTCCATCTTCTTCCAACATAGTTCAGGTAAATTGTTAACAGCCTTCATAAATTAAAGAGAATTTACTGCATAATATTATTCAGTAAAATGAAAAGATGTGTATCTTCAAAAAGTCTGTTAATCTTTATTATTCACCTCAATTTATATAGGCTCCTCTATAAGTAAGCTTGCTAGTGTAATTGGTAGTTTTAGGTAGGAAAAACGAAGCTCTCTTTCTGTATCCTAGAAACACAATGTTTGTGCTTATTTCTGACAGAAATATGGCTTACAACATAGTCCACTTGTTAAATCTTGAGCCTAAATTATGACCTGTATTAGCATTACCTAGATGATGAGAGATTTAAAGGCAAGACTTTACTATTTGCAAATATGTAATAAATATAACCCTATCTGAAAAACTCAGCTTACTGTGACTCACACTTTTGACTGTGCTTTTTTGTTCTCATTAAGTTTTATTTCTTTCTCTCTGATAAACATCCTTCAGTCAGTTGAAGATTCTCTTTTGCAGAATTCTAAACACTGAAAAATTAAGTAACTTCAAAACAAATAGAAAATGGATATATGACTTATTTTTGATTTTTGGACTCACTTGGAATATATCTGAAATTCCTCATGTGGTGCAGAATGAATATAGATCTTGGTTTCTAATATGGTTCCTTGGAAGAATTCTTGTGAATTTGGAATTAGTAAAAATTATTTTGACTTGGGGAATAATACACGTTATGTTTGTGTTAGAGGAATTCTGTAGAATTCTCTGCCTAGCCTGGAGTTTCCCTGTGCACGTCATCTGTTTCGTGTTGCATTTCCTACCCTGATAATAGTATAAGAATACAAGTCACAGCAAGGCCTCAAATGGCTTTTGACAGTTTAGATTGCCCTACACAGAAAATTAGAAGATACTTTCTGCTCCTTGAAGTACTCTAAACTGGTGATAGCATATATCCTCACCTATATTTGTAGCAATAATGGAAAGTGAAGATTTAAGTGGAGATTAAGAACAAGCAAACCAATCAAAACCAGTTAGTTAATTTTATTTTCTGATAATGGTGGTGGGATTGCTTGTATAAATACAAGCAATATAAATTTGTGTCAGCAAATGCTGATTTTAAACAGTTTCTTGCACACTTAGGATAAATAAGAAGATCGTAGAAGATGTATGAAAACACAAGCAGATAAACCAGTGTGCTAGCACTTGGTTCTGTTAGCACACTGATAACTTACAGGGCTTATTAGAATCCAGTTAAAATACCACCTTACACACCCCTTTAACATCAGATCCATCTCCTGGTAATTGGAGTTGTTTCACTTGTGGGTGACTTCTGAACTGCAAAATACGATACAGCCTGAACAGTTGTGTTTCCTCTCTGTGTGGATTCCTGTTAAAAATACAGCTGTGTTGTAATACAGAATCTTTGCCGTGAAGAGGTGGTGGAAGTGAAAAATAGTAATGGCTTCTTTCTTAAATTTTTCAGCAGCCATTTATTGATGATGATCCTGATAAAGAAAAGAAAATAAAGGAACTTGAATTGCTACTTATGTCAGCAGAGAATGAAATCAGAAGAAAACAAATGTCTTCTGTAAGAACTGTATTTCTCTAAATATTTGAATATGCCTTACTGAGGTTAATCCTCAGAAATTCAGTAATGGTTGTGTGGTTTAGTGTGGTGCTTTTTTCACCTGACCCTCTTAAAATTTCAATGCTGTTGCATTGAAAAACAAAAATCTATCTATTAGAATTGAGACAACTTATTTTAGTGCAGTTTTCTAAACTGTGAAGACAGCAGAAATATCACCAACAATTTGGCAGTTCCTAAGACCCAGTATTTTAATCCTCTTCAGGAGATGATGCATTTGACATCATTGCCATTCTGTTTTATGGATCAGCAATGTTTATCGTCTGCTCAGTACAGAAAGGTCAAAAATACATGGATTTTGCCCCATTTTATTTCAAAACGTTCTGTAAAATATATTTTTCTCAAACTTCAGTCAGAGTGCTTGCAGTACTTAATATCCACATGGACATTTGGACATGACAAACACTAAATGAATATGCCCTGTATGTGGTTTGTATGTAAATTCAGTGGAATTTCCCTAATTCTGTGGAATTAGGGTGACTTGCAGATGGCAGTCACTGATTTCCTCAGAGGGCTGTGCCTATCAGACACCTAACTAACCCAACCATATCGATCACTAATTTAGGTTACAGTGAGCTTCAGATTTTATGTGGCGAAGTTATTCCTGTCATTCTTTTGACACAGTGCCATTCTACTTATCCAGTAGAATCTGGTTTGCTTCTAGATTTCTGGTGAAAATTAAAATTTGTTTCTTGGGTACTAAGCAATCTACTGACATTCTACCTTTTAGAATTTTACGTAGCTATTATTGCAAAATCTGCATTTAAAAAAACCCCAGATCACACTCTAGAAGCATTTTCTAATCTTAAAATTAGAAGTTCAGTGTTTTGTACTGAAGATGACTTTATAATATACTGGTGTTCAGGTATGCAGGAAACTTGCATCAGAGATGGCTTCCAATGCAGCCGATAATTGTTGTGAGTGTGTGTAAGATATGAATGTGAGGTAAGATAAAAATCTTACACAATTTGAGAATGTTGAGCGTGTTAATGTAAGGAAAGTTAATTGAAACAGATAACCAGTATTTGAAAATGCCAAAATTTAAATAGTTATACTTAGTCTTTCCACATGCTACTTTTTTTCCACCCTGCACACTCTTTTCAGTGTCTAAGTTGAATAAGATTAACTTGTTTCTTCATAACTTTTTAGCAAGCTGGAAGCTTGTCCTGTTGGTCTGGAAATTTTATCATGGAGGATTGTATGCCTAATACACTAAGTAGCCTTGAGGAACAAACGAGTAATTTCTACAGCATGGACGAGAACCGCATCACACCTGTTCAGCAGAATTCACCTTCTAAGTATTTGGGTGTAGAAGCAAATAGAATGTTAACACCTCTACAAACCATTCCAGAATTTGCAGAGACACTAGATCTTATGGAAATTGTAAGTTTGTATTCGTTGTTAAAAGAAGTGTTTAATTAGGAATGTCAACTTACACAGTATGTGTAAAATACTTTTAAAATTACCCTTTTTTGTATTTGTGTATAACTTCTGCCTTATCAAGTGCTTTATTGCCTGTTTTAAAAGAATTGTGTTTTTAAAATATCCAGTATTTTATGATTGCCTGAGAGACACTGGGAGAATAGTTCAGTATATGGCTTGTGGAGGTAGAGGGCTGATAGACTGGGCTTGGGCGTTCTGAGGTAATCTTGGGTAAGCCTGCTTGCGTTTTGCACCTTGCCCCATAGGATCCAGTGGCGTGGAGTGACAGCTGCTTTGAGCTCTCCGAGGCTGTTGTGTCCCCTGTCAAGCCAGCTCCAGTAAAACTGATGCGGCTCCAGCACAGCGAAGGGGCCGCCGAGTGCCAGTATAACGTCGGCGTCATGCTCGACGGCAAAAACCACAGCAGCATCAGCGGGGATGAGGAGACGGTGTTCTCAACGTCCTCCAACTTAACTAAGTTCAGCAATCCACCTGCTATCCTGAGAAAGAAGAAGAGGTTGCGTGTTGGGCAGTCCCCGGTTCCCGATGTGAACGATGGCTTGTGTAACGATGGCGTCAACGTGGCACTAAAGCGGACGCCGGTGAAAACACTACCATTTTCTCCATCACAGGTGAGTCTGCTTTTAACTGGGGCTAACTAAACAGGAAGACTGTGGTGGGTGGGTTACGAATTGTAAGTCGTTTCTTCCCTAGTAAGTACATTGTAGCCTGAATAAACATGTAAAAAAATTTCTTAAAGCATCAACATAAGGGTAAGTATATTAAAAATAGATCGTTAAACAACCTCTGTTTTGAAGACTGATGGGCAGGGCGACAGCAGCAAGTGGCAACCTGTGTCTCAGCTCACACTTTCTCATGCAAATAATTGTTGATAGAGACCTTTTGTCTCTGTGACCTAATTAAGTAGTAGGGATTTTAAGAAGAGAATCAAGGTCTCAGCAGTAAGTGTAAGTCAAGAATAGAGTATTGGG
Source organism: Regulus satrapa (assembly GCA_013396955.1). Classification (NCBI taxonomy): domain Eukaryota; kingdom Metazoa; phylum Chordata; class Aves; order Passeriformes; family Regulidae; genus Regulus; species Regulus satrapa. Next base: position 144,709 of record VWZN01010786.1, on the reverse strand, counting down.
AGCTGTCAGTAAAAGTCTTTCAGATATGTGTATATAATCTGGGAGTTTTGCTGTTTAATGGTGAAATTTTGTCCTGTAAGGTTGCTTTTATTTTTTTCTTTTCCTTCTTGTATTTAGTTTTTCAACACTTGCTCTGGAAATGAGCAATTTAACTTTGAAAATCCTGCATTTACATCGACGCCAATCTGCGGGCAGAAAGTTCTTATTACGACTCCTCTACACAAGGAAATGACACCACAAGATCAAAAGGAAAATGTAGGGTAGGTTTATTACGTTAAACATCTGGTGTGCTATTAAATTAAAGTTTAATACACATGGGGTAACGCTATGGTGTTCTCAGTTCTTTTAGATTCATGGTGGTGATACCTTTTGTGTAAATGAAAGTATTTTAAAATGTTTCTTAGATTAATTTTATTACATTGCTAATGATATAAAATTTTAAAATAATAGAATTTACATATGAATGCTTTTTTATGCTTGAATAGTTTTAGAAGTCCCACAATGAGAAGATCTCTTTTGGGTTCAACACCAAGGACACCAACTCCTTTTAAAAATGCTTTGGCTGCTCAGGAAAAAAAGTATGGTCCCCTCAGACTTATGGTATGTGATGGTACTGTTTAATTTCTTCTTTGTTGAAGTTTAAATGCCCTCTTAGTTTTAAGGTATTGTAAGCCTCAGTGTGATCTTAGAAAGCATTTTCTTATCCCAGAGAACAACTAGAATGTGAATCAAAAGTGCTTTGGATCTGTTGTTAGACTTGTATCCTTCAGTGTAGTATGAAGGCACTGTCTTCTTGAATAGTACTTTGTTACATACAATCACTTGATCCACAGTAACCTTAAATACCTCAGTTTCATGTTTGTGAGTTGTTTTTAAATTTGCCTATGCTTGCTAACACTATGTATCTTACAAGGTGGTTGCATAATTGCCTGAAATTCTAATTTTAATACCTTAGGTTTCTGGTTTTTTTCAAAAGAAAAATTGTAAGTCAGGGAATTAAGGGGTGTGGGTTCTCCAGCTGGGTAATCTGGTAAGAGCAAGCTGCTGTAGATGAGTATGACTGACCTCGTTATTTTAAACACCTTTCCCATTTCACTTGGAAAACTGCATTGTCTTTGAATCCTCTGGACTATGTAAGAGCTGAGTTGTTCTTTGATTTTCGTTCTTCTGCAGCACTAGGACTGAAACTAGATGTTTACCACACTGTGATAATCTTGAGTGATGTTTGCAGTTTTCTTCATCCTAAATCCCAAAATTTTAGTGTAGCAACTCATGATCCTCTTAATTTTCCTGTCTGAAACACACTTTTTTTTTTTTGTTGTTTTGTTGACTGTGGACCATGTTACCTTTTTTTGTTAGTTTGTTCCAAATGAATTCAATTTTTGTTCTTTTCCTAGCCTAGCTAAGGTATGTTAATGCATAATAACTTTTGGAATTCAGGAGACATACGCTTTTCAAATTCTGAAAAGATTCCAGCCAATATATATTGACTGCTTCTTTTCTGCAAACACAGAAGGTAGCTCAGACTCTGCCACAGGGCTTGGCACCATCTGTGTTACCCTATAGATTCACAGTCCCTCACTATGCAAATGGAGTGGTTTGGCATTCCTGTTTCTGTCCACTATTAACCTCCTGTTCAAAATCAAATTTTGAGGGCTTAAGGGAATTCTTCTCCTCTTGGTACACAAAGGAGCCATCTGTATGGCTTCTGTGAAATTCTGTACTGTACTTAGGACTATCAATGTCTTATTCAAAGACTTGTCTTAAAATTGGTGTAAATTCTTTTCACAACAACTTTTACACATTTCTTTCTGTACAGCTTATTAGTATGTTTTTATGTGTGTACGTGTACATATATGTGTTTATGTAGATATTTGGTATATATATTTTTTTAATCCCTTTTATCAGTGGATTACCATTTGCAAACAAGTAGCTTGTCTTCTTCAAGGCTACCTTGCATTTTTTGAGGCATTGTGTCCATATATATGTTTTATCTGGCTAAAAATAATGTGGATTAAAATGAACTTAAGATAATCTTTATAGCCTTGAACTGTAGCCCTGTGGTTTTTAACTACAGTAGCTTAGGTCCTTCCTTGCTATGTTTTGCAAGATCTCTTTTCTGGCCTACATTAGCTGAAAGTAGAATGTTGTAAGAACTGGCCACTAATAGGCTTCCTGTATTTTCTTATTCAATTTTAATTAATGTTTAGTCACAACCACTTGCCTTCTCGGAGGAAGACATTAGGGAAGTTTTGAAAGAGGAAACTGGAACAGATATATTTCCCAAGGAGGAAGATGACACTTTCTATAAAAACTGCAAGCAGGAGGTAATATGACAATAGCAATTTCAAACAGGGAATAAATGCTTTTAAATAATATTTTACAATTTTTCTCTGCAAAACGTTTATTTCAGCACAACTTTTCTAAAAAAGTCAGAAAATCACTGGTCCTAGATCCGCAGGAAAAAGAAGAGGTTGTGGCCCAGCGCTTGACAGAAGATAATAGTTTAGATGTACAGGTAAGAATTAAACTACACTAAACTAACTGAAGAGCATCACTGGCAGCAATATTAATGTGGAACTGTGTATCTTTTTTTCTGGCCACTAAAATAAATTTTTGGATTGAAGTTGTTAGATTAGTACATTTAGAAAATGAAAACCCACCTTCAGTTTGAAACACTATTTTAAGTATTTAAGAAATAGGTGAGCACTGGGCTTGAATTCATGCATGAATTTTTTCCTTTCAGTCCTTCAGACTAGGTAAAATAATGTGAATGCTTTACAGGTTTATAGCAAAGCTGTTTCCATGCTGGTTGCCTGTGAGCTTTAGCATACACAGCCATGCTGAAGCTTTCTGAAATATACCGGGAAGATGGCATTTGCTCCGTGCTTGACAGTCTGGCAAATGTGTTCTGAAAATACTTAGCTGCATATTAGGCAGCATGTTTTTCCTGCTTCACCTAGTAGGGGAATACTTTAAGAAATATCAAGCATGTAAAAGATGCAGTTTCTCTGCTTCCTCTGCCTAAAGGTATTTGAATACTTCTGCCTCAACAACCAAGACATGAAGAAATCAGATATGATCCCTATTTTGGTCCCTCTTTCCTTTAAAAAGAAGCTTAATGTTTTTGAATTTGAGTAATTAAATAGCTTGTTCTTCAGTCTTGTAGGAAAACTCATTCTAATGAGTTCTTCATGCATATATGTGTTTAATGCTTAAAGAGTAGATGTCTGTGATTCTTGATGAGGTTTAAGGCTATATACAGGATGTAGGAGCCAAGGTCCTTAAAAAGACTGTGTAAGGTGCTTAGGTCATACTCCTTTCTAGCTGGTTTTCTAAATCTCTCCTGAAGTGCCTCTTAGACTCTGTGCCAAGCCTTGGTACCCTCCTGCTGGGTATTGGGTGCTCTGCCACCTGGTGGGTTTGCCATCTTCCCCGGGGCCATCTCTGGGGAGGAGCAGCACTGCTGCAGCCATTCCAGTCATGACCAAAATGCCTGCTGTTCTTAGTGATGGCTCCTGATGACACATGATTGTGTATCACTGAGGCCAGCTTGGTAAGATATGCCATGATGGTGTGGTCTGTTAAAGGCAGGGGATGGGGGAAAAGTTGATTTCCCTTTTTTTTCACAACGGGGAATGCTGGTGCAACAAGAACATTCACTCCTAGGAATAGAGATTGTGGTATTGTCTTATTTAAAAATGAAAAATATATCAATCTTAACGTGGAAGTTATGTGCTCATGTGATGATAATTTAGGAATAAGGTTTGAGGTAGAATAAATACTTAATGGTTGTTTAATGCAGTTTAATGGGATGTTTTTGTAAGCAAGCCAATACTTATGCCGCTGTTACTGTGATATACTTTTTTATAAGTCTTTAAAATGGACATATATCTGTCCTCCACTTTTGTATATTGAAGCTGGATTAATTTCTTTTTATTTCCATAGACATTACCAATACATAAAATTCTTCTGGAATGATCCATCCAGTGCTTATTTCAGTTTTTAAAGCAGTTCCTCCCCCTTACACTGATGTGATGTTACTTTTTTGGCTCTAGTCTCCTTGTCTTTACCTTTACAAGGGTTGTCCTAGAAGTGAAAGTGAAAAGTTTTGTTTTGTTTTGTTTTTTTTTAAACTGTTCTTTAGTTACCACTTTATCAAATCTTGTTCTTACCAGGAGTGGCATGGCTTTAGAGTAAAGAAACTGTCCACGCAGTGATACCTAAACCATGCTAGCAGCTGCTTGTTTTACTATGCTTAATACTAGATGTGGGTCCCAGTATGGACCAAGCTAGTTCTTCATATACTAGCTAGTTCATTAAATTTTCTTCTCAGTTTCTTTTCTAGGATCTTTCTGAAAGTATCTGCTTTATTTACATTTTGACTTTTCTGAACACAGCGGTTGAAGTATTTTTGTATCGATTACTAACTCTTATTCCTGTTCCCTACTCTCTTTTTTGTCAATAGTCAAAAAATGCATATACCACATCTTTGTTAATGACACCGTTGTTGGAAATACAGGACAACAGATGTAACCTGACATCAGAAAAACAGGATACAAATCCAGCAAACAAAGCAAATGCAGTAATTAAGAAGAAACTGAATGCATGCGCTACAAAAAATGTCAAAATGGAGAAAGCTCTTCAGGTCTGGATGCAAAGAATTCTGTTCCTTCTGGTAGTGCGTTAACAAAGACATTTTGTATTGTTTTGTTTCTGTCTTGCACTAATGCCTAGGATTGTTGAAACCAGTGATCCAGTTCCAGTGTTTATATGATTCTTATTTCTTCTAAGTTGGGCATTTTTCTGCAAAGTGTTTATTCTCAGCTGGGTTCTTTAAATACAGCCCTGATGCTTCACACTTTGTTTCAGTGAAACAAGCTGATGTTTGACTAAGATTGATTTGACTAAGATTGATGTTTATAAAATTTAAATGGGAGGGAACAGGGAAGACCTATGAAACAGATTTGGGTACCCAAGACTAGGAGTAAGAAACTTGACCTGGCACAAACAAAACTTTTTTAGGACTTCAATTTCTCAAATTTGTCTCATGTTTACTCTTCATAGTAAGCCCAGTGGGATTCATTAAGCAGAGTTTATCTACAGGTTCTGCTTGGTAATTGTTCTTGTAACAGGCCTTTTCTTTTACATTTGTGTATTTTCTGTGCTGGTAAAACCATAGAACCTAGTTCTCCCTCTGTCTTGATCACCAGCTTTAAGAAGAGGTTGTTTGACCTGACTTTGTACCAATTCCAGTTTGCCCCATTAGGGAGTTAATGTATAAATTATTTTTGTCCTCTCAGGATATCTATAGCTCTGTATTAATGAAAAAAAATTTAAACCCCCCCCAAAAGACAAGATACGTGGAGCCTGATCTTTCATATTCTACTTAATGGCTTTAACAGTGACGTTTTTAAGTAGTAGACAAGAGTAGACAGCTTTCTGATCTTTTCTTATGAGGAAGAAGAAAATGTTCATTAATTGTGATATTAAAAAAAAATATAAATTCTTTTGCTGTGAACTGCAGCAAAGATACATCTATCTGGTCCAGAAGTGTATGGCCTTTAGAATACTTAAAAGGGAAGCTCAGTCATAGTATATTCACAAATATTTTCTTTCAATCATCTTTTTTCCTTTTTTTGTTTCCCCACAGAAATTCCCTCTCAGTTTTGTGGCCTCTCTAACCCCAAGTCCCTTCTATGAATCAAGTTCTGCTAAATTTACAGAGAAACTCCAACAGCTAATTTTCTTTGTGAAATCAATATGTGGAACTGATCCTTTGGGTCAGTTTCTAGCTCGATGTGGGAGGGAGAGGATCTTGCATTCTCTATCATGCTCCAATCAGCCAGTGTCAAGTTCAATTTGGAGGTGAAACGAATCAGCTTGAGATTCAGTACATCGTGTGAAGATGTAGGCTTTGCTTCATGGAAAAAGCAGGACTAGTTGTTTAATTATTCTTCCATTAATCATTGTTATTCTCAGTTTCTTTGCCGTTTTTAGTATATTCCCCAAAAATCTGACCGTTCTTCCACAGCTGTTCAGTAGAGTTCTTCACAACCATTTATTCCAGCTCCCAAGTAATTTTACCTTCCTTGGTGTCTCCAGACAGCTGTCAGTGATGTGTTTTTCTGCCTGTTGAGCTTAGCACATTTCAAGAGGAAGAAACTCAGAGAGAGGATAACTTAATTAGCTTCCCTTTTATGTATAAATGGTTGAACTGGTTAGACTCTGTTGAAGAGTGTTTTTCATTTTGTGTGTTAGAACTTGAAGCATAACCCAGATGCAGTGCTGAGGAGCTGGATTAAGGGGTGGCGAGGGAGCTTTGTCACAGGTTTTAAGCATTGTACTGTAGAACCAGATCCTTCTCAGAAAAATATACTATTGCTAGGCTTTAAGAATTTATTATTACTCTGAAACATTGTGGGACAGTTGCTCAAGTATTTTCGCTCGTGCAAAGAACATCTTTTAACAGAATGTTATTCTATGCAGCCAAATCGTGACTGGGAGGCCGTTGTTTATGGAAAAACAGAAGACCAGCTTATCATGACTGAACAAGCTCGAAGGTATCTGAGCACATACACAGCTACCAACAGCAATTCAAGGTCTCTGATACTGTGATGGTCACTGCAGCTGACAACCATCTCTTTCCATTGAAACTGAAACAATGTTAGAGGCGATTCCCGTGCGATACTTGGGAATTAAGTCTTTGAGAGAGTCTGCCAAGGGAAACCTTAAAGCTGCCTTAAAGCTTCCTTTCTTCTTTTGACTGACAAAGAACAGACACGAAGCTCTTGCATTCTTTACGATGGGATACCGCAAACAGTTCTGCAATGAATTTTTTTAGATATTAAAAGAGTAACCCCGTAAAATACCGAGGGTGAAAATACATTGCAGTACTGACAGCATACAGTTTTTAGGTCTATTTTTCATATTTATTCTTTCGACTTGCATCGCTTTTTTTATCTGTTAGAGCATTTTCAATATAGAGTAGGTTTATAGGTTGTTACTGGTTTCCAAATGAGCAACATACATGACTGAACATGCTTTCGCTTATGTAGCATTTTTCTAGTATATAAAGAAACACAATGGAAAGGAGAACAAAGGAAGGATAGAAAGTTGCACTACTAATTTTTTTGGTATGCTGCAAAACAATGAAATTAACTACAGTGTTAAATATATTTATTTGCAAATGGTACTAGAAGTAGGCAGAGGGGGGTGAATTAAGTTTAGTGTAAAGCATCAGTATTTTCTTCATAAATCTCAAAATGAGATGATTGTTGAATGTATTGTACAGTATGTAGGAACAAGCAAAATTTTGTAAATTGGAAAGGAGTCTGTTTTTATAATTTATTTCCATTTCAAAGCTTAAATGTAGATATTTATATGTATGCAGGTTGTCTAGAGGCCAATGTTGTTTCCTGTTTAAAACAGCTAAAAATGAAAAAAGGACAAGTTTAAAATATATGACATAGCAGAAGAATTACAGTGGTGAAGTGTAAAAATCTATACTGTATGTTACATCTACATAAAGATTGCACTATAGCCCTAAAATCATGTTGGTCTACAACATAATTGCAAGGTATTCCTGTATTATACAGCAGCTGTTCCTGTACCTTGTTTAAATATATTTAGAAAGAAATGGTGGGGTCTTATATGTGACCGAGGAGTACTTTGTCCTGCATAGGAACTAAAAACTAATGCATTTTCAATATATATATTTTATTCTTTTTTTTTTTTTTTTAAAGAAACTTGGCACCTTGGATCTCAAAACAATTGTATCTGCACTTAACTTTGACCATTATATACTGACTAAATGTTTGAAGAACAAAGAGAACATTCTTTTATTTATGAAAAATCTTTGTCCTTATTTAAAGGTATACAGGTCACAACACTTGCTTTAGTTGCCTATTTTAGGTATTTGCACTTATTTTATGTCTTTATTTTTGGTTTTGAAGGAATGTTTTGGTTTGCTTTTGTTGTAGAGATTTTTTTATGTAGTTAATTTTGAGCAAGTTATAATGGAGTGCTCTCAACAGATACTGACAGGTAAATAGAATTGTACACTGTAGTTTTAGTTATTTATAATTCAAACACTCTTCCTCTCCACTCCCGGGTGTGCTGCTACGGATTGTGGCAGAATCGGCTTGCTGCTATGAGAGATGGAAAGAGCGAGCATCATATGCACTGTATGTAAAATTACACGATGTCAGGTTCTCTAGTTAACTTTATGAGATCAACCAGTACTATGCAGGGTGTGGAAAGTGTTCCTAACACTTTTAATATCAAAGATGGTAGGGAAGAATTAATTGAGTATTTTAACGTGTGATGAGCGGCACAAGAAAGGTAATGGGTTCTTAAAAATTTTTTTAAAGCATCTCAAAGCTTATACAATCCTTGTTTTTACGAGCTTTTTGATATTGGCTCTGATAATAGTAGGCACAAACATTTTTAGCAGTTTTTAATTCACATCAAAATTTTAAGGGGGGCGGGAATCCTATTATAAGCAAGGGATCAGAAAATGCCCATCATGCCAGGATTATTCCTCACCTAGAAAATTTAGAGGAGTCAATTGGAATTCTTGGCACTACTAGATTTAGGTGTGCATTACTGGAATGGATTTGACAGCAACATGTAATGCTGGAGACAGCATTTAATTCACAGAAAACGAAATCAGACATTAAGACAGAATGACTATCTAGAATCTGGATGGTATTATTGAAGTAGAAATGGTATCATCAAAGCTACCTATACCAAGTTTAAGCATAGATTTATGGTAAGTAGTAATAATTTGTGTTGGTATTGGTTGGATCGTTTAGTTAACTCCTACTTTGTTGCTTTAGCAGGAAGGTTTTAATCTTTCATATGTCAGGCATCTTATTACTTTTTGAATGTTGTGTGCATTTGCATTTCTTTCAGTTTATAAGTAAATTGTACATGCAGCAGCCAAACTTGCATGAATCCTAAATACATATTACACCATATTTTTGTTCTAAGGTTTGACAGAAAGTGCAACAAACGCCTTGTTTATCTTAGTTTTTGTTGTACTACAAACTTTCTTTTATGTAAGAGAATCTCACAACACAGACCGTGTTAATGTCAGAAATAAAGCATCTATGTACCAGGTTACTGTAAGTGTCTTCTGTTTGAAAACTGTAACCCTCAGTGTTCCTTAAAACAACGTGTATGTTTGTGTGCCTGTGGGACTGCAAGAGACCTGTGTTTTCTGGACTGAGCAGGGACAGCAGATGTGGAAATCAGTGGGTTACACAGCAGGATGGAGTCCCTTGGCAATACCTGCTTCAATCCAACCTGCATGTAAGCCTGCTTGTATCTGATTATCAGTTTAGATTTGTCTCTCAAAGCTGTAGCTCACATTTTTACGTATAGAAGGCAGTTTGAGGAATGATGCGTTGATAGCGTCAAGCTTTTGTTGCATTCCTTTCATTTGTGGTGTAGAAGTGTTTTAGTACGTGTGCCTGAATCTTGGGAGGTAAATGCAAGTGTAAGCTGTGCAGTGTGATGATTTTTTTTCCCTGCCCTAAGTAGTTCTCACATACATGTATTAATCTGAGTTAGTGTTAGACTGAAACTCTTACTTTGATAGAAACATGGGCATTCAACACAAAATGTCAATTTCCCAATTTTGTGACAGTATAACTGACAGTTCAGGGAATCTGTTGAAGGAAAAGGACAAGAGGGACTAACATGAGCCAGTTCTTCAGAAATAGTCCTGGTGATTTGTATCATCTAGCTTTAAGCTGTATGAACAAACTCTGGTTGGACTCTTACAGGGGCTTTTCTGGGCATTTAGCCACTGTATGAGTAACCTGCAGAGGTGCTTGTGTTTGTTTGTAAGTATGAAGTTCCCATCGCTTGGGACAAATGAGGTGGACTTGACTAGAGCTTTTGTTTATGTCATGGCTGGCTGCTGCTGTCTGAAATGGGAGCAAAGTGTAGGAAGAGGAAAGCAAAGTCTAATGATGTAGCGAGTTAATTTTCCTCAGTGAAACAAATTAGAGCATATGGACAGTCACTAAGGCAGGTTTGGCAGGAACTACAATCCCAAGTTTTATTATACGAAGACTCTGGAAACTTTTCTTATGGATCTGACTTTTACTTGGAAGAAGTGGCCTTTAAGGAATTGATTGGTGAGAATAATCCCAGCTCCTACTTCTGTTAATCAGATTTTACATGAGAATGACTCTACTAGATTTGCACCAAACAAAAAGTGACCCAATGTTGTGAGTCGAGCTTTGTGAAATAAGTGTTTTAACACTGAATATTAATGGACCAAGGTTGCACCATACTTTTGGCCAAGACACAAAATGCCAACAACAAAAATTTTGAAATTGAAATTGGTTCTTGCATTTTGTTTTGTGACAAATAGTCTGATAAAGGTTCAGTGCCTAGGTAGAAAATACACTGATGTCTTCTAATGCTAGACCTCATTTAATTTCTTTCATAAGTTTCCTTGACGTTGAATAAGCTGAAGCTTTACAAGCTTAAATGCTTACTTTCATGAGGGAGCTGTGGATTACTGTTTCTGAGCCAGCAGAGCCAAAAGATTGGTCCCTCTTGAAGCTGCAGCATTACTGGTGTGTGTGGCTTCCCCTGGAGACAGCCAGCTTATCCCTCGAGTGGGTTGGATTCTTGCCCTGCAGCTGAAGGGAACAATGGGATCCTTGTAGTTCTGCTAGCATGATGTGTTGGAAGAACAGGTAAGCTTTGGACGTTTGTACACAACCTTACACTTTTGTATGAAGCAAAAACCCAGCTGCTCATACTCACTGCATCACCTTAATGGAGAAACCGCAGTAGTGCAGCTGCTGTTTGCATCTGGAGCAAGAGGTGTGCAATATGGCATTCTTCAGTTTCAGCTTCTGTTGGTGGTGTGGTTCTCTTCCTTCATTTCATTTTCTCTTCTGCTTCATTGCTCTGTGTGTTTTTCTTTTTGTGAGGTACGAAACTGAAAGGAGCCTTCTGACGGTGCCCACTCTTGGGTTGTGTCACCCCAGTGCTGCAGTCGCAATTGCAATGGGAGTTCCGTCTACCTGCTGCTGCATTTTACAGGAATGTTGGGTTCTGATTTGGGTTCATTTTTAGAGTCCTCTGGATTGCTTACCTGACATCTGATTTCCTGTGTTATCACACCCTCTGATTACAGAGAGAATGGATGTGAATGGCCTTAGTGCAAGGAAGATGGGAACGGGCTGTGTGTTGGCTGACAGTGATGGACATGGGTGACTGTCCTGTGTCAGTCTGAGGGGAAGGGGTGCTTGTATCTTCTTTTTATCTTCTGGGGGGGGGGGGGGAACTGTGCTTACTCAGCATTTTTTGCTTGCTCACCGTTGGCCAGCTACCTGATCATAGTTACTCCTTGTAAAAGTGGTGTTGGGTGGTTGTGTAACCATCGGAGCTTCAGAGCACCCCTTAAAGTGTTGTGTACTCTGCTTCCACATGGTCTGCCCCACAGGTTGAAGAGGAATATTTGCTCAGCTTTCTGAGGGTGTCGAGTTCTTACACCAGCAGGCATTAAATAAAAAGCAATTAAAATTTTTTCAGTAGGACATACCAGTAGAGCAAAAAAAGAAAATCAGGGGGAAAAGTGCTTATTGGAGAATGCACATTTGCAGTGATACAAAATATCTCAAAAGCATTTGTAGCAACTGTCTGAACAACGAGAGCAGCTTCTGCCTTACACATTAAGGTGGAAAGACAGAGTTTGGAGAAGGACTCAGCTTTGTACACCGGAGTGGCTGAACATGAGCATCCCCGGATCCACAGGGATGAGTTGGCTTGCGCTGGTCTCGGTTCCCCCCGCCGGTTCCCCCCGGCCAGGCGGGTGTTGGTGGCCACTCGGGCTCCGGGAGGACTCGCCCCAGCGCCGGGGCTGCACCCGCAGCCGGGGTGGGGGAAGCGTGAGCTGGGCTGAGCGGGGCGAATCGCCGGATAAATCGGCCGCGGGCAATTTACAAATGAATGCCACGTTCTCCTCAGCCATACGGAAACGGGGAATCAGCGGTGTCTGGAGGGCCCGTGTCACCAGAAGTAGGCCAGTTTGTGCGTCGTCCTGCGCTGGCAAACGGCCAGGCTTTGTGTGCTCCAGACACCAGATGGGAAGCAATTATGAGTGTGACAAGCGGGTCATCTGGCAGACACTCTGTGGACCTGCTGCTGCATAATTTTTGGCGGGAAGAGGAGAGTATTTTTCTTTTCTTTCCCCTCCCTCCGCCCCCCCCGCTGCTCTGTTTTTTTTTTTTTTTTTTTTTTTCCGCCCCCCCCCCCCCCCCCCCTTTTTTTTTTTTTTTTTTTTTTTTTTTTTTTTTCTTTTCCTCGTTATTATTGTTAATACAGCATCTCCTTTAGCCAGCTTTCAGTGACTGGATATGGAGTATCCTGTGTTTGCTGAGCCGATGTTCCATTTGTGCCTCCTAGTGAGCACTCTGGAGTGCAAGCATTTTCCCCTGGGCCAAGTAAGCGATGGTTGTGCTTGTGTCTGTACATTGTGTAGCTTACAAATACCGGCCTGCAGCTCTGGCACGGGTGTTTTAGCCACTTGGCCAGCCAAGCTGGGGCAGAAGAGTTCCAGTGCAGAACAGGAGAATTGAGGGAGCCTGGAAGATCCTGCAGCATGGACCTGGTTCTCCAACAGTGAGAGAGAAATGAGAGAAATTTCCAATCTCCCTGTAGGGCCAGGTGGAGGGGGTGGACCTTTTGGCAGCTGGGGCCACCATGGGACCTCATCGATTTGTCCTTTGACCACAGTCACTGGCCTGTGAAAGGGGAGTTTTGGGAGCATGGACAAATCAGCTTAGCTGGCTCCAGCTGAGTGTGACAATGCAGCCCCTCGGCTAAGAGCCTGTTGCTAATTGCATTGGGCAAATGTGCAAAACATATTACATCTTCCATTGCTTTTGTCTGGCTGGCTGGGGGAAAATGGCAAACATGGCCTGGGTCACCCGAGGTCACCCTTTTCAGGGTGCAGTGGAGGCGGCAAAAGTCGGAGCAGGCACAGGGGCTCCACTGGTCCTGGCCCCGGGGAGGAGAGAGAGCCCTGGCTGGCTGGCAGCAGGTGCCTCTCTCCCTGCAGAGCTCCTGAGCAGCTTGGTGACACCGTGTGGCATCTGACTCCCTCCCCTGGCAATTTGCTGAGCTCAGGGGCAAACTGGGTATTAACGACAATTCAGGGGGAATTTCTCTTCAATTTCATTCTGAAATGCTTCTATCTCACGGGTATAGTGAATGGCCCTCAACCATTGTCTGTAAATTTTTATTGTCTGTAAATAGCTGCACAACTTGAATCCTCTGGAAATCACGTTCAGTAGAGCTTTTAGGTCCAGAGACACTGTTTGGTTCATGATACTGTCAGCAGTTTCATGGATGGTCCTGTGCAGGGAATCAGCACTGCTTAAACAGTCAAAAATGCAAATAAGTAACAATCTTTTAAAAATTCACCATTTGTGCAAAGTCTGACTATGACAGGATGGGAGAAAAAGATAATGCAAATTTAGTTAAAGTCTGTAGAGCTAAGTAAGCAGGACCAGTTCGAGTGCCAGCATATCTGTGTGTCTACTGAATGATGATATTGGATGTCATGAAGATTGGAGATGAACTCACATGCACTCACCCCTAAAGTTCAGGTGGTGGCTGGACCAAAGCACTTGTCATCGCACCCTGCCAACTTTTTTTTTCCCCCTGTTAGACTTTATTTTCATTTTTAAAACTTACTTTTAAAATTTTTATTTAATTTTTAATTTAAAACCTGAGAGATCATTTGGGAGATGTTTTCATGTGTAATGACTGGGGACAGAATATTTTTAGGCAAAGTTTTTTGCAATTTTTTGTCTCACAAAGATTGTGCTGGCAGGATAGAAGAGACTACATTGCAGCATAATGATTCTGGACCACAGTTTTTCTTCTGTGCATAACCCAGAACAAAAAATCTTTCTGTCTCTTCACAGAATTTGAATGAAGCTATTTGCTATTGATTTACTTAAGCAATATGACAGCTGCAAAGCAGGAGGAACATAGATCTTGGGGGGAAGAAACAACTTCAGACACCTCTATAGCTTTACTCTGTAGCAGTGACCTTCCTTTGCTGGGTTAGTCGCTGGATTTGATTCCTTTTTGTGACCTCATACCCAGCAGCAGTCAGCTGGTGATGCTAAAACCTCTGGGTTTGAGGGAAAAAGGAGGGGTTTGGTTCTGAAAGTCTGGTGAAGGTTTCAAATGAGCAAGGGAGGTGAGGGACACAGGCATTGCCCTGACTCTGTGCTGCTCCCTCTGTCCCTGCAGTGCTCCAGGGCACACAGGTGCTCTGACAGACCTGGCCTGGACCCTGTGCAGGGGAAGACTCGAAAATATTTAGTTTTTACGTCTTAAAGTGGTTTAAATTCATATCTGGACACCTCAGCATCTGGAAGATGTTGAAGCATTTGTGGGAATATTTTTCTTATCATTCTGCACAGTGGGTGGTTTTGTTAACACTTACCCTCTACGCAGCAAGTGTGATGCAAAATCTCCTTGATCATGTGAAGTGTTCTTTGTGAGGCAGCTGATGTGTCCTGTGTTGCAGGGCCCATGCATGTGCTACTTTCTCTCTGAAATAATCTGCTTAAACTAACAGCCCTCCAGCTGGGAGCACAACTAGATGCTGAGGAGGTGATTTGGGAGTTTTCCTTCTGTTGTGGGCTCTGTGGCAGAAAAACTAAAAAACAACAACTACTAAAGAGGTTTTGGTGATGACCTGTTGATTTCTAGGGACTGCATAAAACTGGCTCCATAATCTCATTTATCTCTAACTTCACCCCAAATATCTGTTAGTCTATTATGATGCATTAAAAAAAGAGATTAGAGGGTAGAGGGCATTTATCAGATCCTGAAAAAAGGAAGTGTTCAAGTCACCTTGAATTATCTCTAAAAATATTGCTCCTCATGGAAAGTATCAGGCCCCGAACTGAGCAGCTGAGCACAGACTGTGCTGAAGTTGGCACTGCTGGCTCCCTTTTGTGAAGCTAAGTGTTCTCCTCTGGCATGAAGTGAGCCCCCTCCTCTGGAACCCGTGGAGAGGGCTTCCATGGCAGCAGGGCACAGTCCCAGAGGTTAGGGCTGGTCAGAGCCTCCTTCAGCATTTTGATGACTGCATCATGTGCTGTCTTTGTGTTTCAGGTGAACTGCTGAAAACTGAGCAGTCCGTGGGCTATCAGGAGCTGTCTGTTAACTTTATGCCTGCTCTGTCTGAGTTTTGAAACTTACTTACCCCATCTTTTATTAACAGTCATAGTTGAAGTTTTCAGCTCAGTGGCTGTGATGCAATTCTGTGACTTTATAAATACATGTAGGTTTATCACAGCAGCGCAGTTTTGTACCCTGTTTCTAGGCATTTGGATTAGCTGGAGTAGCTTTCATTTTGTTGATGTCTGCTTTTACTGAGCCTTTAAACGTCTTGCAAAACAGCAATTTTCAAGCTTGCTAATACCAACACTCTCCTGAGAGAAATGCAGGCACATATGAGTCAGAAGATAATGGTGCCAGCCAGGTTAGCTGGTGATATAGGGAGAGATGAGAAGATGGAGCCTATGTCTGAGTAAAGCAGCATTTACCTCTGCACACCTGTGTGGCTGCCTGCCTCTATTCTCCATTAGAGTGTACCCAGAAAGGAAGGACAGGGATTTTCCACCCTTCAGTGGGAGCATCCTCCACCCTGCCGCATCTCTGCAGGGTTTCTGAAGGGTCATTCACCCCCAAAACCTGGGTTTGGACCTGGACAACCCAGTGGGATGACCTGAAAGCGGAGAAAATCTGTGAAGCTGACTAGGTGTCAGAGCCATGCTCTGTGTCAGGAGGATGCTGGTGTGTGATGTTTGCACTGGTAATTCACACAATGCTCTGGATGCCTGCTGGGGGCTGCTGTGCAGTGGCAAGGCTGCCTTAACCCAGCTGTTGGTGGCTAAAAACACAAGTGGTGTCAATAAGCCATTTCTCTTGCTTTTGCATGAAGGTTGTTATCAGCTGGAGCAGTCTTCCTCTTTACCCTGCTGTCTGTACAGAGCTGCTGGTGCCAGCTTTAGTGACTGGACTGCGTGAGGAATGATTAATCTGACCCTTTACTGGTGGGCCTGAGGCTGCTGACCCCCACAGTGCTTGGATTTGGGGTGCTTCCACCTCTACTGATCATGCTGGTTAAGCTTTCATCACTTGAGTGTCTCTAGCCCAGCAGAAGGAATGTATTTTTAACCCTGGGAGCTTAAGTGAGGCCCTGGGCTGCAGAGAGGCCCCCTCTGCGTCCAGCTGCTGTGGGGGGCTGGCTGTGGCATGGCTGGGAATGTCACGAGCCACGGAGGAAGGCAGAATGGGCCGAGTCCTTCTGCTCCGTGGGCTCCCTGGGAAGGGAAACATGGCTGTTTCCCACTCCTTACCCACAGGGAGGATTGATGTGGGCAAGACAAGGGCTGGAGTGGTGGCAACCAGACCGTAGCTGTTTTGCACAGCTGGGGTGACTCCTTGGTCCCACCGTCTGGTTTCTTTAGGTGGTGAAGATCAGGGAAGGAAGGGCATTACCTGAGGCACTGCGGAGCCACTGAGCCACCTCTGCTTTCCACATGGAGACCCCGTGTCTGGTGAGAGCCTTGTGCCTGGCTCCAAAACAGCCTCACAGCCAGAGTGCATTGGTCGGGTGTCAGCTGAGGTGTGTGCAACAGTCACCCCAAAAAAATTAAAAAGATCCCCTTGCAACCCTGCAGGATGGATTAGAGCTGCCTTCCTTTACAGCCTTGCCAGCCCCACCTCAGCTTTGCACAGACCTTTGTCTGTGCTGCATGTGGCTGGTGCACTGAGGCACAGAAGCCCAGCGTTATCAGCTGCTGGTAATCTCCATGTCAAAGGGTTTGTTCAAGGAGGAAGATTATTTGAGGCTTATTTCTTCCTCCTTTTTCCTCCCCCCCCCCCCAAGAATATTTGTGTCTCTTCTGCTAATGGGATGACCCACTTCCACTGCATTGTTGTCAGCTAAATAACGTGATATTTCTATTTGTGAATTATGTAAAAAATTGTTAGCCAGGCTTGGATTTTTATATATTGTAATTGAGATGAAAAGAATAGACATTGTAAGAGTCTGACTGTTAATGAACACTGTTTATAAGAAGAGTTCATGATAGATCAGTAATGTGAAACCCAATCTGGAGTACAGTGTCCAGTTCTGGGGCCCTGTAACATAAGAAAGATTTGGAAGTGCCGGAGCAAGTCCAGAGGAGGGTCATGAAGATGCTCAGAAGGCTGGAGTACCTCTCCTATCGAGAGATGCTCAGGGAATTGGGGCTGCTCAGCCTGGAGAAGCAAAGGCTCCTGCGAAACCTTAGAGCAGCATTCCAGTACCTGGAGGAAGAGACAAGAGAGTTGCAGAAGGACTTTTCACAAGGGTATGTACAGATAGGACAATGGGGAATGACTTCAAACTGAAATAGTGTAGGTTTAGTTTAGATATTAGGAAGAAATTCTTTACTGTGGGGGTAGTGAGGCACTGGAAATGTTGCCCAGAGAGGTTGTGGATGCCCCATCCCTGGAAGAATTCAAAGTGAGACTGCTTTTAAGCAAGCTGGTCTAGTGGAAGGTGTCCCTGGCCATGACAGGGGCTTGGAAGTAGATGATCTTTAAGGTCACTGCAGAAGTGGGCTGTAATTTCTGAGGCTTTTGCTATGTGTACTGTGGTCCTTGTTACTAGGGCAACACATTTGATGAGGAGACCTTTGTTTCCTGAGCTCCACCTTTGCTCGTGCTGGCACATCACAGGCAGAGTGTCTGCTTTTGTAGCATCAGCTCCCTACACAGCTGCTCCCAGGGCCCACTTCACCCAAAAGTGCCTTGTCAGACACCGGGGTAAAGAACTCCACATGCTGCAGAGTTTACTGAGGGCCTTTGCATGTCTCTTCTGCTTCATGGTCCAGTGAACCTCATCCTCCCCAAAAAAGGGAGCATCAGACAAATAGATTGTGTGCTACCTCTTGCTTCTTCACTGCTATGCAAAACGTGATGGCTCAGTAGGGAAATATCAGCCTAAATAAAGCAGAGTCAAATGTTAGGCAGGTGAATCTGCAGGACAGAAGGTCTGATGTGGTGAAACACCTGGCTGGGACCAGGGGCTGCCAGCAAGTGTCTGCATTGATCTGCCACCTTTGGGCCAGCTGCTCCACAGGCCTGATTAATTAAGGGCTGTTAAATATGATGTCTCTTTTAGTAGGGACCCCAACTTGATGGCTAAGGAGAGGCACATCATTCACACTGCTTCCATTTCATCCTGAATTGTCCCCCATTGATCTAAACTCCTGGGGTTTTCTGTGCCTTCATCTCACTGAATTAAATATTCAACTCCTTTTTTTCCTTCTAAATACTTCAGTTCTTGTATTAGTGATTTCTGTGCCCATGTATTTAAATAAGAGTTCTGCCACTTAAAGTTTTGAATACCTTGTGGGTTAGGGTTGGGAGAGTCAAAAAGCCTACAGCTCCAGGAACCCCGGGGCTGGAAAAAGCATGTCAAGGTGATCCCAGCAGGGCCCCAATATTGATGCTCCTACACCTTTCTAATCTGGACCACCCATGGGGATAGGGACCCTCTACCCCCAGTGACAAGATGCCCTGAGGGTTAGGTTTAGGCTTCAGAGATCTGCAGAGCCTACAGCTCCAGGGACACTGGCACTTGAAATGGCATTACAAGGGCGTCAGTGCAGGGTGCAACCATTGCCAGCTCCACACTCTTTAATCTGTACCACTTATGGCAATGAGGACCTCTGGCCCAGTGTCAAGCTGCCAGTAGGTTTAGGTTTAGGGTTAGGGTTGAGAGACTCAAAGACCCTACAGCTCCAGGAGCACTGGGGCTGGAAAAGGCACGCCAAGGTGATCATGGCAGTACCTCAAAATTGCTGGTCATCTGTTTTTCTAATCTGGACCACTTCATTTATTTTGAGGATTTCATGCAGGATTCTTCCCTGTGCCAATCAGGTTTGGCAGGAGCACCCACTCACGAGAGGCAATTTGGTCACAAGGTTGGCAGAGGGAAATCTCTTAAAAACTAATGGATGGCTTCCCCTGGACAAATTAGATGAGGTGGTATTACAGTGGCTGGACAAAATATCTGAGAAACCAAGGGCAGAGAAGTATAATATGAGCCTGAGTACATTCCCTTTAATCGACATAGGCAGGGAAAAAAGTGTGCTAAACAAAAGAGGGAAAGTGAAAGCTCTGCTACCTTTATATGCACAGGGGAGCAGCAGCTTGATTTATGTTGGACAGCTCACTGGTAATGGAAATGGAGACATCTATTGATGGTAGCTCCTGGACCCAAAAACAAATTACTAGCGTTTTTAGTGGACACTGGGGCCTGAATATCAGCCCTGACTAAACAAGAGACCATTGCTTGAGGAGCTGTCCCATCCAAACAGCCCTTGCTTGCAGCGAACGTGTTAGGGGTGTCACAACCAGTAACTACCACTGCAGCTAGACCTGTGTTACTGGGAGAAGAAGCTAACATAACTGTGACCATAGCAACAGGGGACTTCCCTTTAAGTTTACTGGGACTGGATGTTTTGAAAGGGAGAACTTGGCCTGGGGTGCCAATGGTCTTTTGGAAACACCAGCCACCAAGTTAAACTTGGTGGGCAGATGGGCCCAAATCTTCGCCCCTTCAAAACTACCAAATGTCAAACCCTATCCACTGCCCTTGGGGGACACAAGCACGCAGTCACCTCAGCTCACCGTGTGCTGGCCAAAGAGTTGGCAGTGGAAGAGAGAGTGAAAGTTTACTGGTACACTGATGATATACTCAAAGGAGGGCATCATAAGGAGGAGGTTGGGACAGAATACCCTCACTGTGCACCTCGAAGGTTTAGGGTTTAGCTACTCACTTGTGAATCATCTCTAGGGTTAATGCTGAGATTCTAAAAACTTTGCATAGATAATTGTGTCTATTTGACATCTGTGTTGTTTGTAGAGGTTTTTATCAGGGACCTCATCTGACAAATCTGACTTGTTTCAATTTTTGTCTGCAAGTTCTGATATTACAACTTTTCTGACTGGGTAACTGACAGAAGTAAAATCATTCTGCTGATGTCAATGTTTGAGTTTAAATATTTTCTGTATAAGGTGTGTGGTGTTCCCTCAAATAGTGATGTGTCAGTGATTGACTCTTCTGGCAACCTCATTTGCTACAGGACCTGTAAAGAGAGAGCAAAAGGGGAAGAAAGGCATATCTGAGGTGGTTTTCTTCATGCATCAGTAGGAATTATTTTATATATTAGCCTAGCCTAAATTCACTACATTTTATTTAAATAAAGTGGTATGCAAAGTAATTATGCATATTTTAGTGAGTAGCTCTATCACAAAAATAGTTTTGAAATGGTGAGGAAAAATTAGCAACTTTTTTTGGGGGGGGAAATGAATCATAAATTACTGTAAGTGGGATGGACAATCATCATGCAGTCTCCTTCTATCAGATCAGTGCCCTAGTCTGTCTCTAGTTCTGGGGAACACCAAACTAAAAATTGACATGGAACATGTCTGAAAAATGCATCTTCTCACAGACTTTATAAATTATGACAACAAGCTTGTGTCCGGTAGTGCCAGAAGTGATGTTTTTGGCTGTACAATCAACAACTTCTGTCTTTGGTGGAAAAATGGTAAATTTTTGTAATCACAATTTCATATTTTTCTGATGCTATGCTGGACTCAACCTAATGCAGCTTTCTGTACAGCTTCATCTGGAAAATACATCACACGTCTACATCCTCTTCCATACTCATGTTGGTATTTTTAACGCAGAGCCAAAAATCAGGTACTCATGGACGAGTTCCCAGCAGAGGCCAGGTCCTGGAAAAAATCTGTGCCAGCTCCTGTGGTGGTGGTGGACACTCACTGAGAGGACAGTCCCTGGCTGCTCATACTAAACATAGATGGTGTCTGTAATGGAAGAGCCAGAAATATGACAACTTTTCACCAGAGCTGTGTGGCTACGGGCAGTGCGGCAGGCAGGGAATGAGTCATCCTCTAATGGAGAGCTGTGAAGTCTGGGTTGGTGAACCATGCCCACACCATGTGTTTTTCCTTGTATCCTGAAGTCTTTCCACTTGCAGTCCTGAGTCACTGTCCCTAGGCTGGGCTCCTGTGGTCCTGTGCCATCCACCTCAGGCTGGGCCATGGTTCAGCAGGGGCTCTCCAAACCCTCAAAGCCAGGGTTGTGTTTGACATAAGTTCAGTGACTTTGTTGACAATTCAATTGGCTTCATTCTCTACCAGAGCCTTAAATCCCATTCGGGAGTCTGTGCCTTGGCACTTCTATTTGATGGGAGGGAGGTGACACAAACGTCGTGTCTGGGATGTGCTTGAGGTCAGGTGTGTAAATGTGTATCTGGTTTCTAACTGCTGACAGTTCTTCTCTGCACATCTGAGAACAAGATGGTTCTATCACCTGTACAATACTGGAGCTGCTTACAAATACACTTTCAGGCCATGGAGAACAAAGTTCATCTTCTTTGCTCTCAGGGGTTCCCCTTTTTTCAGTATCAAACACCCTCCTTTACTTGCCCCTAAATGCTCCCCAAAAACTCTTAAGTCTCTGAGACCCATATGTAACCACATGCTACTTGTTTATTTTGTTGTTGTTGTTGTTGTTTTTTTTTGTTTTTTAAGAATAGAACATATTATTAAATCAATAAAATAAATATCTACTACAATACAAAAAATCTCCACAGCAGTTCCTGGAATACAAGGAAATTAAATATGCTTCTTGTAAATAGCTCCCTTATTGAAGATCCAAATTATAAATAAATAAATAATAAAAGCATAAATACACATGTCAAGATACATCAATTATTAAGAAGAAATATTAATCATCTCCTCCTCCATCCTCATACTGCTCAAAGCTATTAATTAACAAATTAGATACTACTACTACAATGCAACTTCCTCAACAAGCAAAACTCTTGCTGCCCTGGACTGTGTTTGAGTACTTCCTGGGCCACGTTAACTGCAGGGGCAGGTACCACAAATGTTCCTTCTCTTAATTACACCAAATTCAGTAAATTGACTTTTCCCAGTGTCTGTCCATCATCCTTATTTTTCCTTTGTTTAGGAAATGAGACCAAAAAAGTGAAGCAGTGATTGGCGTTCTCCTTACTCTTCAAATGTGTGTACTGCTATGCAAGAGACCAGTCCCACTGAATTTACTAGGCTTTTCTAAATGTGTAAAAATACACACACATATGGGTTTCTGGCAGGAGTTCTATGGGCTGAGGAGGGGGCTGAAGCGTGGTTAGTGATGTTTGTAAAACCTGTTGCAGGAAACCCTTGACCATGGCTCCGGCTTGGTTCAGTCATAGAGGGCCTGATGTTGTCAGGATCAGGGTGTTCAGGATCAGCGTGCCAGGCTCTGACTCAAAGGTGGGGTGGGTCCCTGTGAGAACCCTCTGTTGAAGGCATGCAGCCCTCAGCGGGTGTCAGCATTGCTCTCTCGTGTCAGGGCACAGAATGCCTGGTCCATACTGGGTCACCAGTAGGCTCACAAGGAACTGTGTTCTCCTTCTTTCCCGGGAGCAAGAAGTAAAAGATCACGAGCAGATCATCCCTCTCTCAAGCTGCAGGGCCAGAAAAGGACTTTTAACCTTTGGTAATGAAGAGGGAAAGTCTGTGTGATTTGTGCAAAGTTGTCCCCTGACCTGTTGAGCATCTCTGAAGGAGGAGCCTGCCACTGAAGCAGTGATGGACAGCTGAATGGAAGGGCTGACAGAGGTATTTCATGAAGGTGTAGTGCCTCTCTCCTTGGCAGCCTCTGGACTGACTTGGCTGTAGCAGCATGAAAAGCCACATTACCTTTCAAAGTAAGAACTTCCATCCCCATTCTACTACCACCACATCCTACTACCATGTCCAGCCCTAAATGGGTTTTCCCTGTTGCCCTCCTTGCAGCCACCAGGACCACATGCTCTGTAAAGTTGCTGGCCTGCTCCATCTGTTTCTCCATTCCATGAACTTTGGCTGCTCAGGCTGTCAAGCTGCAAACCTCTCCTGTGTGCTGCTCCACCCTGCTCAACCCAAAGCAAGAAGTCCTGGCTGCCTTTTCTTCCCATCCAGGCAGTCCCTTGGTATTCCTGAGCTGGTGACCCCTGACCAGGGCCAGCTGCCCCTCGCTGCCATGGCATCTCACTGCAGTGGCTGCAGGCAAGCAAGTTTCAGGTGGGAGCTCCTTCTCTCTGCTGCTTTCACAGTCAGACTTTTAATTTTAATTTACGCTTTGGTGCATTGGCAGTTAGATTAGAGGTTATCATTACTATAAACAACAGGAGATACGCCTCCTCCAACTTCAAATATAAAGTTCTATATTTAAGGAAGACAGTGGTTTTTTTATAATAGCTAGGAGAGCACTCACAGAAGTCAAGTACTTCAAGTGCTCAAGACTAACATAACATTGTCCAGAACAGGGGTGAAAGTTTTTTTTGTAAAACTGTTCCATTCTTTTTTGAGAGAAAACCTGAAGAACACCTGATCAGCAACTTCTATATTGAAAAAAAAAGGAGAAAAAATTTTAAAGCAAATTTCATGAAATCCATCTATTCATAAGCACAGGTCCCTTACATGCAAATATCTTATGCTTAGTCACCTAGTTGCACCATTTCTGTATTTTCCTTTCTCCTAGTATTTTGTGCACATAATGTAATATCCTCTACCACATGGATAGAGGGTAAATTGCTGACTACCATTTCACTTGTAAGCAGTTTCTATGCCAGAAATTATCCCTGGAGGTTATTCTGTTGCTCATAGTTTGATCTGGTAGGACACCTTAAAACACAAATCACTTGTCACATAGCAAAGTTTTGTTCATATGTTTGCAAACTTGCTCAGTTCTGGCCTGTAGTTTTAGAATTTTTGCATCTTTTACTCCTGCCTTGAAACATCAAAACTGAAGGAAAAGAGATGTTTAGCATGTGTCATTTAGCCAAGCATATCGCAAGATGAGGTTTTTATCTCATGATATGAGAGGGGAAGATGACAAGCAGTGGTGCACAAGAAGTAGATCCCTGGGATTTAATGGCACTCTGTAATCAATCTGTTGCCTTGCAGGAATACACAAATCTCTTCTTAGGCTTCTCTTGTTGCAAGTCCGAGCTCATTCAGATAGGACATAGAAAATAGTGAATGAGTCAGCAGTAGTCTCAGCATCGAGTCAGGATGGAACTCTAGTGGGATAGTTGGGATTTTAGTGTAATGCAACAAGGAAAGGCCATTGAGTTGCATCATATTCACCATTTTTTACCTTTCCTAGCCTTTGTCCCACTGTTCTGAGGCGATGGCATCAAGTAATAAAAAGGATATAATTTTCCTGGGTGAGCTGTGCTGTGTCTCTTCCCTCATAGATCCTAAAGCACCTTGTCCTGCTAAAGGACCTTCTGCCTTTCCAAGGGATGCTGAGCCTTATCAGTCTGCCTCAAAGGCACTGTTTGTTGCCCCCAGGTACTCTGACTTCTTCTTGTGCTTCATCCACATCTTCCTCAGGAGGCTGGGTGTCCCGCACAGGTTGCCTCCTGTCAGTGGTAGGGAAGCTTCTGCTCCTGGTGGCAGGGCCAGGTCATACTCTGTTGTCTTCCTCCAGCGCTGCCTGTGGCTAACAAATAAAACACAGGGTGTGTACAGAGTGCTTCTCCCCTTCTGGCCCTTCTTCCCTGCTTCTGGCCTGCAGCCACCCAGAACCAAGAGCTGCCTAGCTGATGAGGTTTGCCCGTCCCACCCCTGGGATCAGCAAGTCTGGAATGAGCAGGGGCTCTGTGGGTCAGGGGGCAGGGACGCTGCAGCTGCCACCACCCAGCTCGGTGCTCTTGTTCCCTCACTATCAGAGGGGACACTCAGAGGGGACAGGTTACAGCTGGGAGCACTCTGAGTGCATCCTCTCGAGCAATTGCCACCCAACACAGAGTGGGGGGATTGCCCAAGGAGAGAGCTGGGCCCTTCCACCAAAGCCCCAGGGACCACACGGCTGTGATGAACTCCTCTGGCTGAGGGGAACTTGCATCTGTGTATGGAGTGCAAGGGCACTGTGACAATGAGCTAGTTCCTGTCCCTCAGGTGACAGTGGTGGCATCTCAAATCCCACCCAGATCCATGTCTGGGTTAACTGCCTGGTGATGAGTGCATTTGTACTATGGTCAAGCTGTTCCTTAATTAGACTTTAGGACATAATTTTTTTTCTTCATTTAGTTACATGTCTTAATTACACTTTAGGGCTAATATTACAAACTTCTTAGGGGGAAAATACTTTTATTTTGAATTACGATTGTTGTTTTCCTAGTGACAAAGTAGAGCTGTAATTGGGCACTGAGACAGCTGTATAAATGGCCGTGGCTGATAATAAAATCAGCATAACCTTTACCAATCTCTCCCTGCCTTTGGAAACAAGAGGCATGTCTGGAGGGTGGGAAGGGACTTACTCTTCTGTAGAAGTGCGGTCGCGCGTGGGCGAGCCTGTGACAGCCACAGCTTTCACTGTGATATGGGCAACTGGAGATGGAGGGATCTGTGGGAGGAAAAAGCT
Source organism: Regulus satrapa (assembly GCA_013396955.1). Taxonomy (NCBI): domain Eukaryota; kingdom Metazoa; phylum Chordata; class Aves; order Passeriformes; family Regulidae; genus Regulus; species Regulus satrapa. The sequence continues at coordinate 119,142 of VWZN01010786.1, read as the reverse complement.
CATCATTAGGAAATGCCACAGATGAGTGGGGACACCGGTTCATCTGAGGAAAGAGGCTGTTTTAAGAAAACCAATAGGTGCCGTAAATCTCTTAACGAGAGAAAGCAGGTTAAGGATTTGACTGCCCAACTCTCACCCACACAATTACCAGCTGCTCACGTGAATATTCTCCCTGAGCTCAGCACAGGACTTGCAGGAGCGAGAGTCACACCTCCCATCAAAGAAGGGACACTTGCAGAACTTTTCATTCCCCAGTTTCTGTTTGGCTTCTTGGGGCAGTGAGGCTTTGTGCAGACTGAGCAGCCTGCCTCTCTCTGCTCCCCACCTCTGCAGCTGCCTGGGAAGCAGGTGACTCAGCCATCACAGCTCCTTGAGCATCCAGAGATGTTTCCCTGCTTTGTTGGGTGCTGCTCTGTGGTGTGGGGTGGCCTGGCTGTGCTCCAGCTCTGCCACAGCCCCACAAGTGTCTAATCATCCTCTTCCTCCTTGTCTTATTTGATGATAAATTACCCACCAGAAGTGAGTCATGTTTCCCCATAAACAGGTCTCTGAGAGTAGCATATCCTCCGAGGGGGTAAGTTAAAGTGTGAGTTGCCCAGAAATAGAAAAAAAAAAAAAGTAAAAAATTGTGAGGTGATCTCATTATTTAAGTCAAAAAGCATGCTTATTGATTTTAATGGCAATCCTGAAAGAAATGTTCATATTTTTGTCACTACCATAACTGGTCTTAAGCTTTCTAGGGCTATTTCTCTGTATTAATCTGAGACTGGGTATATTTAGGGGTGTTTTTCAAGTATCCTAAGACTTAGAGATGTTTGCAATCACTTTTGCAAACATCCTTTGAAATTTAAGTATGTTAATTATTGGTGGATTCAATTAGATTTATTACACTGAATGACATTAGTTTTAATCATCCTTATATATTGTACTGCCATTTTTCTTAAGTATAGCCCAGCTAGCAGCTAGCAAGCATGCTTCAGCCATCCAAAAGAGCCTCTGAAACCATAAAGTTTTGACAGCATGGCCCGGTGTTGGCCAGAAATGATTCAAAATAATTTTTTCTCCTTGAAAAATTAGTTTTTATTAAATGTAGGGGCTTTGAAAATTAGGGGGGCATTGTAAGACAATGAAAGGAGGGAGAACATCTTTGTAAAGGTGAGTAATTTTTAACCAAAATATTTTTTCCTGTCTATTAGAGAACACATTTTGGGGTATGATAACTTTCCCATCAACTCTTTATTGGTGTTTCTGACTTTGGGCATTATTGTGGGACATGCTGATGGGTACAAGGTTTTAAGATGCATTGGTAGTGGTCTTGCTCTATTTGCTTACCAAAGACTTTCCATCCAACAGATGATTATAGGACTTGGATGACTCTTGTTCGGTAATTCCCGCTGCAAAACATAAGAAACATGATATTAGGTGCAATTATCCCATTGGCACAGCTCGCATGAAAAACCTCCTTCTGTGCAGTAAAACCCAGATATGGACAGATCCCAGATACAGGTTATAGTCCCACCAGATTTGATTATAGCCAAAAAAGCAGAGCGATCATCTATTGGGGTGTCAAAATAAGTGATTGTGGAACTGCTTAAGTCATTCTGGGAAGCCTCTCAGCTTGCTCCTGGACTTTTCAAATGAGATGACCAGCTGCCCTAAGCAGACCAAGTTAAGCAGGACCCCTTCCCCCCTCTGCAATCACTCAAGTATCTCTACAAGCAAAGAGCCAAGTGCTGCCCCTCAGCCCCTGCTGCAGGTGTGTCCTGCCTAGGAGATCACTCTCTCCTTTCTGTATTGCTCTGGAGAGTTATTTTAACCTGGGCTGAGATGTGTGCTATGTCTATTCCATCACAGGGAGGGATTTCCACCTTTCTGCCTGTGACTGAGTGACATCTCTCTCTCTGCTGTCCTCAACTCTGAAGGTTACCCTTCAATTTCAAGGAATTGCTTATCTGATAACTTATCCACGGATAAATGCTCACTGACATTCCTGCTCACTGTGCCATGGAAATAAATGAGTGAGGGATGCCAGATTTTTTCATGAGGCCAAATCCTCTTATTTGGCAGTGGGAATGTGAGCCTCTCTACTGCTGTATCCAATGGAATATAAATAAAGACAGCCAATATGGACATCACCAAGGTGCTGCTGATAGTGCTGTCTCCAGCATGACTTAGCAATCAGAACTGTCTCCTCCTTCTGCGGGTAATAAATATTGGCTGTGATAAATATCCTAACCAGCTTCCCGCTTCCCGCTCCGCCCCCTCGGGTAATTCCATTAGGTACCTTACTGTATCCCTCACGTCAAAGGTAATGCAATTACCTCCTCTCATCTTGCATATTAGGTACTAACAGTATTCAGCAAGTGGATCATCAGTGCTTCAGCTAATGCCCGTATTTTTTTTTTCTTTTTACTTGGTTTCATTTTCTTTTACTTTGTCTGATTCTTCCCTTCAGCCTGTCCCTCTTCCTATTAGATACACAAAATGTACTTGCAAACTTTTAGCAAAATATCTAAGCAAAAGAAATTCCTCATGGCTTCAGGTTTGTAGTTGCTGCCCTCAGGGCAGTGGCGGCTGGATGCAGTGGGAATTCCACTTCCAGAATTGCCTTCTCACATGCTAGAACAGAATGTCCTTCTGCTTTGCTACTTGTGGAGGATTTCTGATGGCAGCAATAAACATGCTTATGGCCTCATCTGTGTTCTTTTGTTTGTTTCTTTGTTTATTTTTTTGTTCTAATTTGCACTTAATTTCTAGGTTCTGCCTATTCATTTCCTTTTCTCCCCCTATGAGACCTGTTTCCCCCTTTTCTGCTCTTACTTTTTGATTCCTGCAGCTTTTTTCTTCTTTGCACCTATTACCTCTCATCTCCCCTCACAGCAGAAACCAGCAGTCCCTCTGGCTCTCTGCCACCCTTTACCCTGTAGCCAGTCCCAGCCACTCCTCCTGTGCCTGCTCCAGTACTGAAGCTCCAGTTCTTTTTTTTCAGCCACATCTTGGCTCTGGTCCTGAGATCTTTTTGAGATATTTTTGCTACAATTTCAGGCTCAGTTTCTTCCTTTCCAGTATCCCAGGCCCGACCTGTGTCTGGTTTGTGCTCTTAATGGGTTCTTTTATGTGCAGTGTGGTTGCAGACCGGTGATGTGAGGAACATGCACCTTCAAGGACCTGCTTTAGAGGTTTAGCACCTTTTAACATCCAAATGTCCAGTGTCTCTTGCAAAAACATGCCATGTGGGATTTCTTTAAAGGCATATGTCTCGACTGCATCTGGGTGGTTTTTCAAAGGAGAGCAGAAGATGTGTTTTTGATTAAAAGGCCATCCCATGTGAAATTGCACAGCCCTGCTCCAGCTTCAGCCTTCCAAACATAACACACCAGTGTTGGAGGAGCTGAATGGCCACTCTGTTTATGTTTACCCATCTCCTTGGTTTTGTATTGGCAAGCTCTATTTTTCCTTCACGGTTTCTCACAAATATGCTGAACAAGCTTTGGTTGCCAAAAAATCAGGTCTGTGGCTGACATCCAGAATCTGAAAATCCATCCCAAATGATTATATTCTGGCTAATTCTAAGCAACAGAACAGGGATCTTATATAATGACTCAGGCAAACTCAGTAATTTACAGTTTATAATCTCTAAGATATTGTCAGGGAGTGTTTACGACTCTGAATAAAGTGAGTTGATGACTCTGAATAAACCCAGTATCGCCACGGTTATTATCTCATTAATTCCACTGGATATTTTAAGCATGGAATTATCCTCCAGCTACATAACAAAGCGCCCGCTTCCCCGCCAACTGGAAGACTCGCGACACCTGAACAAAATGTTCTACAGGCCGTGGAGGGACGGAGGGCTTTGCTTGTTGGACTCACCGTGCTGGGCAGCGCCCTTGGCGGGGCCGGCTCCGTGCTGCCCACCCGGCCGGCAGCCCCCGGCCTCCTCCTCGCCCCTCGCCTTGTAGAGCACATGCAGGAGGTCGCCCTGGTGGGGCCGGCGGTCCGAGATGGCCACCACCTGCAGGGGAGAGGAAAACCACCCCGTTACACCCAGCCCCGGGAATTTAGGTGCTCTGTCGAGGTCACGGGGCAGCTGAAAGGCTGCTTGCTCTTCCTACCGCTTTGCTGACATCCAAAGGGGATTTTGTCAGGTGGGGACTGTGGGATTTGTGGGATTTTGTCCCGCTCTAGGTTCCGTGCTGTCTATGGAAGTATGGGAAAATCCTGCTGGGTGTTTCTGGGATCCAGCTACTTGGTTGCACCTTTCTGTGTTCTCCTCAGGAGACTGAAATGTGCTCCTTTCCAAGCTCGACTGAGACAGCTCAGATTTATTATCTTGCCGAATCACATCTTGGGCAATCATTCAAACTTATGCAATGCAAATTACAAATGCTGTTTCCTTATGGTGTCTCCTGTCTTATGAACTTACATATTGTGCCTGATAAATGACTACAGAGAATACGAGGCAGAGAGGAATTGGGCTCCTAGAGATTAATTTTCACAAATGTTAGCTCACACAGACAAAACTCACTGACAGCTGCAACTTTGAACATCAGCCCCCCCTTGGTATGTTCAAGAGTCCCTGAAAACAAGCATGAACAAAAACAAGTTATTTTCTAATCAATTATGACTAAGCCATGACACTCACTGTGCTGCCACAGGCAACTGGGGAGACCAGAGCTAATGTGAATTTGAAAAAACAGGGATGGATCTCAAAGTGGATTCATTGGAACTGTTATCCAGGATGGTCTGGAAAGAGTTTTCTCCAGAAGATCAAAGTTCCAACATCAGGGAAAGAGTGTTTCATGCTTGGTTTTTGGTTTTTTGGGTTTTTTTTAAAATTTTTTTTTTTTTTTATTCTTCCCTAAAGGCTTGCTGCTGTCATACAGAGAACCACTTAAACAGGCTGACGATCCAAACCAGCAAGGAAACAAGACATGTGGCAACTATTCAGACTATTTCCTACTAGACTTATTTATGTTGGAAGATCATGAGAAAAGCAGTTAGTTGCACCTAACTGATGCCTGGTAGTTGCTGCCTACATGTTTTAGATATAAATATGGCTATTTTGTCTCAGGACTGGGAGCAGCAACTGGCCAGCCCACTATTGGCATAGAGAAAGCCTTAATTCTGTCTATTGCTCTGCCTTCTAACACACACTCCAGATAAAAACAAGGCTCTATTCAAGCATGTCCTCTCATGCCAAATTGTCCATTTTCTCTAATAAAGTTTTAATCCACAATATTCTGTGCATATGATTTTTTTACACAGACATAAGAACACATGCAAACCTATGTTTTCCAAAGCAGGAAAGAAAAATCCCAACCTAAGCACTTTTAATTCTTTTGCCTCCATTTACCCTTAGGAGTCTGGACGAGGCTACTTTACCTAAATCCTACTGACTGGTAGAATGAGGAGCAGAAACTGCCCAACAGCAGGCAAAAAGACTTCTGGAAAAGGCAGTTAGGGCAACCAAAGCTTAATCCAAGGCTGAATAGGGGTTTCCCCCTATTTCTGTGGATTTTGACACACAGCCTAACACATTCTATGTGCTGTAAGCTACATAAAGACATGGCCGGTGCTCAGTTGAAGGGACTGCTGGTGTCCTTGAAGACAAGCACATGCTAAAGGAGGCTGCAGCTGGCCCCCAGCTCCACTGATCACAAATTTGGAGCTGCCTACAGAGCTGAGCCTCAGCATTGTTGAGATGTTTCAGGACGAGGATGATGCTGGTTGTGAGAGGCCTCCTGTTGCTGCTTAAGCTGTTGGCACTGGCTCCTTTCCTGCTGCCCCTGGAGCAATTCCAGCACCTCCCCATCCCTCTGCAGCAGCTCCTTGCAGGCTGCAGGCTCCTGCGTGCCCTGACCACACAAACCTTAGACCACACAAACCTTACAAGCTGCTCACCAGGGCATTGTCCCCTTCACCGCGGTGGCACCAGGGGAGACAGCTGTCTTCAGGACTAATATGATGAGACTGTGGCTGGCAGGGGTCTCTAATGACAGCCTAATGACAGGAGTCTACCTCGTGTGAACCCAGCTCTTCCAGCTTTCAAGGAGTCCCGCAAAGCTCAGCTTTTCCTACCATCTCCAGAAAAATGTCCAGTGCTCTTGGGCACGCTCAGTCTTTGCTGGTGTGTGACAGAAAATGTCATCAGCCCTCTGCTACTGAGACACCTGCGGTCACTTATTTTGCACTGTCATGGAAAGAGCATTTTTGGTAAGTAGGATGCTGGCTGCAGTCCTCTAATCCTGAAAGTGGCTTATTTGATCAGTGTAAACCACCATGGACTTGAAACTTAACATTCTGCCTACGTGTTGCATAGGATGAAGCACTGTTTGGGGAAAAGAAGAGGATTTTTATCATGATTAATAGCAAGAATTATTTAGGCACATTGTTTATGCTTTCGAGATTCCTTGTTACATATGATGTCAGTAATGCCAAAATACCTCCAAGCAGCAGAACCTGTATAAAAAAGTTACAGTGCCATTTTCCATTACAGCTGGAGACAATGGTTCAATCTCTATAACATATTTTCAGTGAACATTTTTGCAGCATTCGACTGTAGCACACCTCGGGAGTTCCTTATCTCCTAATTCAAGATTTCACAGTGACTTTGGCTACCTCACCCATTGCTGTAATATGCAAAGACTTATCTAGGTCAGGAAACTAAACCTGCTGTAGCTTGGTTTTGATCTAAAGTGGAGCTGACATTTCTCTAGGGTACCTAGGGTAAGGCAGAAGGATCAACTGGGAGTCACTTTTCTTTTCTAGACATACCAGGAAATTTAAATCTGTGCAAATGGCAGAGTCGGTCAGACTACGCAGAATTAGCAAACTGCTGTCTAAAAACCTCCTGTTTTTAGAACCTGTAAAACCCTTTGACTGACCCAGTCTGTTTGCAGGACACTGACTCTGAAATCAGAGCTCAGAAAACTCTCTTTTTATGCCGTGCACATGAAAGCACCGAGGCCTGGCATACCCACTGTTGAATTATCTGTGTTAAGAGGGAGGGGGCACAGAGGACACAGGACGGTCACAGAGAGGCTGTTCCAACCATCCTGAGCGTGGACTTAAAATCCCACTGCCAACCAACAACCATCCAGAAAAGGTGGCAATTAAATAATTCGACTTTGGATAAAACTTTGAAAGCTAGAGTCAACAACAATGGGCTTGTTAGTGGAGAAAATTCCAGATTTGTAGAGTTAAGTTATTTTGATGGCCTAATGCTGAGCTTATTTTTAATGTGTCCATTTTAAGCTGTCCAGACAGCTCTACCCAAGGGATTTTGGGGCTAGAAGAAGAAGAGAAGGGAAGGATCTACTATTACTGGAAATAACTCTTAAAAGAGCAATAGGAACTGCAAATATTGGTGAAACATTCAGTTAAAAAAAAAAAAAAAAAAAAGGTGCTCCATCCTTTTTGTCACCCTTCCACAGTCTTATCATGCTTTTGGGATGAGTTCCTGTATGTGGTAGAAGTTACCCCCCACAGTCGGTAATTTGAATGTTAAATCACTTAATGCTACACTGCTTGAGTATTTCTGCTGCGAAAAAAAAAAAAGGTCTGGCAGATGTCCACATTGGTTGCTATTTTTGTCCTTGCTGAGGATTAAAGTTGTGCATCCACTGCAATCACCAGAGCAGAAGATTTCATGTTAGCTGAGGCATTTTTTTTTCAGCTCTGACTGCAGGTGCAGATGTAAAAGTGAAAAATAAACAATCATTCTGTGACTTTTCTGTGGGTCTAGAAATTGGCAATCACAGCTTCCTCACGGGCACATCTATTCCAGTATGTGCAGTTTACTTCAGTGCTTGCTTACAAGCTGTAGGCAGCTGCATCCCACTGAGGAAGGGGAATGTCTCAGAGCTGACTGTGCCAGTCACTTTGGTTTGAGAGCCATCCTTGTTTTTCTAGCTGGAGCTGCAGACCATTCCTCAGGCTTGGTGCTCCTGCTGCTAATATGATGCTGCCTGCATTGTGACTAAGAGCCAATCAAAGGACATCCTTAATTGGGGTCAGGAAAGCCCCAAAGGAAAAAAAACCCCAATCCTCTTAAAATACAGCAACAAAACAGGGACTTTCTTATCTTATTTTCTTAGGCCTTTATGAGTACAGTGCTGCCACGGCAGCTGATCCAATCCAAATTAAATAATAGAAGCTTCCATTTAGTAGAAACAACTATCTACAGAGATTTGGATCGAGATAACAGACACAGAATTTCCCTTGATTTTGATGTAAGCCAGCTGAATATTTTCAGCTGAATAGTTCTATGAAAAATATTGTCAAAAAAAGAAAAAAAAAAGAGTAAGTTATCTGAGCATTTTTTTTCATCAAGTCAGAATAATTCACTTTCAGTTTGGACTTTTCTGCTGCTTTTATATCGCATAGAAAACAAAATATACCAAAGGTTTAATGAATAAAAGTGGGATATCTCAAAATGGCTTATTTTGAGTAACACTCCAGCAGTCTGACTCATCTTCCTTTGGAATGAAGAGTCATTTTGAAATCTCAGCCTGAGCTATAGGACAAAACCAACCAAACCAAGACTGTCACAATTTGGGAAAAAATACACATGCATAGTTTCTACCCCAGATATGACAGACATGTTACTGACTCTTCCTGGGGACCACTTCAGGTGTCCTGTGATGTATTGGGATCCTGTGATCTGCTTTAATAACAAAAAGAGAGAGTGGGAGTGAATATGATGAGGTTTTTTTTTTTCCAGTGCACAGGTAAGTGTGGTAAGCAGAAGAACCTACAGTTCTGTGGGGAGATCAGGGAATCAGGATTACAAAGAAAAGGCTCTCTGAAAGTGAGAATGGATCTGGGAAGTAAGAAAGGGCGTGGAAAAAGGGAAGGCCATGGAGCAAAATACTTCAGCAAGGTGCTAGAGAAGAGAGAGGTCTATGATGAGAAGAAATGCTTTAGCAGAAGAGTCTCAAACTCTTATGAGTAAAAAAAAAAAAAAGAAGTTCTTTGATAAGCAGAAGAGACTGTCATTCCTGTAAATCAGCTGAAAGGATTGTGGAAGGGGTTGTGAATGGGTCAAGCAAATTTAAGGAGGGAAAACTGTCTCTGAAAACAAGAAACCTCACACCCATCTGTGTGAAAGCACCTGAACTTGCGAGACATTTACTAAGAGCATGATAAATGTCCAGTTATTTTTATTTGGGGGGGGGTACCTCATCTGCAGGGAGTGGGTAAAGCTTCCTCTGTACCCTCTGCACCTGAGGCTGAGGCAAGGGCAGGCGAGCACTGCTGGGAGCAGGGGACAAACATTCTCCCTGGGTCCCTCAGTGCCAACTTTTAGGGTCAAAGTTACAGTCCATTGCTTGGTGTTCTTCTCCCAAATTCCCATGGATACTGGCTACTTGATTAACATGTTTATTATTATTACTTTATATATTACACTGATATGGTATAGTATGATTTGCTTACTTTTCATTCCTGCATGTCTCTCTGGACTTATTTTGAAGGCTCTATGGAGTATAATTAATAATTAATAGTTAGTAATTAATAATTAATAATTAAGTCTGTGATTCCCTCAGATGGCCAGTGTTGATAAGCCACTATGTTAATTTTACTGGCTCTGCATGGCAAGACTGTATTTTTTTTTTTTTGTTTCAAAGCACTTCTGTAAATAAACTGCAGCTTTGCAGAAACTCTCCCTTTGTTTCCCAACCCACTCCTTGCATCAGACACGGACACGCTTCTTTACCCTGGAAGATCTACTTCCCATGTACCCATAGCACTTTTGAAGGTATACGTGGCCAACTAGAATGTAGGAAAAAAAGAGTAATAGGGAGAGGAAAGGAGATTTTTCTTACACTCTTTGTTAGGATGTGCTGCGTAGCTTTGGCTCGTCTTCGGGCAGGACTACATGCTGCAAAAAGAAGAACAGGAACATGGTCAGGATGCTGTGGGGGTGGACCCGTGCCTTCAAAAGTCCTCTGCAAGAATTCATGGTGGGAAGAGGGAGAGAAGGAAGGGTTTAAGGAAGATTGCAGCTCAAACAATCCAAAAGAAAGTTCCTTTTGATGTGATCTCAGAGACTGTACTCTAGCTTTATGGTACAGAAATCCGTGGCCACAGGGCCACAGCCTATCCTGAGTTTCTGCACCTCTCCTGCAGGCTTCCAGGAGGAACACTCCTCCTTTCCCCATTTTGATCTGGCCTTCCACCTGCCAGTATTTTGGTAGCAAATGAGTAATGTATACATTAACTTGAAGACTATTATAATTTTACCTAGTTAAGGACTTTATCAAAAAGCTCAAACTCCCTCATGACATTATTTCACTTTTACTGCGTGATGTCCAAAGCACAACATTTGCACTAAGCCTAAATTTTTTCTTATGCAATTCTCAAAGTGACCCATTCAATTCTTTAGCTTGGGACATTTTGCTTAAAGTCTGTTTGTCACTTTTATTTCTTAGACCCACAAAGACAGGAAAATCATAGACCCACTAGCCAATACACAGGATGCCAGGGCCATAAGACAAGCTTTTGTCTGGACTGAAGGGATTGGTTTTTGGGTGATGGTTTTACTGGACTAAGTGAAGGCTCATTAAACTCTTGTTTGAGTTAGACTTGAAACTGGCCTGAATGACTCTGTGATACTCCCAGCTCTCCCCCTCATCATATCTTACCCAGCCTTGTGTTCGGGCTACCCGAGCTACAGGATTTAGCCACCAGTGACAGAAACAGGCTTGCAGAAAGCTGCCAAATGTGGAGAATTAACTCCAAGTCTAAAGGGTGACCCTGGGGGCAGGGCACGTGAATGGGGGTTTCCTATTCAGGCTCCATGTATAATCCAAAGGCTTTGGAGAGCCAGGAAGGTCTGTTACAGGATGATGGGTGACTCCTACTCCCCAGGTGAGCTTTCCTTTACGTTGTTGGCGTACATTTAACTTGCAGTACTTATCGCTGCTGTGTGTTACTGTTTGCAGAGTTTTGGAGCTGTGGAAGCAGCTGGAGGTCATCCAAGGCTGCTGGTCACTGCAGCCAAACTCTTCTCCTCAGATGGCAGGAATAACAAGTGCCTGGGCTTTCCAGGGCTCCGGTACAAGCAGAGCTGGCAGTGAGACCAAAGTCACTCTTCCTCGACAGCCTCTGTGTGTCTTACAGCCATCCCTCCACACCCCAGGGAGGATATAGGTACTGAGCATTAGGAGACCACTGGAGAGGAAATTCTGGCCTGCGCTGTGGCTGTAGTGAAACAGGACAGGGCAACGGGAGGGTCCCTGTGAGCAGCACAGGGCGCTTCCACACTGAGCTTGTCACAAATAAGTTATCTACCTGCCTAGAGTGTGCTAAGCTGTCAGTATGATTACAGTCTGTTCTGCACGGCGTGGTATCCTCAGGGATCCTTACTGTCTTCTCCTGCAGGACACGTTTTATATTTTAAACCATGGTGAGCGTGGGGCGAAAGCCAAATAAACACAATAAATATGTTGGTTGGGTTTTTTTAAAACCTAAGAATATGATGTAAGTTGTTTTTGAAGCTGCTTCAGTAACCTCTACTTCTGGAATTTCACTGTGTGAGGACTAAACTAACTGCTCATAAGCAAAACACTCAAGTGCAGAAAAGTTTAGTGAGGCAAGGAATCTTTTTTGTTTCTCCAGCATTTTAGGTATTTTGCCACACAGTGTAAGGAGTACAGTTTTTTAGAGATTTCTGCCAGAGGCAAGTGCTCTTGTGCTGTTATAGCTGCTACCTGGGCTAGTGCAAAAGGAACAACACATAAATGTGTCTAACAGTAATAAATTTGCCTAATAATAAATAATAATAATAAATAAATTTAAAAAATCAGAGTACCTATGATCCACAGTCCCTCATCCCCTGTTGTCTGCCAGAACGAGTGGCAAAGGCTTACAGGGGCTGAAGAAAGGCAAGGCATGAAAGGGAATTCACAGCACCAGCAAACATGCAATTACTTGAATAGGCATTGAAAGAAGGGTGAATCACAGAGGTAGCCAGAAGTGACCCACTTGCGTGGGAATACAATGGCAGCTATGCAAACAGTGGGGCTGCGAGGCTGTCCCTGCAAACACGGATTTCTGCAGAGAGCTGGAGCAGGAAGAGACGAAACATACATCTGTATGTACAGCCCAGATTTCAGGCAACAAATACAATTACAGTGATGGTTCACTTTGTCATTTCCACTTATATTCCAAAATTAAGCATGAGCTGAGAGCTCATGCCCGCAGCTTGCAAGTAAAGATCTGATTCTGGCTCCACAATTTGTTTTCCCTGCTTTTCCCTGCTTTCTTGTTGCTGAAATATGCAGCCATTGAGTTTAAACTAATTTGTTCAATCAAATGCAGGCTGGGCTTTGTCCGGTTCTTACTCTTCATTAGAAGCAATTAATGTTAATCATGCATTCATTTCCAGGGCATGGCTTTGGAAATGTTCCACTTATTGAACCAGCAGACTTAAATTCAACATTCATGCACTTCACCCATTTCTAACTGCTCGCAGAACTTCATTCTCTTTTCTATTACACAGAAAAGCCACACAGTTGCAAGCTGTCACTTTAGCAGTTACCTCATAGGTATAGCAACACCGATTCCAGATCTCCCAATTTTGCCAGAGCAAAGATTTTACAGAGCCACAATATTGAAGCACCTGCACGGATTAGGTCGAGAAAGCAGCAGCGTGTGCTGGGCTGCAGGCACAGCACGGCAGAGCAGAACAGATGAGCTGCTCTCTTCAAACATTTCCCCTCTGCCAAACATCCCATCCCTCTGAGAGACAACACCGTAGCAGTTGTTCGATTTTGATGTACTTACATTTGGAAGAAATCACAGTGGTGAAAACTTCTAAATTTTCATCGCTGCAGCTGTAAATCTGGTGCATTTTCCACCTCTCCCTACTGACTGCCTTTCAGCTTCATGCAACCGCTCTGAACTTCTGGTAAATAGGTTTCACTAATCCAATCTGGCTCTGTGATCATTGTCCAGATCTACAAAGGACAGACTGATGCTGTGATCTCATCTCATTCCATATTCTTCATTGCAACATTTTCTGCTCCCATCTGCCTTTCTATGAATAATATTAACACAAAGATTTAATTTAGCTCTTACTTAAGGCTCTACTCAGATAGGAGCATTTTATTTTACATTTCCTTTTACCAGTGTGGAGAATCCTCTGCAATGAGTAACTAATAATTAAAGTCTAATCTACTGGCAAATGTTTACAGAAGTACTACAAAGATATTTGAAATAAGTTGGGTGAAGTGTGTACTTTAACACATTTACCATAAAATTTTGCTCCTTACACATAAAGAGGGGAAGATTCTAGGTCTATTTAAAAAAACCCATTTTGTGCTTTACCTTTTTGTTTCATAAACAAGTACTGGACTCCTGTGTTTTTCAAAGTAAAATTTCAAAAGCAAATGTCTAAGAAAGGCAGATGTGCATAAATCTCCATTCCCCTTACACATCTGTGGTTGCAAGGGGAGGAGAGAGGGCTCAGTCATAGATGGGTTCCTGACTTAATGGCTCTGGGGCCTAATCCCATATTTATACACTTCAATAAAGAGTCTTCTTGCCTAAGCTTTTCATTTCTTAATACTCCCATCAGAAATTGTTCCTTTCCACCTCTATGAATATCAGCCCCCTCAACTTCTGGTGACTTAACGCTGCCATGGACACCCAAGACAGAAAATTTTGGCTTGCAGGCTCCAACAACCGATGTAGTTGGAGCACTTTCAAGTGTGAATAATGATATTAAATTATATCAGTCTAATGAATAGCCTTCATTACTACCACGTGTGTGTCTAATTAACACAAAAACAAGCGCTGTCTTCTCCTATAGATGTCTGCCACCAACAGTCCCAGATGGAAAGTGCCAGCGCACATGGGCTGTCACTGCCATATTGACGAACGTTTCTTTTTTAAAATAATAAATATTGGTCAAATAGGTATCCTGAGCCTGGAAGCATTTTGGTTGGGTGGGTGGAAGGTGTCGCTGTTTCAAGAAAGCGGCGAGCGAAGAGAAGCTGTTGTCACTTGTCACCTCCCAGGGCAGGCTCCTGCTGTCCAGGGGCAGCAAAGCCTTTGCTGGGCTGGGGGCATTGTCCCAGGAAACTGTGCCGTGCTTGAAGCAGGCAGTGGGACAGCAGTATAATCAACCAAAAGTTCAATTAGTTTTTGATTTATTGCGCCACATGTTCTGCTTGTATGACTGATGTCATTAACATCAGGCTCGGCTGGCGCATTCATCTGTCCCTGCCCGGCTGCCTCTGAAGGCGCACGCACTCAACAGATGGGGAGCTGCACGGGTGCGAAGGCAATTGTTCACCCCCCTATTGTCCCTGTGTCAAGCAATCAACCCAAATCCATTACCCACCGAGAAAAAGATCAGCGCACCGTCCATTCAGCACTGAATGGGGCAGAGGCGGTTATGCAGGAGGCTCTAAAAGCTTTCAAAAGGATAAAAAAAAAATAAAAAAAATAATGAAGACCAACACTGAATAGTCGATTAAAAAAAAAAAAAAAGCTATAACAAATCTAACCCACCCTTTATTTCACCTTCAGATATTCAGACTCCTATGAGAAGAGGGACACTTTTGGACCTAAGTCATTGTTTTCCTAATTCTAGGTATGACCTCCAGATATTTTCAAATCATAGATGGGGTTTAACATTGGAACAGGTATTGGGTTCTTCATCCTTTGAGGGGTGGTGGGATGTAGAAACCGAAGTGAGACTCTAGAACTGGTCACCACCTGGCATTCACTGCGTTACAAGGCAGGTAGGCTTTGGACACATCTTTGCACAGGATACTCTGGGAATAAATCACTGTGCAGAGAGCTGATGAAAGGCACTTGCTTTCAGACAGAAAAATAGGGCTCAGGAGGACAGATATAATATGCCTCATCTGAGGGGAGCATTCATTCTCCCTTAACCATGAAAAGGAGTTTGCTTCTTCTTCTTCATTCTGTCTAGATCTTGCAGAGTAGTTGAGCACTATGAATGCGCAGGGTTTTGCATAAAATCTTAACGTGGCTTCAAGAGAACTGCACATATTGAGATAATTTTTTTCTACCTGTGTGGGAGGTATTTTAGGCAAATGTCCAATGTTTGGTTTAGCAATGAAATAGGTGTAGTTATATCTGCAGAAAGTGTACTGCAAAAGTTCTCCTGCATGCTACCTGATAAAGAAGTGTAGGCCGTAATTTTAGATTTGGAGGAGAAACTCTCCACAATGTCCAACCCAGGAACTGCAGAACCACATTGGACAAGCTCATGTGGTATCTCTTTCCAGCACCCTGCTCACCTAGCAAGAGTCCAGTCTGTGGTGGGAGGAGAAAACCAAACAGTTTGTGACTCTATGAGTATTTTTGTTGTTCCCCCAACTACATAAAATGTCTAGAAACCAGGCTCAAATTTTTTCTTCTCTACTAAAGTTAAGAATAAGGTATTAACATAATTCACACGGTGCCACTGCAGCCATGAGAAGAGCCCAAGAAGTTTTGCCCTGGGTTATATCTTTGACCTAAGACTCCCAAGTAAACACGTTGAATCCAAATTCCTCCCTGTGAGCTGTGACATAGCAACTTTTACCAAACACTCACTCTGCGTTGATAGTGAAGGATCAAAACATTTCCAGGTGCCAGAACAAGGTTACCAAAGGTGAGCAGGGACAATAGAGAAGGAGGAAGAGGTGGAGAAGATGGAGGAGAGCTCTGAACACAAGAACAGACACATGCTCTCTGACAAAGCACACATGTAGCCTTATCTGCAGGTCTGGGACAGGGAAAGTATCTGATTCTCAGGAATGTGGGTACTTCATTCTGAAAGGCAGAAAAGTAGAAATGCTTGCTGAGGTTGAAAGGAAAAAAAAACAAACCACACAACTTGAAAACAGCATAAGTCTCAGCAAACCTTGTAAAAATGGCAGAAAAATCCCATAAACTAGTGAAATGTCCATCTGGGGAGCTGGCAAGGGTGCTTTTTCCAAAGCCTGAATCTGTTAGGACATATTTTGAAGAAACAGGTGAAGATGCCTGTCCTGTTTACCAAATATGCCAGAGCTGGTAAACTTGAATGGAATCAGATTTTAAAAACAAGGTTATAAAACTGTAACAAAAACTTTGTTTTATTTAAGATAAGAATCAGAAACCTCTAGCCCTTATTTATCCTGGCTTCTGTGAGCAAATGAATCCATTTTCAGTGCAGTATTCTTTCTTCTGAAGTTGTTGGGAAGCAACCTGATACTCTCAACATGTGCAAGGGGTATTGCCAAGGGATTCCCTGGCTCACAGAGGACAAAGCTCTTCCCAAGGCAGGTCTCTGGCTTCTCCCTGGATCTTGCACCTTGTTGCATAAGAGTCAAATGTAATCTGTACTGAGCCACTTGAGCCTATTTCTTACTGTTAGCTGGGCAATATGATAAGGATAAACCCCAGGTATTTTTGGAATAGGATTGTGAACCAGAGGGATGCACAGATAACCATTTAAAAATAAGATGGGATAAAACTGCACATGCATACTGCAGGCATCTATTCTAAATCACTTCTGCATGATGCAATGCCAGCTTTTTTTTTTTTTTTT
>VWZN01010786.1:74545-102525 GCA_013396955.1 Regulus satrapa | reverse complement strand
AATTGCTTTCTTTCATTTTAGGGCCACAGAATTACAATTGCAAATGACTGAAAAGGAAAACCAACCAAAAAAGCAAACTATAAAATGAGTTTCTCATTCATAATCTGTTGTTTTACTCTGAATGAAAGGAATAGAGAGAGACAGATACACTATCAGTAACTTCACCTCATACTCATAGCAGACAGCAGAACTAGTTCAAAATGGAATTAGCATCATACGGCTTAAAGGTCTGTGAATAAGTGAAGAATTTCAAAAGTCACATGTGAATTTGCATCTGTCTCGAAGCTGCTCTAACAGATTTTTCCTGAATGGGAATAAAAGATTGAGGCATTCAAGAAACATTTTGAACTTTAAATTCTCTACAGGGAACCAGGAGAGAGGAAAATGCAAGAGATATGCAGTTTGTAAAGATGAGTGCACAGGCTTCTCTGCTAATCAGGAAAGGAAATACCAGGCAGACCTGGAAGCCAGGCTGAAAGCATCCCCCCACTAGTTACAGAAAGATATAGCAGAATTCTGAAAAAAAAAGAAGGAAAAAAAAAAAAAAAAGAAAGAAAAAACCCCACCACCTTGTTTGGCTTCTCTTATAAAAGTTACATATAGATAATTGGGCATTCACAAATTTGTCTTAAGCTTGTAAAACACACTTGAGTAGGTCCATATGATGATTAGGTAGAAACACAATGCCCAGCACCACAAGGTTCCAGTCCCACAGAGCTTGTGCCAACAGCAGGGATTGCACTAAGCCAGTATTAAAGCTAGGGCCAGGTTGAGCACGTGGAGGCTTAACAAGCTTTCATATACTGGTCATGTACTGGTAATCCACAGAAAGCATTAAAAATGTCAACAAAGGAGCGATATGTCCAAACCGGGCTGTGACAACAATAGTTCATTAAGATGCTAATCTTTAACTACATTTGTCCTGGAGTTATTAATTTTTCAAGCTAATTGATCAGTGAGGTCTTTATTCCCCTGATAAGCCACCACGATTTTTAGATAGGGTTTTTTCACTCCCAATTTTTTCCTTTAAAACATTTTAAGATTATTTAAACTATTGGCTCCTGCTATAAACACAATCATTCTTGGGCAAACAAGCACATTAATCAGAGCTTGTCCTGTGATTCCTGGATTTAGGCAGTTGTAGCCCTCTTGCTGCAACTGCATCCTGAGTCTTGCATTGTATGCAGTAAAATCTACTCTTGGGTAACCAGGCACAAAATACCTAGAATTTCTCCAATGGGTGAGTCTAAAGAGTAAGGTAACCTGGACTGTCCCCTTACATATCTTGTGTGTCCTCACACAGCCACCAAGCTCCTTTTGCCACATGTAATACATGTGCTCCTACGGGGATGAAAGGTCTTTGGAGGGTATCAGATGGCATTGCCTCCTCTGACTTAAGCTCTGTGCAAAAATGAGATTACATTTAAAACAAGGACCATCATTTGGACTAAAGAGACCACGGGGCTAGCAATTTAGAAAATAGGAAGTAAGAGATGCACTAAAAAAGCAGGATCAAATTTATGAGTCCCCTTTTGATCCAGACTCAAGTTATGCAGCCTGTACAAAGAAGCAAGGTAGCACAGAAGTTGGCACTGTGACAGAGGAGGCTTCAGAATTGCTGTGTCTTTGAAAAGTGATTATTTTGAGGAATCTTTTTTGCATCAAATAACCATAGAGCATACAGGTAAGAGCCTGGAGGGAGGAACCCCTGATGCCAATTATCCTAAAACAGTTTTTGCTGAGATGAGGCGATTTATCTGATCTTCCTGCTGGTTTGGTCTTTGCCCTTTCCACTGACGCTGCTGATAGGGGTGTCAAAGATCTTCTCCTGTAAGCACTTGACTTGTTTGTAGGAATCTGATTAAAGTAGATCACCTCAGATAACAAGAGGAATTAATGCTGCAAATACATAGGAGAGGATTTTCAAGCTTATAAGCTACATAGAGGTCAGTACTTTTAAAGTCACGCAGCAGCCTCTGAGATCTCTGATTTTCGCAGAACTCATGATCTTTACTTGTCCTTTTCCTTTATCCTGTTAGCCTTTACACTTAAGCATTTGCCTTTATTACTTCAGTTCTACCTGGAATCTGTTCACATGCTCTGTCCACTAATAGGGAAGTACAGTACAGAGCAAACCCTGGGGTAAAAAAACCCCAAAGCCCAAAAGGGAACGGGGAAGACTTTTTGTGGGCCTTGCTATGGACATAGCAACTAATAACTATGTAAGTCTAGATTCCTCATCCTTCAGGTTTCTACAATATTTTTAAAATGCATATTCTTATCTTAGATGTCCTCCTGAAGTCTGATCCTCTCAACTCCTAAACTCCTAGATCCTAGCACTCCAACATTTTCCCTCTGTAATGTGTAACCGTGTGTTGTAATGTGTAATGTGTGGCTCAGCACCCCAGTTGTGATTAACTGCACTCATTTGTCTGCCTGTTTTTCCCAGAGCCTGGCTTGCTGTGTGCATGAGATGTCCCTGGTGAGGAGACAGACCTTTAGTGCCTGTCAGCCAACCCTGTGCTGCCTTCGTCAGGCACCTTGGTGTTTTCAGCTCAGCTCTCTTGGTTAGGCCCCCAAATTGGACTTTGCGGCTGCTGGCATCATAATTTCTGACACGAGAAGTCACAAAGAGTTACTTTACAATCGAAACCTGCCTGCCAGCTTTCTGCTCAGTTTTACTAACTGAGGAGTCCTAACTTTAGGGCTTCTATTTAAAATACAAGTACAGTAGATATAAAGTACACCAACTTGACCACACCAAGAACTAAACCTGGGAAGTGCCTACATGAAATCTGTGGGACATGACATTCCAGGATGTCCTAAATGCGAGTGGTGACACTGTGAGTGTGCCTGAATGGGACCTGTGTGCTCCAGAGGTGGAAGCAGAGGCTGCAGCCCTCCAGAAGGGAACACCAAGGTGCCACCACTCACAGAACAGCACCAGCACGGCTTCACCCCTTCCTGGAGAGAGGCTGATCCATTGAAACACAGAGGCTCTGAGGTTTTAGCAGTGCAAGGCAAATGTAACATGTTAATTCCCATTTTTCGCTGCTTGGATAAGCACACGGTGACAGCTTTCATGAGGCAGGGACCTGTCCATTGGAAAATGGATTATGATCCCCAACTCTCGCCCATTAAACTACTGAGCAATCATCCAGTGGTCACTAGTGAGACACCACAGGTCTGTGCTGGTGACCTAGGGGTGAAATGACTTTCTTTGTCTGTCTGAATCCCCGAAGCATTCAGACCCTGATCACGGGGGACGTTCTGATGTAAACCACCATTAATCTTCCTCAAGGTGAAAAGGTCAGAAGAGTAAGTTATTAAATGTTAACTGTTTTAAATTTTTTTTTAATGCCAGGCAGAAAGCTTTTTTATTGCCAGTGCTGTCTTAAAACATACAGCAGCACTTAAACATCCAAACTTTCAGTCATTTTTTGAAAGCGATGTCAGCTTTTAGATAAATGACAAAGACCATACACAGTGTCAGCCCCCCACAGCTGTGTCCATAGCCATAACAACAATGGCACACAATGTTGTCCTTAAATCCCATAAAGGCAAGAAACAATGCCAGAGAATGAAGCGGTAACGCATTGGAGCTGCTGACAATCACTCTTTAACATGTGTTATCCATTTGACTGCAGGTGTAAATCAGCATTTCAATGTCAACTTGCTAATTTAAGGCTGTATGGTCAAACACCCAGGAAAAGCACAAGTGCACTGTTAAAGTAGGTCAAAGTCACTGCAAGTCAGGGAACACAGATGAAAAGTTCCTCATCAATAAAATGTTTTGGACTACGAGATATATACTTCATGATTAAGTAATGTGAGATTAAACTAAACGTTTAATGGAAGGTCAGACTACAGTGTCAGCACAACCATATTCCTTTGCTGCTCAGTTGACTTTGGTGATGTAGTAAGACGTGAATTATCTCCAAAAGGTACAAGTCACATTTCCTCTGCCTTCACTTAACTATGCCACCACATGGATGTAAATTAATTTCCCCCTTTAATTCCCGTGTTCAGAGAAATTGGGAAAATATCTGCTGCCATTTGTTGTACTTCAAGTTCTCTGAAAATGACGTGCATGTAATTTTTCAACAGAAACCAAAGACTGAAAGTAGTTTTTTTTCATCACCTTCTCCTATTACTAGGAAAGCAGCTAACTTGAAAACCTGATTGAGCTGTGTCAAATGATTCTTCCTCTTATTTTTTGGCTGTACAATATTTTCTACCAACTCCCTCATGGCAGCTGTTTCAGTACTACGGAGAAAAAAAAGAAACTGAATGTCATTTTTGTAGGTTAATGGAAGACTCGAAATGGCAAAATATAAAACTGCATTCAGAAATGTTGCATCTAAGGGAAATGTAGCCTTCCTAATGGTAACTCAGGTGTGGGGAATTTTTTTGGGGTCTCACTTTCTTTGAGAAATTTAGAGCAGAGAGTAGAAACTTCTGCTTATTCTCATGGACAACTACACCTAAAAATTATGCACTAAACATTTTATGACCTGTGTGATTTCTTATACATACATTGCAGGTAAACAGAAAGGCTGAAAAATATGCATGTACAAAGAGAGCTGAGACCTCTGCAAATTTTGTCACTGATAGTCTCACCACACCACTGCTCAGAGGAATGTCTTCTTCTACAGGTGGTATGTCAAAGATTGAATCAGACCTCGAGGCAGGATTAGCAGGGATGCCTAGGTGTGGAAGACCCTATTCTCATTGCTCAAGGCTGACACTGCAGCAGACAAGCAGCTTGTGCAAAGCTGCGTGAGCTACGGTTGCTGGAGACATCAGGAAAATGGTGGCATCACCTTCTGCATTCCCTAGCTGGTGCTTGGATTTAAATGAAGTTCATTTTCATTTAGCAAGCATACAGGGATGGTCTGAGGAAAAATGGAGACCTTACCTTTCGGCCTTCTGCTGCCTTGCATCAGGCTGCCCTTATCCCCTCTGCACAGACACGTTTAATGCAGTGATGGATTTATTTGGTTGGAGCTGTTGAATCCAAGGCACACTGCACGTGTCCTGGAGCACAGTGATGCTTAAGCAGATTTACTCAGGGGTTATGGAAAGGGCCTAGACAGAGCTTGGCTGTGTCCCTTAACCATTGCTCTTTCTCATCCATTTTTTCAGGTCTCAGGGAGATGGAAAGCCAACCACAAGACATAAGACGACAGCCATGGCACAAGACAGCTCAACAGGAAAGAGCATACACACTAACCTACGTGTAGTTTCTTACAAGTTGATTCACACAGGATGATGGTGAGAGTTTTTTTAAGATTTAGGCATGTTAGGTACATGCTTTTTGTTCTTTTTCTTCTTAACTGCTGAGAAGATCAGCACTGGTATGGAAAGAAACAAGGGAAATGAGGGGATGGACAAACTACTGTACCAGCTGAAATCATATCTATAAATTCCAAGCAGCAATCCTGCAGGCTCTACCTTATGATGTGAGTGAGTTTTTCATTTGGTGCTCCAGATAAAATTGTACCTACTGGTAAACTATTTTCCCCAGTACTACATAAGCACTTGTTCATACTTGCTCCCCAAAGCTAATCTAGTCAATGCAAATGGACTGAGTGAGTGATCACATGGGCCAAGTTTTGGGTTGTGTTTACTTGCACAGAGCTCAGAGAATACAGAGTAATTTGCTGCTCTCATACAAGCTTATTTTTGTTATTTGCATCCCAGCATAACCTAAAATAACAGGGGGCTTGAGTAACACAGCAGTAGCAGGAGCCACAGCTACAAGCCTCCCAGATTTCACACACATGCCCAACCACCACTGAGCACTCATAATTGCAGTGTTACCCCAGCTCCCCACAGAAATACCAGTACAGAGTAATTTAGTGAGATAATACATGAGAAACCCCATGTAGCTCTTGAGTTGTGAATCAAACTACCACTGCCCATGATGGTGAGAGTGACACCCTGTCACATCATCACGATTTGAAAGACAGCATTCAGGGGCAACTTGAGCTTCCTTGATTTTTCCTCAGAAAATCTCTACTAGGAACTAATAATTGGCAGTGGAGACTGTAGTCTGTGAGAAAGATTTTCACACGTAGCTGATTCTGTGAGAGAAGATTTCACAACTAATTTAATCCACTTGAAGACCTTGATGCAGCCAAAGAGGTGTGGAAAACAGAAATGTCCCTTCTTACAGCACCATCTGCTTATGTTAGCCTAGGTATTGCACAAACCCCTTTGTCTCATCTGTATTGCACATCCCCTTTGATGGGTATCAAAGGGAGTATGAGGTTTATTTTATAAAACATTAAGGAGCTGCACGTTACCTGGTGTAGGAAGTTAAGTGTGAGGTTCTGTCAGTTGAAAATGCAGCCTGCCAGTAACTGCCATACTGGCATAAAAGCAGATTAAAAAGTGTGCTGGAGGAAGTTATCTTACCTCCCTGAGCAGCCCATCAAAGTGCTGTGCTGCAGTGATGAAGTTACATGCATCTCAGTTACCCAGGGAGTATATTCCCCCCACAAATGCAGCATGACTGCCATATATTAGGCTCCTGGACAAAAAGATTGTCTCTTCATGAATCTGTACTGCTACCACAGACTGGAGAAAGACAGGAGTGGAAAGACAAAACAGGCCAGAAGTTTATGTAGAACCACAGAATGGTTTGGGCTGGAAGGGATCTTAAAGGGATCTAGTTCTAACCTCCCTGCCTTGGGCAGGAATACCTTTCCCTAGCCTGGGTTCAGAGCTCATGCAACCTGACTTTGAACTATAGGTTTTGACAACAAGGGCTTTTTTTCCCAATATAATAAAGTGAATCTCTTGCTATTAACAACATCAGCCTTCATGGCAGAGGAACTTGTGGGCAATTTCAGCAAAGGGAAGGTTCAGAAGGACATGGAAATCACACGTGTATGTGTCACACAGTGGCAGTGCAGCCCTATGGCTGCCAAACCCATTCTGATGCTAAAAACAATCAGTCTTCAACCAGGATCCATCCACCTGTTTTAACAGCACTGAAATGGATCCAGTGTCAATATCCACTACACATCTGTCCTCAGATTCTAGGACAGCACTAGTTTGGTCAGATAAATACACAAATGCAAAGGTGTAAGCATAGAGCCTTCTACTACAACAGGGTGACTGAAAAGCGCTCCCTCTCCAGCAGCAAGAAATATGCACACCAGAAGTCACAGGGTTCTTCTCTCATTTGTGTTGTGCTTTGGTAGCAGCATGAACCAGACACTGAAAGAGTCCAACATAAAGCAGAATCTGCTTTAAATGAACTGTATACACAACCACGTGACCTTTTTAAATAAAGGAAAATAATATTAAAATTTTTGTTTCCTTTCTCCCTTCCCCACTTCCCTTTCTCAGTTGACAGTCGACCAGTTGGTTAACTGCTCGGAAGGTGCATGCTCATTCCCACATTTAACCAGGGCTCCCCGTGGGGCACTGTGCAGCCAAATGCTTCACCACCACTCTTTAATATTGAACCACAGCACGCAGCCACTTCCTCAAGCTGGTGGCTGCACTCTGTGGGACAGCACCTGCAGGAGCTCAGCAGAAGCAATTGATTCACAGCAAAGTGAGACACAGTTGAGAGCTTCCTTGCACAGAACATGGCAGGAAAAGGGAGATGTTGCCTCCAGAGAGGCAGAATGACCATGATGGATGCTGTCTTGCTGTTACACGGTTCCTGTTGAGTATGTGACCACGCTTTACTCTGGTTTTGCTCCTCTGATGAACACCTCATACAGAGCATAAAAGGAAATATTAAATATATGACAATTATAGGGATTATAAGAGGAAAGATAAATGCATGACAATGTATGTCAGAATTTTAAGCCAAAGCAAATTTTCCAGCAACCTTTTCCAAACAGCTATGAAGTGCATGGATTTTTCTTAACCAAACAATGAAAAAGTACCCAGTTCAATAGCCTTCTTAGCAATGCCAGATGGTAAAAAGATGATAAACCAGAACAGAATACAGTAAGCTGACATTTTCTGCAGGAGACTTCCCCTCCCTAATTAAAAATGACCTTCATTATTTCTTAACAAGCATGACTTTTTAAAACAAAATGGTGGATAACTTAAACAGAAGCATAATTTGCAAAATGGTTTGAAATATCCCTTAGAACATTTTTTCCACCTTTGACCGCCTCTAAAGCACAAAATAGCCTTCAGTAATGCAAGAAATCTGCTCCATCTTTTACACAAACCAATGCCACTGACTACTGAGCAAGAAAGAAACCACACTCAAGTCCTCACTTCAAAGCACTGTTTAGTTAAAGATGAATTACATGACCTTTTGGCAGTATACAATGGAACAGAAGTCAAAGGTATCCTAATTCTTCCATGCTCTAAACAAGTTCAGTCCCATATCTATGAGAAGCTACCTCTGTGTTAGAATAGACCACACTTTGCAGAAGAACTTGTTTAAGCTAATAGAGTTTCATGGAGGCCTCAAAGAGAGCAGATAAGTCTTCTTCTGTTTGGGGACGTGGTGATAGTTTAGTCACTCTCTCCTGCAAGATGAAAGAAAAACTAGATTACAAATGGATACCAATAAAATTAATCAAACAGTAGATGAACTATGTGTCTCTCTACTAACATCCTTCACAGAGAATAACAGGATTTTGCAAAATAAGTAATCAAGTAATTCAAGTTGAAGCATCATCCACTGTACAGTACTTTCAAGAATAAATAAGCTAAAACTCCCTGTAATTAAATACACAGAAGCAAGATTAGAATGCTGTTCAGTTTCAGAGTCAAGCACAGCAAACACGGGCATTCTCCACTGCAGATGTCACTACACTGGAGGACATTATCCTGAAAATATAGTCAATTTTAAAATTAATTTATCAGCATTGAGTTTTAGGGACCAGCAATTTAAAAATAAGACCATCTAGTCATCTCTCAAGGGCCAAGAGCTGCTGTAAATGGGGAGAATAAACAGCACTTGTAAGTTAGACTATGAAAAAGAGACACAGCAAGGAACAGGATGAAACTACTTAATAAACAGCCCCACACCTCCGAGTTAGAATACCAAGGAATTGTGTTGGGTCTTCACTTGGCCACTGATTCAACAGAATGTTCAGGTGCTAAAGCTCCACTGACTGAAATGAAACTCAGGTGTGTGTTTTAGTGCTCTGCTTGACAAAACAACTGCAAAGGCAGCGGCTGCCATTCAGAAAAGCCCAGTGCTACTGAGGATGAGGAACTACATTAGTGTAGGTACTCAGTTACTGCAGAAACATTCAGCTGAAAGGGCCTAACATCAGTGTACGGATGTTGGTTATGATTAGAACTTGCATGTTTTCAACAGCCAGTGATTTTAACATTTGTTGAATGGGGAGAATTAGAGATGTCTGCAAAGACAGAGTCCAGGCCTACACCAGGAACACGTTATCTTTAGATGAGGTGTGTTTTGGCAAGAGAGAGTTTCTTCTGCTGCAACCTGTTTCAACATCTCCCTTGCAGAAGATGCTGCCCTCCAGCTTTAAAGTTCCCCTCCTTTTTTCACATATGAGACAGTGGATACCACTTA
This sequence comes from Regulus satrapa, assembly GCA_013396955.1. Lineage (NCBI taxonomy): Eukaryota > Metazoa > Chordata > Aves > Passeriformes > Regulidae > Regulus > Regulus satrapa. The sequence goes on along the minus strand of VWZN01010786.1, from coordinate 92,993 downwards.
CTGAGGTCCTTGCCTCAAGCACGGAGTGGGATGCAGGGAAAGGGGCTCCCCCAGTGCCCTGCCTGGGCAGGAGGCTCAGCTGAGCACCGTGGGAGCAGAGCACACCCCACTGCCCAGGGAGATACCACAGCACAAGGCTGCAGTCACTGCACTTCCCCCCAGCCCGTGGGGATGTGGTTACACAGCGAGCGAGGCCACCACGCTGCAAAATCGACGTGAAACGGCGGTCTAGCATGGTGAGAAGTCAGCTGTGAGCTATTCACAGCTCATGGCTTGTGAGGAGTCTGAAAAATGCAGCTCTGTGTGCATAATTTTACCTACAGAAGAAGCTTTACTGGCGCATAAGTGGTAATCATAAATGGTACCTCTTTCCCCATCCCTGACACCAGTGCTGCTACACACAGAGATCCAGCCACAGAGAAGACTAAGATTCTTCTATGCAGTTTTGAAACAAAATGGAAAATTCAAATAGCACTAGGGCAATAGTCTGGCTTTTTTTTTTTTTATTCCAGACTCATAATATGCAAAATATAACAACACAGTGCTCAAGTATTCATAAATTCATCATATTAGGACCATCTGGGCCAAAGCCAGCTTTGCAGCTCTGTGCACTGAGAAGTCCAGAGTTATCTGTGAAATCACTGGGTGACAGGAGACAGGCAGCCTGACAGCCTGACAGACTGGAGCATTTCCCAGCTCCATCGACAGCAGGCTGCAAACGGTGCTCCTCCCGTATGCCTCGACACAGAGGCACCGTCGCTACCTCTGCACAAGCTTGCTGATATTTGCTGGTGCCCAGACAGCAAGGCCCTGGCTCCCTGTCTGACCCAGAGCATTCTGCTCTTGTGCCAAACCAAGCAGCTCCAGGCTCATCACTGGCTCAGCCCCATTGTAGCTGCCCCCAGGGGCTGGGTGGGCAGAGAACAGCCCTTCCACGATCTCTTCAGTGCCCCCATTTCCTCTCAAACACCACCACCCAGACACCTTGAACTTGGAGAAAGCATCTTTTTTGCTAAAATAACTGCTGTCTGTACATAAGATCGATTTCAATAGACTGACTTAGGAAGGGAAATGAAATTCTTTGTTAACTTCAAGCATAGATGTCTGTCCCAACAGAGCTCCCACTCCCAAATCCCAACAGTTTTTCCCTGCAGCCTGCACTTCAGGGCAAATTTTTAGTTCTATCACCACTGCACCACATTGCTCTCCTGATGTGAATGGGCCATTGCTATATTACAAAGCAAACCTACTGCAAGATGGAAAGCAAAAAAATTACATCAAAAAATAAACTGTAAAGATGAACCTGTGGTTACTAACAGATTGTTAAGGAACACTGATACATTTGCATCATGTTACATCTCATACAAAAAAAAAAAAAGGGCTGAGAAATTATTTGGTAATTTCATTTTACACAGTACAATTAATCACCAACACCACAAGAAGACAGAAAAATCCTTCAACATCTTTTGGTGAAGAACCGTCCCCCAGCTATGCAAAACTTGCATTCAATGATGGTTCTAAAAAAACATGTTTATCAAAACAAACCCTCCAAATGCCCCTTAAGAATGTACATGCATAACCTACTTAATGAGTGCTCACAAACCTTAGTTCTCTTCCTGGCTTTTCTACTGCTCTGCTGTGTGTGATCCTACATAGTCGCATCTTTGTGTCACTTTCTCAGGTATAAAATAGGAATATTAGTATTTACTCTTAATGTAACTTTTCTAAGGTGCTCTGATGAGTGAGAAGAACTGCACAGGATCTACTGTAAAAAGTGAATAATGTTTTGGCCTAAAAAATTTTCACTCTCTCTGTAGAATATATTTCCCTTGCAACTTGTAGGAAACGAATACTAGGTCCATAGCATATGAATCAAACTATCTTTTTGCAAGGAAGATTCTGGATTTTGCTTTAAGAGTGATGTGTTGCTTTTTGCAGTGTCTTTGTGGGCACTGAAACAATAAAGGGTATTACAAGTTTAATCTATATCATCCCAGGGGACCTTATTTCAAATTCTGAGGGGGGTCAATGGAACAAAACAGCCATCTGCGAAGAAAAATGCAACTTCTCAATATGGAAAGTTTAATGCAAAGTGAGTTTGGTCATTCTTACCAGATAGCCCTTGGTATTAAGGCTTTATCTATAGACCACCTGCACACATAATTAAGAGAGGTAGCTATGAAAAAGCAGTATCTGCTACAATGATCACAGGCCTATGAAAAACATCCTCTTTTAAAAACTTGTAACACTGAAAAAACCCCAAACCAAACACTGAGCCCTTTTATTCTGAATACATGTGAAAACTGCAGCATGCACTCCATCCCACTGAAAAGAAAAACCTAAACTATGGAGTGAAACAAAATACAGTTGACTTTCCATAATTTTCTTCATTTAAATTGTTTTCATGTAGGAATAGAAATACAATTTGCTGGAAAAGAAGCACTTCTGGTTTTGCCAAAATCTGTTCCATTTTATTTGACAAGAAAAACTGTTTTGCTCTCTGTCTTACCTGAGGCAGAGTGCCTTTGACTAATGCAGGGATGTCTGCTTTGGAATAACCAATTGCAGCTAAGCCATCATCAACATTCAGATCAAATAGGAATTTCCGGAGTGTGTCCGCCAAAATAAGCCCCGCATCTTTGATTCTGGCAGTGCGGATGTCAGCTCCTAAAATAAGACATAATGCCTTGACTGTGGGGTGGAGAGAGCAGAGGAAGCCTGTCCTGGACTTAATTTAATCATAATATCAGCTGAATACATATCCATACATAACAGCCACTGCCCTAAAAGCAACATGAAGTAAAAAGAGGAATCAGTCCTCATTTTGGAATACAGTTGGAATAGTTTGTGAAAGGTGAAATAAAACAAGATCAGAAGCAGGTTAACTGCTGCCAAAAAGACTAACTGCCACATGAGGTTAACTTCCTTCCCCTCTGTGCTTACAGGGAGAAACACTTTTCAGTCTGACTAACTGCTGGGAGGAAAGAAGCTAACGAATGAACGTCAGTGGTATTTATTTGTATGGACAGTGTGCCAAATGCTAACTCCATTTTTAGGCCTTGAGTTTGCTGACATCTAGAGGACTGTTCTGTCCAATTACACATTCACAGAGAGAAACTACAGCATGTAGGCTGAAAAAGGCAGGAGACAGTAGGGCAGTGTTTAGTGGGTTGAGTAAATTCTAAATTTATTGCTGTTTGAACATGTGCTGACTTGTGTAGGGTACTGTAGAACTGAAGAGGGGGAACTGCTCTCTTTGAAACATCTACTGAACAGTAATGAAAACACCAGCATAAAATGAAAGATTACAAATATTCCTTACAGAATTGCTTGTCTTCCCTTCTTCAATGAATGTTCACGATGTATTTAAAAGTAATAATAAAAGTATGTCCAAACAGGAGGCCCAGGCTCCTCCATACAATTTCTTCCAAAGTAACCCAGAGCTAAATTGGTTCTCTGTGTAACCTCAATGATGTTACAGCAGAACTATGTTAGGTCCAAGTGCCATACTGAGAGATGAGTAAGAGAGATCCATGGCTACAGGAGAAACATCTCCTCTGATCCTCACACAGCTCAGTGTAACATTCAAAGGGAGTTAAATGAACAGGAGACCTACATGCTCACTTGAAGAGCTCAGATATTCAGGTTGTAAGATTGCCAGTAACGTAGCAAATAATGTCTGGGAAAAACTGATAAATAAGATATGACAGTGTCTTGTACGAAGTCCTGTGCTATTAGGGCTATGCCATGAAGTCTGAGCTTATTCTGGGCTTTGCTGTGGAGGGGTAACTAGGACATAAAGCCACTATCTTCGGACAGTAAAGTAAAAGGGAAAGGGAGGAGGATAAAACATTACAGTAAATGTGATTGACAGCTTTAAAATACTGCTACAGTTCTAGTACTTTCCTTTTTGCTCAAAGATACATCAGTCTCTGATTGCACATAGAAAATCTCTGGCCACATGCACACCTATTTCAACTGTCTAAGAATCCACCCAGGGAGGCATTAACTTTTTCTAGCTGTACCCAAATTCACAGCTGTACATACATAACTATTTAGCAATCTGCTTCATGTCATAAAATACCTTCTTAGTCATTGCATTTGGCAGCCTGACAGATTTGAATCAGCTACTGTAGTCGGACTCTGGAGTGGACTCAGAAGTAAACATCCCAGATGGGAATTAATAAATTCAATTCCATGTGACGTGTTTTCGGCAGAATCCCTTTCCAGAAAGGCACACAATAATGCAGTTAAAATTTCTACTGAGAACTTTTAGAGACAGAATTTATGGCAGAAGTGAATACCACAAAATGTAAAGGATCTCATACTTAGTCACTTGTTTTAAAATCAGGAGCCAGAGCTAAAATTTTGCTATGCTGCGCTGACCAGTTATCCAGACACATTTTCTTCATCTAATTTTAGTTGTGTGTTATTGCTGTAGGAACACAGACATTTATTAGCTTGGTATATGACTCCAGCCAGGTTTGTGTTTTGGTTCTGATCATAGGCAGGACAGCATACTTTAGAGGAAACCTGAACAACCTCACAGACCGCTTGCGAAATAAACAGAACTTCCACCCAGTGTAGTTTTTTCTGACCATGTTGTTTTACACCCTCTATAAAATACTGTGATACTTTCATTGTCTACATAAAAGTCCCATTCTTTCTCGAGATGCCTAATGCTTTGAGATTACTTACATAAGCAAGTCATACATGTGACTGGACTGCTGTGACTTGCACACAAAAGGCTGCCCATACAAGGGGCTGAACACAAATTTTCCAAATACCAGCAGAGTTGGCCTAACCACTTCTTCTCTACTCCCTGGCACTGCTGTGCATGCAGCTGTGACTGCTCCTTAGCCAGCATTGGTATTAGCAGCAGTGCAGCCACGACACAAAACCTAGTGCAGGCAAAAACCCTTGACCTTAGACATCAGTAAATTAGCTCAGTGCAGAGCCACGCTGTCACAGCTAGACTGCTAGCAGCTCTGACATTACATCACTGGAAGCTTGTTTATTACACACAGTCATGACAGGGGTATAATAAACAGCTATCCTTTCTCCTAGGACACCTATTGGTGATGGGCTGCACACAGAACAAGGCACTGCATGAGAAAATAACTTTTAAATGAGCTGTCAGCTTGCAGCCTTCACTTCTTTTCTGCTAAAAATCAGAAAAGGCCATTTTTTCATTAATCTCTTCTTAGCCATGGCATATGTGTCCATAGAAGAGCTACTCCAGGAAAAGCTTTCCCTTAACATCAGCCACTGAGAAATTCCAACACTTACTTCCAAACAAGCTTAGGCCTACCTTAGAAAGACCAAAACCCACAGCTGTGTGCCATGGAAAAAGAGCAGGAGTGATTCAGAATATCACTGTTCTAATTCACTGCCACAGCAGGGAATTTGTTAGGCAAAATCCTTCCTTTTAGCTAACAAATGCCCCCGATTACTGGGTCACTTTATGGTAACTACTCTTCATAAAGCACCAAGAGCTGTTGTGCCAATCACAGCTACTCTTGTCAGGTGTCCACTTTTCTGGCCAAGAATCAGATTTCTCCAGCTTGCTTCTCTAATCACATCCTTCAATATCAAAATTCAGCACTAGTTTATCTAATTCGCGTTACATCTAATTCCAGAATCTTGGTTTTTAAACTTAAACCCCTGCCAACAACCAATGAAAATCATTTGCACACAATTTTTTTCTCTCCCAAAATGTCATTTTGGAAAGAACACCATTTGTACACGAGAACTGTACCCACAGAGATTCCTACCTAAAATCTCTGCAGCTTCTAAATGTCGCTCGGGATGTATCTGTGCTGTGAAAGCAAACACTGCTGGGGATGTCAGCACCACAGAAAGGCCATGTGGCTGGAGAAAAAAAAAAAGAAAAAAGAATAAAACACATCAACAGGACATGTACTTTTAACTTCAATGGACTTTTATGTTCATTAGTGACAGACAACAGATATTTGAAATGTATAATAAAAACCCAAAAATAAACAAGTTTTACCACTAAAGAGTGATCCACATTATAATCCTTTGGTTTATAAGTTTTCACCAAACCAGAAATAGGGTAAGACATTCCATGGCTGGAACAGAGAGCAGAGAGAGAGTGGTTAGGGCAACTCTCCCGGTATTTGGAAAATTCGTGTTCAGTGCCTTTTGTGGTCAGGTTTCAGCATGCAAGTCTCTTCAGTACAGCTACTCAGAAGGTATTGAAATGTGTGGTGTGGATATTAGGTACAGACAACCCTCATCCCTCTATGCCTCAGGGACCTAGCTGCAAAAAACTACCTCCTTACTTTGTGAGTGTGAAGTTATATTACTTCACTGACTGGACTGAAAGATGTTCAGTTCCTAAAGTAATGCAGATATGCCAAAAATATCATAGTCTGCATACCTATGTGTTTACACTGTCTGAGAAAAATAAACTTTAATTTTAAGATATAATTAGAAGAGTAGACTTGCTCAAAGAAAAGGAATGGAAGGAAGGTCTCTGAAGAGAATGACTGCTAATAACTTCTGTACACAATTCACTTTTAGGCTTTGCTTCTTTGAGATTTTCATTCAAATGAAACTATATGTTGCCTTGCAATATTAATTACAGCTCATTTCAGACTGCTGATTGCCTATAAGACAAACTTACAGACAATTGCATCAGTTCAGGAAAAACTCAAGATTACATCATTGCTGTCTCACTGCGGAACAGCTGGCACGAAATCTAACATTTTAAATGTCATTGACTTTTTTACTTGTTTTTACTACCGAGGAAGGTGAAGAAGGCTGTGTTTTGTAGTTTTAAAATTCCATTTTCCAAATTGTTTTTGAGTATCACAACCCAGAATACACAAAAGTGACAAGAGCCCTTCAGTTTTTCACAACACATGGGCCCTTCAGCATCACAGGCCAGGCTACATCCAGCAATCTACATCCAGCAACACGGGCAGCAACATCCTTGACAATCTGAAACAAACACTACCTATAAGCTGACTTCAGATGGGGTTACTATTTCTCTGTACTCACCAGAGATGAACACCAGCATTGCCAAAGCCAATACCAGCAAAAGCACTCGCCAGGTGCATGTTGGCTCTTGCTTCACGGTCTTCAGGATTTCTGATGGCTCTGTGCACCATGGAGGCAAATGGTACCAATGAATTCACAAACAGATTGGTGATTCAGGAGGGAAAAGGGGGAGAGGGCTTCCTTATGGACAGATATGCAGAAAATCTAAAAGATAAGCTGAGATAAAAATGGTGGAAATGGAATCAAGTCACACTTTGGTAAAAGAACAATCCTGCATCTGGATCACTTAAGTAGATCATACTGGTTCAGTGAAGGGCAAGGTTCCTTTCACTTTTCCAAAAAAAAAGTAAATAGAGTGAATTTTTCCATATTCAATTCAGTGGTGAATTAAAAAAACTCTACTTAGGATCTTTGGTAATTCTATGCATGGCTCCAGGATCACTCCAGCTTTCTCACCATCTCATTAGGTGGTGCTCTAGACCCCACCACCCATGTGGGAAGATGACAAGATTTCCGGCCTTCCTATGCCTCAGAATCCTTGTGTAGTTTAACAGTAAGGAGAAAACATCTCATGAATAGATTCCAAAGGAACAAAACCCAACTATTTTGACTCACTAGGTACTGTACATTAATCTTTAACAGAAGTGTGCATAGTATGTAAAAGCTGTAAAGAGGCTAAAAGTGTATTGACAGGGATCAAAACCAACTCCCAGCTCAGTCAATACCTATTCTAAACTGAAGGTCTCCTAAGAATGAACAGGTTTGCCATAAAGCATGATTCTGCACATTCATAAGCGCATGTCATTACCTTCCTGATGGATGTGAAAGTATCTTAACTTACACTGAAGGCCACAGAAATAAAATCAGCAGTATTTTATTCAGTTTGTTCCATATTCCCCTTACACTGTCATAGAAAGCAGATTCTTTAAAAAAAATAGGTAAATACTGCTCCCACATTAACTGAACAGCTTGAAATACATTTAACTGAGGACTTCTAAAATAGATTCCTAGAGGCATCAAAAAACTACTTCTACAAATTACTAATCCAAATTTTACTTGAAAAATATTTTGCTTTGTTTAAGAAAAACCCAGGGTAGGAAACAAAAGCTTAATGTTGCAGCTTGGCCCCTTCTAGCCTGAAATGTAGGTTCTTGCAAGCACCCCTTTTAGGGCACTGTGGACTGAAGGCACTGCAGGGGAGATGGCTGTTGGATGTTGTGTTACCTCTTCAGATACTTAGCGACAATGCGCAGGGCGTGCAGAGCCCACACATCGCTGACGGGGTTGCTGCCCTGGTAGGCTGGGCGCTCCATGGGGTTGGAAGGGCAGGGACCCCGCTGGTTGTAAGGGAGAGCAGTGTACGACTCCAGGGCGTGGCTAACAGAAAGAGTAAGAAATTAATTACTTAATCACTCCCTTGCTGTCATTTGAATGCAGGTTCTTATTTATTTCTGGTGTCCGACAGCTGCTGAAACAAGAAATACAAATCTCACAGACAAGGGGAAGAATGCTGGGCCAGCAGCTCCAGAGCACTTCCTCTGTGACAAACACACAGAAAGCAATTTAAACTCAGTCCCCTTCTATCTGCTCACACCATGCTAAAAGCCTGGTGGATGCACCAGCACCTGTAGTGTTTTTCACTGAAGAGGGCTGTACAAGTGCAATGAGTTATTTTCTTTCTGTGGGACAGTAACCATAAGAGGCATTAGCACTGGAAACTTCATAAGGCACTTTTCTTTCAGAAGTGCTGAAAAAATTATGGGTATGATATTTAAGCTAAGTGGAACTGCCAATAATTTCGTCTCCCAGATATTTTAAAATCTGACCACATAAGGAAGGGGCACTGCCTATGGCTCCATTAAGTTGAGCAAAACTACAGACAAACCATTTTCATTGATGAACAAATGCCTTTTTTCCATTACAGACATTGCAGGCCAGGGTCCTTCACCATGTTTGAGAAGTCACAGTTTCATTACATGACTATTGCTTCAATATACATAGCACTCCAAAGTAAGCTTNCCTTCACCATGTTTGAGAAGTCACGGTTTTATTACATGACTATTGCTTCAGAAGCAAAGTAAGCTCTGGATCTCCAAATAGAAATGTCAATGCTTTTTGTACAGTTAAGCTGTTGGTTTAAGATGAATAAAATTTTGTGCCAAGTGAAAAGCAAATGGAGATTGGTTTCAAAGATGACCACAGCTGGGTGAAGACCTGCTAGTATAGCACAAGCTTTTACAAATTTTTATTGATACAGGATGGTTTTTGTTAAAAAATTATTCCTCTCTATTCCCTGCCTTGTCTGTGATTCATGATAAATGCTATTACAGTTGTGATTAATTATCTCTCTTCCCTGACAACAGCTATTCTGGTAGCAAACATCTTTTTCAGTGGACTGCAAAAACATTCAAATTTCTGCAAATGCAAGATTTGTTTCTGTACGTTCTGAGAGAGGCAGTGAAACTAAGGAAGAGGAAAGGTGAGCTGACAGAGCTCACCTTAACAAGAACAACAGAGAAAAGAAGATCATCCTCTGGTGCTTTCAAAAGACATTTTTTCTACAATCATCATAGTAAAAATACAAAATTTAAATCAATTCAAGTAGCAGACTAAGTAAAAAACTCACCAAAGCACATCAAAGCCACTGTTGGCCACTATTCGCTCAGGCATAGACAGTGTGTGTAAAGGATCAATGATGCCTAATGTTGGCTTAATGGCCCTTGAAGCAATGCCTGCAAAACGTAAAGGGAGGAAAAACAGTTAAAGATGTTTTGCAACAAAATAGGACAAGACAAACTTAAGGATTAAAATATGACAATGAGGAGGGAAAAAATATTTGAAACTATGAACATGAAAGCAAAGAGAGAGAAGGGAGGGTAGAGAGTATTTATGAAGGTACGAGTGATGATGAAGTCTCTCTAGAAGAGTTATATGATTTGAGACTTTTGCCTGAAGTGGATTTTACCAGACAGTGTTCTCTCTCTGTTTGCAGCCCTCCCTGAGCAGCCTTGCAAAATGTTTGTGGCATCTGCAGTATTCTTAGATTTGTATCTTCTGTGCAGAGTCAGAGGGAAAAACTGGACTGTATCTACAATCAGTTGCTATTGCCAATTGTTGTCTTCAGCATCTGTAATAACTATGTTTGGTTAAGGGCACAAAGATTTAGCTCTGTGAGAGATAGACAGACAATGTATAGACTGGAAAACTCTTGAGCTACTGTCAAACCTCCTTAGCACATCCATCTGGGTCCCAAGTTCTGAAGACTGTGTGGCATATAAAATCCACATGTTTTGAAGCTAAACCTTAAAACAGTTATGAAGCTCAAGATGACATTTTAGCCTTAATATTTATTTGCCAGGGATGAAAAGGCCAAAGGAAGACAGTATCCCTCACTCGCACAGCATCCCAGGCCTGAGGTTTTTCAAAGTCAGGAAAAGGAACATTTGGTTGTAATTACATAACAAAGAAACAGAAGTCTTAAAAGTAGAAAGAAAAATACAGAGGAAATAAGGAACAGTTGGTTGACCCTGAATATAAGTAGAAATTTCCTTTGCAATTAACATTTTCTGCCGTTTAAGGACTTGAAAGGTTTTTGTTTCCTGTTTTGCCTTCAAACTATAATCCACTGTATTACATAGGTATTTCATTATGTTAATATGCTATACATTTAATTCAAGGAGGAAACCTTTAAGCTTTTAAAATTTGCCTGTGGCAGTTGAATCAAACAAAATGACACCTGAAATGACATGCATTATCCTTTCCTTTCAAGGCAGGGAAATAACAAAGACATTGGAAAAGGAATTGTCTTGAATAACACACAAAAACCTCCACAGAACAAACGAAAACACCCCAAAACAAAGCACCAAAACCTCACCGGTTTTAACTTTTAGTTCTTTGAAGTCAAAAATGGCAACACCAGTGGTTTCACTTCCAGTGCCAGATGTTGTAGGAACTTAAAAGGAAGAACGGGGATAACGACAAATTATAATAAATATATAATACTGCAAAATAAATAATAAAACCACAGTAGTAACAGCACCAAACATACAGGACCCAGGAAATCTTGGAGGTATCCCTGATCCAAAGCCAACGGATCAAAGGGAAACTGCTACTTTGATCTCTTTTCTCAGTAAAGGAGTCTAAGCCAGCTAAACAAGACAAAGTAATGAAAAGACTTCTGATTTTACCTCCACTGAATTAAATAGCAAAATGACTGCTGAGTACAACTGGAGGAGAAGTAAGCCCAAAGGAAGCTGAAACAATCACAGTAAGCTGATTTCAGTATAAATATCAGAGAGTGTGGAATCATTCACCTTCCCCTTTACCCCAACTCTCCACACACTCTCCCTCATGCTTTACCTGCAATAAGTGGCTTGAGGGGCACAGTGACAGGCTTCCCTTTCCCGATAGGAGCATTGACATAATCCAGGAACTCTGATGAAGGGCTGGCTGCATACAGGTTGGCAGCTTTACAGGTGTCTATTACAGACCCGCCTCCAACAGCAACATAGGCATCAAACTCGCCCTTTTTAGCAAATTGAATGGCGTCCAGGAAACTCAGAACACATGAAAGATTTTTCAATTAGTCAGGATAAAACCAGAACACAGGGAAACAAACTATGTAGACCAGCATGCAGGCCACAAGGAGGTGTTTAAAAAGCCATATGGAATCCTGTAAGGGCCTAGGCACTACTTGGAGAAGTGCACTGTCAGAAGTAAATTGTACCTTTGGTCTGTTGGCTCCACACGGACATTATCATACATTTGAAAGTTTATACCATATTTTGCCAAGGAATTCAGTACTGCATTTACAGGAGGGAGTTTGGACAGGTTTTTATCTGTCATCAAACAAACTCTTCTAGCACCAAGATTCTGCAGGTCCTACAACAACGAATCAAAAAACCAAACAACTGGTATAAAATCATACACTTCACTATTTAAACACTAATCCAAATCAACTGAACCATTTGATAATAATAAAACCCTGACTTTAAAATAGCTGCTTATTGTAAAAATTTTAAAACCATATTAACTGAAGAAAAAGGGCATTAAATGACACACATGTAGAATACAGAAATCAGATTAAAGTTTAAAGCTGCCAAATTTATATAGTTGAAGACTTATGGTAGAAGAAAACAGAAGTCGTTGAACCACATGGAACTGCTTTATACTAAAATATAAAACATTTAATTCTTTTTTTCCTCAATTCCTGTGAGAATAAAAAAGGCCTTTTCACAGGTTGTCTCCACTGTCTACCAAAGCACAGCATTAAAATCTAGAAAATGTAATACTGAATATTAATTTATTGATGAAAAATCAAAATTAGGTGTCAAAGGGAAGAAAAATAATGCTTTATCCTAAACTTTGCTAAATTAATTGTCACAACAGCTATACAATATGTATAAATTATCTTAGTGCTGTTTAAAGACAGGTTCTAATTTCATTTACTGTCTGACTATAGTCTTACTTTACAAATTCTCAAATAAAAAAGAGATCTATTAATGCTAGAAATGCCAAAAAGGAGGAAAAACGAGAAATGAAAAAAGCCAGTGACAAAAGCATACTGGAACAATATACTCAGGTGAACCACCTCATACTGCTGAAACAAAAATTCTACACTTACGCAGGGCAAGCTGAGAGCTGAATGAATAACCAGCTAATTTAATAGAAAGTCTCTGATTCACTTTAATGAGTGCTAGAAAGATGAAAGTGATCTTGATAAAATCCTGGTGAGTCACCAGGATTCAAAAGTCTCTGAATTAAACTCCCTGTCAGAGAAAAACATTGCTGCGTGCTTCTAGCAAATTATCAATGACCCAATTATCTCCTGAGCTCCATTTCATAGACCACAGCAGCACTGATGTTCTTTAACCAACAGTGTGCTCCAGCCTTTTTACACTGACTCACAGGACCACACCGTACATAAGCATTCCTTTATTAAGTGTATTGACAGCACTGGCAGCCCTTCAAGAAATAACTTTTCACCAGTGGTGAACTTACACCATGGCAGCTTACCATGCCAATCTCTTTTGTAACTCCTTCTCCATATCGGATGTTTGAAATGGCCATCTATATTAAAAACAAACAAACAAACAAAAAAACCATTTATTTTTCTCAACAAACATGGCCCTACTTATTCAAAGTAAAATATAAATATTTAATAATGTAAATATTTGTTAAATGCCGTATTTGTCAAAAAGTATTGTTTATCAGACTTTTAAATGAAATGTATTTTATTATTAAATCTACCTCAAATGCATAGTCTGTACTCCCCAGGGTGGGTCGTTCAGGGACTGGAATGGAAATAAAACAGTAGAATTAGGGAACAATAACTTTTTCCAATCTGTTTCTCAGCTCTAGAGTTGACAGATTCCCGTGCTTTTAGAATCCCTAATACATTTCTATAGGTCATCTCAGCTTGTCTGGATAACGGCTACCCATTTCATCCCCTGCTGTTTATGATATTAAATGATCCAAGTACTTGATCTGACCCATATAATTAATCAAAACAAGTTAGTTTTTTCAAGTTCTTTCAAGAATTGAATGTTTATTATAAAAACTGAATGAATTAGCAGGAAGGTTGCATGAGAGTTTGTTTGCAGCCTACAAAGACCAGAACAGCACACAAAAAGTAAAACTGAGTATGTGTAGAGCACTTGCTACATACAAGCTGAGAGCTCCTAGAAATGTGTAGGGGCCACATGATAACCTTCAGAAGAACGTTTAAGACAAATTCATGAGACATCCTCTTAATACACCTGGACAGAAAGCACCTTATGTATGCATGGGAGCAATACTAACAGGTGTTTACACTTATTTTACTTCTTCCTTGTCCTGAACTTGCAGGTGAAACTGAATTATTTTCTAGAGAATGACCACATGCACTGCTAACAATAAATAAAAATTAGCGTGTTTCTATTAACTTCGATTAGAAGATAGTTATAAGGATGGTTTTTTTCTCTGCCGTGCCATTTTTTGCATGAATTATCACAAAACTCAATTTCTGGCATATTCTGATTTTGCCACAGAGTGAAGCAAACTCCATCAACTGAAACTGCCCATTCTTCTCCAAGAAAAGCTCAGGCGAAGCATTCTGCTCTTCCTGCTGAAGTCATGCCTTCCGTCTGCTGCATTAATTGCAAATACGCAATCTGGATTCCGATCCAATGAGTGAAGCCATGATAATGAGTCTTACAGACACGCTGGGGTGCACCGGAGCGCTGACCCACAACAGTAACAGATAGATGTATTAAAACCCTTTATGTAGTTTCTTTTCAAGCACAGGCCAGCTGCGATCAGCTCTTTCATTGCCACCTCTTGCCAGGCTGTACATGTTTGACCTCTCCTGGAGCTGGAGTCTGCCGTACTTTCAGTCATTAATTTGACAGGCTAAGGACATGTCCAAACCACTTACTCTCTTGCTTGCTGATAGTATAATAGACACCCTGCTGTTACATTCTTGAACCAAACTTAACTTTCAGGGCGAATTTTAGTCAGTTCAAAAATTGCACTATTTCCTTGAACACTGCCAAGAAACACAAATGACTTTTTTTCCCCCCAGCTATAGTCACTGTTCAATCAATTCCCACTATTTAGAGATTTACTCAACTGATATCATCTTGCCACACTACAGACTCTATTGCTGCCTAAAACTTTCAGAGAGGGCTCTTAACTCAGGCTTCAGTTTAGCAAGAGCTTAGTTTGAATTGACGGAGTAGATCATCAAGCAGACAAGCAAAATAATGAAATTCTATTTCTCAGCTGCACAATTGCCTTACTGTATGACAGTCTTGGGCAAAGCAAGTATCTGAACATATGAATAGCTTTTCCATATGCAAAATGACAACACCAATTCTTTAAGAAGTGTTCTAAGCATGTGAAACCATGCAACTGAGAGCTGCACATTATTGAAATTATGGCCCAAACCCACTAATTTTTACTGGATCTGGAGACTTACCAGCTATCTGGAAGCTGACAGATAGTTATTCTCCTAGCCTCCCTACAGCCCATGCAAACAGAAACTCCCCCCAGGGTGACCTGCGTTACTCAGCACAGCTCCCCTGCTCACAGTCCACAATCCCGGCCTAAGTGAGCGGCTTTCTTGGCACTGACGGTATAAAAAGCCTGGGGAGATTTTATTGGCAAGGCCAACACACACACACCTTTGTGAAAAGCTACTTTTTATCCATATCGCTTCCTGCTTCTTTTCTGATGTAACAGGTGCGTATTCAAAAGCAGATCTAAAGCTGAGCAGGTTCAGGGGATGACAGCCAGAGCAAAGTTCAGATCAACTGGCCCCACGGCATGGGGAGGGAGGGGACGGGAGGCAGCAACTGTGGTTTATGTAGGAACGGTGGCTCTCTCCGACAGCAACCACTACCACTGTACAGCTGTAAAATAACAGGCTGTTTACCTTCTCCTTTGGATTGTTCCTTCCCGCCTGTTACCTGCACCCTCTGCCCAGGTTTCACGGGTACACAGAGCCCTCTGCAGGGCCACGGTCTCCTACAGTATTATTCTGGAGAAACAAGTTAAGTCTTACCTTGGGAATAAGTGTGGCCATGGCTCGGGCACCGACAACTAGTTAAAATGTTAAAAAAATGGTACGTTTAAAAGGGGAAAACTTAAAGCAGGGAACTAAAGCTTTACGTCCTAACAAGTCTCCTGCAAGCACCCATTCCAAGGGCCCGGGCAGAGGCTTCGCAGGGGCGGAGCGGCCGCCGCTTTGGCACCGCTGCCCGGCCCCGCAGCCGACACACGGGTACCCCACACGGCNGGCCCGGGGAGAGCCCCCCGGGAGGGCCCCCGGGAGAGCCCCAGGAAGGGCTCCCGGGAGGGCCCCAGGAAGGGCCCCCGCGCCCCGTCCCGCCGCACTCACGCTGCCCGCCCCACACGGGTACCCCACACGGGGCCAGGCGAGACGTGTCCGCTCTCAGCGCCCACGCTCGGCGGTGTCAAAACCCAATTCATGCCTGCTTTGAATATGGTTGCTAAAATACACAGCACAGAATGCCAATGAAAGGCGACTGAAATTTAACCAGGATTGAGAGCGTGTCCTGTATTTGTCACAGAAAAATGCTGAAAGTAATGGGATTGCAAAGCCAAAATAATTAAAAACCCCCATGATCTTGAAATTAAGTGAAGCACTTTTCTGAGTCTTCAGCTGTGCCCAGTGACAGGACAAGGAGGAATGGCCATAAAGTAAAACACAAGAAGTTTCAACTCAGCATGAGGAATTTCTTCACACTTGGGGTGGCAGAGGGCTGGAGCAGGCTGCCCAGGGAGGTCGTGGAGTCTCCCTCTCTGGAGGCATGCAAAACCCACCCGGATCCATTCCTATGTCAGCTGCTTTAGGTGACCCTGCCTTGGCAGGGGGCTTGGATGAGATGATCTCCTGAGGTCCATTCCGACCATAACAACACTGTAATTCTGTGAAATCACAGTAAATTACAGCAGAGGATGGATCAAAATTTTACAACCAAATTTTTAAGCTGTAAACTATGCTGCTTAGCTGCCAGCAGAGTAGTATACCAGCACTAAGCAAAGAGAACATTGGATTCTGACAAAAAAACCCATAATTCTTCTGTTGTAACATATATAAGTACTTTGCTTTTGCATACTCTTTAGGTCTTACTAGACGATCTTTAAGGTCCCTTCCAACCCATACCACTCAATGACTCTATGAGCAGATCAGATGAGCCTAAAACTGACGATTTTGTGAGATACTGAGCTTGGGAAAGCAGGTCAGCACCCTGCTCGGTCCCCCACATGAAGCTGCAAAACCATTATCCACTTTTAAGAGGCAGAAAGTCGCAAAACCACAGGAGTACCTGCACCTCTGCTCAGGTGAGCACTTTGCTGCCACAGATTAACACACCTCATGGGATTTTGGAAAGGAAATTGACCAGTAGCCTTGTGAGCAGCACAGAATTCTCATCAGGTGTGTGTATATATGGGAAAATATATTCTCTCTGCCTGAGCAGGTACAAGATGTGCCCCGTAAAAATGCCTGGAAGATCAGAGGTCTGGAATGTCTCTCTGTAACAATCTTTCCCACCTGCCCGAGTGTTTGTTGCCCCTGCTTTGCCCTGAAGGGTTGGTAACAGAGGGCTGTGCCCACAAGGCCATTCCTGCCAGTGACAGGTCAAAAGCAGCCAGCAGTGTTGTGGACTGCTCAGCACAGGGACAAGAAGCACTAGAGAGGCAAATAACACACCTTATACAAGGCCCATAGGTTGGGCAGTGCTCAGTCCATCACTGCCTTCCAAGCTCCAAGGTATATTTATCCCTTTCTGCCCATAGCAGAGGTTTTGCTCTCTGATGCTTTTTACTGAAGCTGCCATCCTAACTGAAGTGCTACAGAACAAGACAAGAGAATTGTTAAAGCCACACAGCTTTTGCAAAAATTCACTTGCAGTGAGGCATTACAATATCATTAACCACTAGAACCCCTCGAAGTTTGAAAACCTAATTTAATCCAGATTACTGAAACTTGTTTTACTAACTTTCCTACCAGGGAACAGCATTTTCACTGTATGTAGCTAAGTCATGCACTGAGATAGCAGATTATTTTTTCTATTTCAAGTGTGACATGTGACATTTGAGTTCAAAAGAGTAATGGGAAATCTGAGAGAATTTCTACTACCTGCACTCAAGCTGCTAGGTAAACACTGTAAGATTATTTCTATAAAATGATGGATTACTGTTACTAGTGGGAGAAACTTTGGTTTTGACCTCTACAATATGAACATTTTTCTGCTAAGTTCAATGGCTGGTCAGCAGCTTTGACTTCCTTTTTTTCATCAACAAAATGCTCTAGAGAATCTGTACAGTTTTCTAAGGCCTGGAATAAATCTTACAGTAAATTCCTTTGGTAACTGAATCTGAATACCACAGAGCTGAGTGGCCTAAATTAATTGACAGAGCAAGAGCTCCACCGTCAGGCCACTTGCTCAAGGCAGACATTCTTTAACCGGACCCGTAGCTGCTACTCCACCAAACTCCAGGTCACCACTGCGGTCCAGTCCCAGCTACCTGAAAACGGGTCCATTCCTGTCCTGACAGAAATGCTGCAGGCCAACTGTGAAACAAGTCACTGTGAAATCCCCAGCCCGGGGGGGGGGAACCGAGGCTCCCGACCCCTTCACAGGACACCAACTTCCCCTGGATGAAGAACACAGCCCTCCTCGCCTGCCAGCTAAGAGCCAAACGCAGGACGTTTTAAAAAGTTCAGAACGCATTTATTGACAGATACGTGTGCGGATAGAGCACCGGGCAGGAGGCTGGCAGCGACAGTCCCGTCCCACTCCCCGGTGGGCATCCCCAGCCCGTGCTGCACGCTGTCCCTCACGCCTTCTTTCTCCTGCTCCCGCCGGTGCCACCGCCCGCAGGTTTCTGCTGCTGCGGCAGCCGCCGCGCTCCG
>VWZN01010786.1:45851-73849 GCA_013396955.1 Regulus satrapa | reverse complement strand
CCGCCCCGGGAGCGCGGCCAAGCTCCGCCGGGTCGGCGCGCCGGAAGCGCCCAGCCCTCGGGGGCGGGACGGGCGCGATGCCCGCCGGGAGATGTAGTCCCGTCGCGCCGGCCCGCCAGAGGGAGCCGTGGCTCTCCGCAGTCCTGCCCTGGTCCGCGGCCGCCGCTTCCGCCGAAAAGCCCTCTGAGGGCACCGAGTCCAAACCATCGCCATGTCAATTAGACCAGGGCCTGGAGTGCCACGTCCTGTCTTTCTTCAAAAACCTTTAGGGACAGTGACTCCACCACCTCCCTGGGCAGCCCATTCCAGTATTTAATCACCCTTTTGGGAAGAAATTCTTTCTAATATTTACCTGACCCTCCCCGGTGCAATTTAAGATTGTATCCTCTTGTCCTGTCACTAGTTGCCTGGCAGAAGAGGCCAAACCTCACCTGACTACAACCTCCTTTCCCCTGGTTGTAGAGAAGGATAAGAATCACCTCTGAGCCTCTTCTCCAGGCAGAACAGCCCCGACCCCTTTGGCCTTCCCTCATGGCACTTTGCCTTCTGGCCCCTTCGCCTACAATACTGATGATCACCAGTAATACTGATGAAATCCCCAGTGACTTCCAGGCTGGGGTTTGTGGGGCTCAGGGTGACCCCAAATCTGTCTCCTGCTGTCACCATGACCGAGGTGCTGAGGTGGAAAATATGGGGAAAGAGTCAGCAGCACATGAGGGGAGAAAAATGCCAAAAGGAGAGAGGCAGGACTGGTAGAATCAACAGGGGGCGGCAGCTTCCCTTGCCTTTGCCTGCACTTTTTTTTTTTTTTTTTTTTTTTGGTTGCTTGTTTTTTGATAATTTCTTTTTAAAAGCATCCAATTCTTTCTAATGCTCCTTGCTGTAGAACTCTCCCACTAAATGCTCCCTGCAGGATCAAAATTCAAGTGCTGTATTGCAACTCCACCGAGACTGACACGGGTCTTGTGGGTAAATCTCCTTGCAGAAGAGAAGGGAGGGGAGGGGAGGAGGAGCATTTGGGAAGCAGGATCATCTGGCAGATGTCTCAACAGACATAATTACAAGTGAGGTGATTGGGGTGATATGGTGTGTTCCTAAAGGTCAGCTGGGTCAAAGATACTGCCATGCTATTTTTAAACTAATGGGGTACAGAAGAATCCTTTTATAGCTATGCAGTGATTTGGCTTGTGTGGTCATGACATTTTGAGCTGATCCCTCGTGCTCTAAAAACAAGCTCATCATAGCAATTAGCTGTAGCGGAGGGAAATGATGGGTGTTTTTTTACAAGGTACAGCTCTCTTCGAAGTTGTTATCCCATCTTTGCCATCTAG
This sequence comes from Regulus satrapa, assembly GCA_013396955.1. Lineage (NCBI taxonomy): Eukaryota > Metazoa > Chordata > Aves > Passeriformes > Regulidae > Regulus > Regulus satrapa. The sequence goes on along the minus strand of VWZN01010786.1, from coordinate 72,518 downwards.
TTTTGGAGTGATGGAAATGGTTCTGAGTGTAATGCCACAGCAGTATTGTTGAAATGAAACAAAATATCATGTTTGTAAAGTGAGGAAAACCAGCTGATTCTCAAATTCTAATGGCTAGTATAACACAATTTACCTACAGTCTAACCAGGATTTTTTTTTTTTACCCCCCAAGTGAAGTTTTGAGCATTTGTATATTTTGGAGCAACAGAATCCCTATGTATTTAAATCCAAGCGGGTTGGCATGGACTATTTTCTTTTTTACCACAAGATGGCATTAGATAATATTTTGTACCCTGTCTTGGGCAGCTTATACTTTCACCTGGAATTACAGATAAAATTAATTTTAAAGACAGTTCTTTGAAGAGGTACATAGGCGTTGTCTAGATTTAGGCATAAATTTAAACTTCTGAACTGCAAAGTCCACTGTTTTGGCAGTCTGGTTGATACCTTTACACTGACCTGGGTACCCTCCTCCTTATGCAGCTAGCTCTTGAAGTTCTTTTGGTCTGAATTTGTACAAAGTCCAGAACGCTTCAGGTAGATGTCTTGGGCTGAGAAGAGATAATTTGTAATATCTATTGCACTTCCAAAGTTGCTTGAACTGTTAATGATTACCCCTGGAGTAGCAGAAGGAGTGCATGGCAGGAATCGATCTTCTTGTTTTACCTGAAATCATGTAGAAGAATCTCAGAAGGTAAAAATTACTTTCTGAAAATTTGTAGGTTGAGCTGAACTCCAGCTTTTTTATATATTCCAAGAATCTGCACCTCAGAGCACGACCCTGCTTTTGGCGTTTGCAGTTTGTGGTTTCACGGCGTGGTTGTGAAGGTGGTGGTTGGAAGAATATCGGAAAATATTTGTGAACAGAGATTTGTAAATAGTCATGGGTATTTTGGGAAACTGTCCCGTTCTGAGGAGGGGCTTTTGAGCTTCCTGTAGTAATCATAGACATGCTTTGAGCTTGTACTCCCAGCGTATAGCTGGGGATTCCAACCAGGTACGTGGCTTCTGTTAAGGGAATAGATGTGTATGTGCTGCTGCAAATCTGGGCGTTCCAAAAGATGAAAGGGTAATACCAATGTTCAGCTATAGAAACAGCTTTTAGGAAATGAATGTTTTTATTATCTCATGTTTAATTCAGCTTTTTAAAAAAGACTTTTCCAGCAATGTTTAAAAGAATGAATTTTTAGAAGTGTTTATTCATTTTGATCATCTCTGTTTTGGGGTTCCCGTGTTCCTTTTGACATATCAGATATCACATTTCACAGAATGCCTGAGGGTTGTTGTTGCCTGTTGTCAGCTATAGGGCTTGACAACAGCTAACTGTGGGCACTTACAATCCATAGATAATTAAACAATTTCATAATTGCTTTTCCTTTCCCTCATGTACTTTATCTTTTCAGTATGAACAATAGCAATACATGTCACAGTATGTGCATATATGTGCTTAGTGCTGTACAGTTTGCTTGCTTTTTTACTGGGAGGTGACCAAACAGAGTTTGGATGCTCTTGCAAAGTGCAGTTAGTTTTTCTTTGGAGTGAAGAAGGCTGTAGAGTTTTGGGGTTTGTTTTTGGTTTTGTTTTGTTTTGTTTTGTTTTTTTTAACCACATGAAAAATTTAGCTGCATGAGAAACATAAGATGGCAGAATATAACTTTCAGAAACACTTGTCCAAAAGATTATTTGAAAGCATTATGCAGGATATACGTGATGTACCAAAAGAACTCCAACATCAACATGATACAGTCTTAGGTTTGTTTTTCTTGTGAGAAAGAAGAAAGAATTATCCTATTTGGATTTTATTTTTGTAGTTTCTGTTCAGCTGGGCTGCAACTTGAAGTTTGTGTTTGATAGGAGCTGCTCTAATGTACAGGATTCATGTCTCACTGTTAGTGATACCATTAACTTAGATTTACTCTTCAAACTTTCTCCAATTACCTCTGGATGGCAGTAGATGTAGTTACAAGATGATTCAATCAATTCATAAGCCTGCTGTGACGATTGTTATGAAGAACACTTTTATCAGGCAAACTCAAAGTGCTGATAATTTTGGAAAATAGTAGAAAGTGCCCTTAAAATATCCCCACTATCTCGGAATCATTTCCTTCCACTGACTTTGTTCAGTACATTTTGAAGTAAAAATCTGTGCTGTAGGATTTTTTTTTTTTTGTATAAGGGAGAAGTTGTTTGCTCACTGAAGCTATATTAAGTACAACAATTTATGGACCAAATTCTGCTTTCTGATACATTTTTTTTACCCCTGTAAGATACATTTAACGTATTTCAGCGTGTATCCTATTTCCTGGACATATAAGTGCTTTTTCAGTCTAAATCACACAACACAGGAGTGCAAATTTAGCTAAAGACTCTTTCCTACTGGCTAGTCCATATAATGTGAAAAAGCTGCCTGTAAGGAATAAGAAAAATGACAGAGATTTAAGGCACCATCTTTTATAAAATGTGTGAGTTTACTTAAGCAGTATAACAAAAATACATCTGGTAGTCAGAGCTTTTGCTATTACAAGAATTATATTATTCATTACAGATAATAGGGCATTCCTTTTTGTGGTTTCACCACTGTAAGGCCTTACTAGGAATCTCACAGGGGACATGCTTAATTCCAAGCAAGTTGCCTTGATGGTGATGATATTGTCTGTGCTCACACGCTTCAAAACATTTCTGCTTGGTTTGTAAATGAGAGGGTTTAAATTTCCTGTCCAAAGATTTCATATGATTATAGCAGAATGCTGTATTAAGGAAAAAAAAAAAAAAAAGAAAAAAGAAGTGCAGATGAAACTCAGGAGGCTGTAGCTCGAGTTCCAAAACATAAGACTAGGTAGTTTGGAATGCAGTTACAAGGGGATAACGAAGCAGAGCCTGATTTTTGGTGCAGAAGCCAGAACACAGATAGCTGGTGAGATAGCAGGGAGATTTGGATGACCGCAGGCACTGTGGAAAATGATGGGTAGACCAGAATCTATTTTCATCATTTGACTGGTTGTGACTGTGTGGTTTCACTGAACTGATTTTGGGTAAACAAAACAAAGCAAAGCTAATTTGAGGCCTTCCCAAGTGCTTGATGCCTATCTTGCTATGCATTAGGGAATCAGACTGAGAACAGATTGTGATGTGGTTTGCTTTTTTTATGAGCTTAACTGTGACCTGATTTTTGTTTGAGAAAGTTTCCTTGTAGCACAGTCTTAATATTAGAAATACCAGCAATGGTGTGGCTTGGCTTTGTTGGATGTTTTTTCGGATAATTTAAAGGGCAGAATGAGAACTTTAACAGGCAGTGATGGAAAGAATGGCAACATAGTAACACATTCCTGTTCCAGGGTCAGTCCTTCTTATCATCTGTCTAGAGTAGACCTACTTTTTGGCATAAGATTACTTCTACAAGTTAAAAAAAGCCAATGAACACATTTCCTTCTTTTAGAACAAATCTGTCATGCTCAGAGATTTGTCCTTGATTAAGTCTGCACTTGTAAACAGAAGAACAAAACAAGTTCCTCTCTTCTTGGATTGGGTTCGTGGTTGGAATTATCTCTGACATTGGAAGTGAGATGAAACATGTAAGTCTTCATCCATGACATCCAGAAGATGTGCCATAGTCACTACTGATTTTTGACAGAAGAACACAAGACAAATTAAATGGAGCAAGAGGTTCAATCCATGAATCTGAGAGAAGGGTAAATGTATGTCTGCTGGTAATGGCCATGCCCATTCCTATATCCTCTTGCTTTTGTGAGTCAGAAATAATCCATGTCCCAGAAGTGGCCTTCTTGGGACATGTTTTCAAGAGAAAATCTCATCCTTTTATGTGCATGTACAGATATCCCTTGCATGTGATTAAACCTGTGCAGATAACAGCGCTCATATATGCAAGAGATATAATTATTGATTTTGGTAAAGGAAAAAAAAAAAGAGAGACCTGATCTTAAAGCAAGACAATGCAGGACACTCAGGACCATGATTCTTCAGGATCCTTTTGGGGAAATTTGAACCTGAGACTAGACATAGATCCAAGCATCATTTCGTACACACACCACAACCATTTCACACACCTCAACTGCCTGAATCTTCCTCCAACCCTTGCTGGATGACCCCTGCTGAAGTTCTGCTTGCCAAAGGTATCTTCAAAACCTCAGGACTATGTGACAGCAAGATAAAGACTTCCCAAACATTATTTGTAACCTTTTGTCCTCCATTTTTCCATTCATGAGCAAGGCTGATTTGTCAGGATGAAATTTTGTCCTCCTCAGTGTGTTTTTAGACTATTTTGTTCTTAAAGCTACATTCAAGACTTCAAGGTCTTGCTAATATATTTCCAGTTGATAGTTATTAATGAAATGGGGAAATAGTCTTGGTTTAGACCTTTTTGTACACACACATAGGGCACTTTAGAAGTTCAGTCCAAGATATTAAGGAGGATTGCAACCACATGTAACCACGGGTGACTTTTGCAAGACAAGAATAATCTGTAAACTTCTGTGAGCTTCTACCTAGGATGTATGTTGTGGCTTAGAGTAAATTAGGAGACATTCTGTTAAACAAATATTCATTTTGACTGTCATACAGCCTAGGGCTGTGGTTCTACATCATTACCAAGTGACGACAGATTTGGTTAAAATAGTTCTTATGCTGAAAAAGAAGTCCTAGAGATTAACATAGTCAATTCACACATTTTAGGCCATGCTCACAGGGTAGCTGAATCAGCATAGCCTCTGGGGTGGGGTGGGAGTGTGAATTCGTGGCTAGGCATTTGAGAGGGAACAGCAGTCTCTCAAACTGGTGGTTTTTGTTTTTTTTTTTTTTTTTTTTTTTTTTTTTTTTTTTTTTTTTTTGTTTTTTTTTTTTTCCTGAGGGAATTAGCCACAGCTTTACTCACAATCAGGGATGCCTTTCCTTGGAGAAGCAATCATGGTTTGTACCTATACGGCCTACCAAACCTCTTCTTGAAGAAGTCTGTCTTGTAAAAGTGGCTTAATTGCTTTATGTAGCTGCAGAGATCTCCCATAACTCTTCCTGTGGCAGCCAGAGCTCACAGCTTGTTTTGTTAAGGGAAAATGGCAGCAATTTTCTGTTACTTTATTATAATATACCATTAACTAAAAAAGTTGCTACATAGGCTGCTCAGTCATTCCTGCAAAAGGTTCGGGAACATCTCAGATGGGTGGAGTGGGAATGATTGGATGAAGGAATAACCTTGGCCATCGCAAGGTAATCTCCCTGCTGCTGCTGCTTGCTGCTGAATCAGAGCCCTCAGAGCTGGGGCAGGAAATCCCTGTCCTAATCTGCAGTCAGGGCTCTTAAATCCTTGGAGGGGAAGAGACTCTCTGAGCTGCTCAGAGCCTCCCTCATGCTGCCACAAATCAGCTGTTCTGCACAGCACATCTTTATTCTTTTTCTTTTCCACAATGTGCCTCTGTTCCTCAGAAACTGCACTACATTATAAGGGACAAAACAGGATAGATTCTCAGTTTCCAGAATCCTATGGGTACTGTGGAAACTGCTCAGTCTGTATTTTTTTCTGAGTAACTGAGGAAATTTTAAAGCAGGGCAGGGCAATTTTGTGTGCAGCAGTAGTTAGGAGCAATAAAATGAAAATAAATAAATATATTCACACAATAAAAGAAAGGGAGAAAATAGGAGGTCTGCTTCTTTAGCCAAGGGTGCACACGTGACTTAATCCACAACTCTGTTGACTGTTGGTTTAAAACCTGCAGATTTCTCATACAACTTGTGTTCAGTCTTTGCTTCTTGGACTACCTGTCAGCGTGAGGTGCTGTATGGAAATGCAAGTGCTTGCTGGGCTGCACTGTTGCTCCTTGTTGCCCCTTTCTCTATAGCATTTACAGGGTCAGGCATGCACATTCTCTAGCTGCCCAAATACCCCTGGCTCTGACAAAGGACACCTTTCTTTCCTCTTGAAGGTGATGCTACATCTGCCTCCTTTCTGGGCTTCCAAATACTTGCTTTGCTCCATCCACATTATGCTATCTGGAGTACTTTGGAGATTCTCTACAAAAACAATCACCTGAGTCTTTGTTTTCCTCTCATCTCTTCCATTCCCATCTGTTGTTCCTTCTTTTTCACTGCATTAAAGCATATGCAGGATCCTAGGATAGTTTGGGCTGGAAGGGAATTTAGAGCCCACCTCGTCCTTCCTGCCTGCAATGAACAGGGACATCTTCAATTCTATAATCTACAAAACCCATTAATCCTACTGTATTTACTCACTTGCCCTGTATTTGAAGCTGCTCTTCATAGCCTGTGCCCGTTAGTGTTTCTAATTACTCCTGTGATGCACCAAGCTTGAATTCCCATGATCTGTGAGGAAACCTTCCTGCAGCCTCTCTCTGGACTGCCTTGTTGGTGGGCAGAGCAGCCACTTTCAGAGTCCACGTGTGTCAGAGCATGAGTTTCTGGTGCAGTTCTACAGAGCACTTTGGGGGACCTGGCAAATGTACCACGTGAACTGTGTGAGCAAGGCAGGCTGAACTTTCCTGATATAAATGCTTGATAAGTGTGAATGATGTGGTAAGTGTGAGAAACAGGTGCTGGTAAGTTTGAGAAAGAGCTGATGGTAAGTTTGAGAAATAGTTGAGTTGTGAATTAAGCTTGTGACTCATCCCTTATTGATGTAACTGGTCAATTACAGGATCGTGGAAAATCCCCATGGATGTTTGCTGTGGGCAGTGCTATGTATTGGAAAGCAATTGCTTTCCACTCACTTGGTAAGGCCTTTTCCTGGGTTTTGTAGCCTACACCAATGAAAATACAGACATCTACAGTCAGAGAGAGTAGATGAAAGAAGAGGAAAGCTACATGGAAAAATACTTCATAAATACCTCTTTGACGATCAGTAGGGAAGAAGGAGGTGAGCAATATCTCTTTAAATAAATGGTTTGAATGATCACAGCTTTTCCTTCGTTCCAATTTATTCAAGCTGTGCAAAACGGTTCTGAGTAAAGCATATTCTCATTATGTTTTTGCTGATTAGAGAAAGAAAAAAAACAACCCAGTAGATGATTTAAGACTGGACAGAGAATATTCACAGGTTGTGTCCAGGCTATGGATTATTATGATAGAAGCATCTGACAGTAAGCCTGTCTTTTAAATAAACCCTCTAAACACCAAAAATTTCAACAACAACAACAACAGCAACAACAACAAAAGAAAAAAAAAATGGTTTTCAAGGTGTCATTAATTTTTTGTTTTACATATATGGAAAATGCACATTGCAGTATTGATTGCTCTCCTCTGTGGGGTAAAAGGGGATCTTGCTTTTATGGTTTCACATTTAGGTTTGCATTTTCTGTGTAAATTACACTAGTTTAAAATTATATATATATATATATATAAATAATATATCATTGCAAACATGTTTTCCTGTCTTCCTTCAGCTAGCTACTTTTGTTTTGCAAGTTATCCACATGTGTTAGCCAGTCTGTAAGCAGACCGTATTAAGCAAGAATTTAAGAACTTAATGAACTGGAGTTTCAATCCCTTCCTTTTAGAAAGCCACCAATTTTTTTATCTGCAGATTAGCTGAGATGTGATCCAACAGGACACAGGCTATGCTTCTGTGTTGGTTTCATTATAAATTTGGAAAGCTCAGCAGATTGTTGCAAACTTGCTCTTTGCAAAAAGCCCAGATGAACAAGCCCCCAGAGTGACTTGAAATACTCTTTTGTTTTGCCGTCTCTCAGGGTGGTGGCACAACAGCAATTTTCAAGAAAAGTTTCGATCACATTATGCTTCTGTTTGAAAATGGAGGGGATGATAGAGCTTTCAGGGTCCAGAAAACACATTTTGACATTAAATGCATAGCAAACTTTTCCTGTAGTAGCACTAAAAGCACACTAATACGTTACCACTTGTAACTAGATAGAGAAGAGCAAAATTTAGCTGGGTTTCCCACAGGTTGTGGGCAGTGAGTGGGGGTTTGATGAGATAATGAGAGCTAATGTTAGATGAGAGCTGTTCAGACAAATCAAAATATGCTGACTGCTACCTTGCTTCATCTCTCAGCTTCATCTTCAGCTAAACCAGGTGGGGAAACTCCTCTGTGTGCAGCCTCATTCAGAAAGGTACTCAGGCACATGAAGGGTCCTACTGATTTAAGGGTTTGAAGTGAGGTTTGCGTTTAACTGCGTGTTTTGAAAGCAACATTCTCCAGTAGTGTACATCACTGAGCACAAAATTATAAAGCCCTGCATTCTCACCATGGAGGAGCATGGGTACCAATAGAACATGGATTGTTGCGTGTATGATTTGTTTCAACATACACAACTTTTGGGCAGTGCCTCACGTGGACACTTTGTTCTCATGCACCTTTTAGAGTTTCCCAGTGAAATTGTTCTCGGCTAACATTAGTACAACAGAGTCCCTCAGTAACTGATGGCCATGTACATCACTTTATAAGAACCAAAAAATGCAAGGCCAAATAATATGTTAAATCACCACTTCTGGAAACAAAAGTGCTCTTGCGACCTTTCTCTGTATGGTATTATTTTTTGAGAGGTTCTTTAAATTCATTATGAATGCTGTGTGGGATTTTTATCCAGAAAGATTTTACAAACTGAATTCTCTCATTGCAAGTGAACAGGTCTACAGCCTGAGCCTTGACAGGTGTAACTTGATGTTGCCTTGAGTTACATCAGCTTTGTCAGCTACCTGAGCCTGCTTTTGTGCACTCAGCCTCTCAGTGAGACTAATAGGGAGGCCACAACTTGACAGCATCAGGCCAGAGAGTTGCTCTGTTTTGTGTCTTTCTGAGGGTACAGCTAGGGCACAGTTAGGTACAAATACGTTACTATTTGTCTGCGAATCTGCAAGATATAGGTAGGTATCCTCAGAGAGTACAATTAAGCTGAGCTGTTGAAAAGGGTGTGGAAGAGGAAAAAAGTCATGCAGATACTCCAGGCAATTAGTAACATCCTTGTAACTTGCAAGACATACTCACACAGGCACTGTGAATAAGACTTCAGGAAGGCAGCTTTTCCCACCTATTCCCTACATTTCCCTGAGTTTTTTGTAAGTTTTCCCAAGAGAACACATTGGCGTTTGTGAGCTAGAAAGATTGCGTCAAGAATTCAAAAATCACACATTTGCAGCACTGTGAAAGGGAAGGACCTCCAGAAGTTGCAGTGATGATAATTGTGCCTCTAAGCCATCCTCATCCGTGGTTAGTTCTCCAGACCTTTTATTCTTTGTGCTGTCCCCTGAAAGCTCTCAAATGTGCCTACATCTTCCTGAGGCTTTGATACCCCAAATGAAAAATCATAACGTAACTCTCAAGTCTGGCCAATGGATGTCCTGCCTTCCTTTTAGTACTCCAAAGAGTAAGAATGGTTTGGGTTTGCTTTTTTTATCTGTTTCTAGCATCACACGCTTGATACATATTCAGCTCACGAGACAGTATAACATCATTTTGTGCACAACTGCTGCCTAGTGAGAGGTTCCCCCTTCCAGAATATAATACAATACACAGTATAATATAGTCCATATTCAATTGAATTGGAAACAATAAAATGAGCATTTCAATAGTATTTTAACTCTTGCATTCCTGACCTATATGAGATGACTAAGGCCTCATGGAATGGGACCAGTGCTGATTTTCTGATATCGTACTTGCATTGTACAGATGAATAGAAGAATATTGAAGATGCAGATCAAGTGAAGAGCAAAATGGCAAACAGACCGAGTGAACCCATCTGAATTCTTCACTCAGAAGTGAAACTGGCAGGGAACTGTGAAACTGGCAGAGAACTGGGAGGGAGGACTGCAAATCTTCAGAATTTTCTAGGGCGCTGCCTAGAAAAGGCAGGGTGAACAATCCCTTTGGCTGCCACAAACGGCAAGTCCCGTAGTGGTGATCAACAACACTTTTTGTGGAAACCTGAAGTAGACCATAAAGTTCTCAAACAAAGACATTTTGAAATGTCAAGAATGCTGCAATTGACAACAGAATGTCACTTGGGAAAAAGCACATCTTGACACCAAAGCAGATGGCAGATGAGACAATTGAGCACTATGTCATATAGCTGCACAATAAAGCAAAGTCATATGAATTTGACCAGATATCAGCCTAATTTGTCTTCTAACATATTACCAGGTGAAAACAGGGTATGGGAAATTCCTCTGCCATGAATAGCTGGGGCTGGCACAACCTAATGAAAACCTGTGCTCTGTTCCTTTTTCTAAATTCAGAATTTGTGCTGGAAGTGTCTTTCAAGAAGAAGGCCTAAGCTGTCAGAGTTTTGAAAAGTGTGTATGAACAAAATAGTATCTACTAACTCTACAAAGAATGTAGCCATTGAAACATGGAACATTGCTGCGCATCTCATCTAAGTTAAAATTTTCTTACTCTGTTTTCCCATTTGTACAGTCCGGTGGATTTAAATGGATTTCTTCATTTTTCACTTTTGTGTAAATGAAATGGGAATTGTCATCCTGAAACTGGAGCGAAAATTTATGTGCCATGGCCTGATTCTCATTTAGTAAGACATCACTTTGAACTTTTCTAACTGTGTAACAGAATTTTGAAACAAATGTGAATGTAATCTATATAGTCAATGAGATGCAAAATAGATTTTGTATCAGAAAGCATTAAGGCTGAAAATGGCTTTGCTCCTTAGGACCTGAGTATAGATGAATTAATTTCTACTCACATATGCACTGTTACAGTGAGCCAAAATTTAACTGGAGGCCTGGAGACAGTTAGAATTAGAAATTAGAGTATTTACATACTCAGAAACTCAGTCTAAAATGAAAAGTACGTTCACCTAGTCCCTCATTAATTTCCAGGTGTCTTCTCGTTAGTTACCATTATTTTAGCAAGTACTTTGTAAAACATCATTAGTCTTTACAGAATACTGAAATTTTATTAGAAACTACCTTGAGCTTAATTTGCACAATAATTCATTTATTGGGAAGTATTACTGAGAAGCATTTGACAATAAAGGTCTCTAAATATTTAAAATTCAAGTGCCAGAGAGAGTCTCATCACATTAGAAAGCAATCAACCATCTTGAGACAGGTTAATAAAAGCATCTTAAACTCATCATCAAAAGGCACTCTTGATTTCCTTTATTAGGCACAGGACTCTGAATGATTCATTGATCACATTTTCTCTGTTCAACAAAAATATCATGAGCTGAAAGGTTTCAAGATATGCAACATGAGAGGATTGTTTTCCTGCCTCACAACTACATTTGACAGATGACCTTTAGTCTTTCTTTCACATTAGTGAAGTATTTAACAAAAATAATGTAGATACATTTTTCAGTGTTATCTGATGCACATGCTCACAGAATCCTCCAGTAAACAGATAAAAGAATATTCTCTAAATGCTTTCATTATAAATAAAGGTCCTGCTTTCAGTTTTCCTCTTCCAGTAAGATCAAAAGGTTTAAAAGCCTCTGAATGATTCTATGAATGTATGTAGTTAACCTGATGCCGTTTCACAGGGGAGCTGGTGCATGTGTAGATGTACAGGATGTTTTCAGGAGGTTCGTGTAGTCTGCATCCCTTCCATCCAGCGAGCCAACAACTGCACTTGGATCTCCAAAGTACCGAGAGGTTCCATGCATTTTGGTTCACAGCTTTGCTGTTGTGCACCTCAGCGGGTGGACTGCCTTTCCATCCTGAGTGCACCTGAAGTTTCCTGGCTAGGCTACAAATAACAAGGGAGCTGTGATGCTGAGGACATCCTCAGCCAAGTGCTCACCCGGGGTCCTGGGCAGATTTGCACAGTCTGTGCAGAAATATTGCTGTCAGCACCAGAGCTGGCAGCTGAAGGTGACTCTAGCATGAGCTGCAGTCACACCTCTGGATCACGGCAATGTTCCCGTTTTCACTGCTTCTTCAGCCCTGGCAAGTGTCTCATCCTGCTGATGCTTCGGGTCACAGACGTTGTGGAGGGCACAGGATTGCACAGAAGTGTTAAAAGAGCTACGTCACCCCAGAGCTCCTCACTAGTACGTCAGTGGTGCTCACTGCACATCCTCGCTCTGGCTGCTGTGCACGTAGGAGCTGAAGTTATTCCACTGAAGTCAATAAGCTTGAAAATCGTGGTCTTGTTTGTCTGAAGACCTTGCTCTGCAGAGTAGAAGGGAGCAAGGGGAGTTGTTCTGGGATGAGCTGACACCCTTGCATTCTGCAGGTGGAAACGGGGAGGGAGTGAGAAGTAGGTAGAGGGCACAGAACAGCTGGTAGAACAGGGTGAGCTCAAGGTCGCTTGGCTGTTGTCCCAAATCCATCATGTAGTCCCAAAACCCAGCAATTTGTCAGGCCATCAACTCAAAAGAAACCCAAACAAAAACAACCCAAAACCCCAAAAGCCCCACAGAAGTAGCTGAGCCATGTAATTGTTCAGCTAGGGTATCTGGGTTCTGCCAGCACCCTTTGGAAGGCCACTGTGGATAGAAACTGGGACCAGCCCTGTTTGTTGCCTAGCTAATAGTTGTGAATTGAACTGCGTGTCATTTTACACCTGCCTGAAAACACATTCAAAAGTAAATTCTCAAATGGATTCGGGATTCCTGGTGATTTTTCAACTTCTCTTTAGGTGAAGAGGTGGATGGTTGAAGGCAGCAATGCTTTAATGCAAGATGTTTGCTAGAGTGTATAGTACGGGCTCTGAAGAGAAGCTTTTCCTGTCTCTGAGGCTTTTTCAAGGTTTCATCAATTCTGAGACATTTGAGTCTTTCTTCTCCCCCTCTATTAATAAACACAAATGTGTGGAAAATTACCCTAATCTTCTTCCAAAGAGGATGTGCCTCCAGAATCACTTCCAGTACTGGGGACCTCAGAATTCTGCTACCATATTTAGAGACGATAAAAACAGTCCTTGCATTTCTGACCAAAATCCAAATATAGCCTATTTCTTTCTGGCAACTGAAAATGTACCTTTTTATTTCATTCAGTCTTGTTTAAATCGAACTTTGTTCCAAACTTTTCATTCTATAAATGTCTCTTTCAGTATAATTATTTAAATAAAGTGGGATAGTGCCCAATTTAGTGAACTGAATTAGTATGCTGCTTAATGTGCCTGCTATTGTCATTCTGCTAGGGCTTGTGCTCTGCTCCCATCACAATTTCTCCCTGACTTGGGTGAATTTACACAAGACCTGAACCCAGCCTGTGAAGGACAGTTTACCACAGGCAACTGTATTTTACAAATTTAAGTGGGCATAATTGCTATTTCTACATGATTTTTCAAAGTTTTCATGCTGGAGGGAGCACACTGGTTTCTACTTGGCCAGGCTTTATGGTTAGAAACTGGCAGTAGGTGTCAGTGATACCCTGAGACATCTAAGCCTGCCTGTCTTGTGTCGTGTGGTGTGCCAGGTCCTGGTTTCCAAAACATTCAGCTGATCTTCAGCTTGGCAGCATGACATCTTTTTCTGTGGCGGGCACCTCTCTCTGGGAGATGGGAAACATGGAACTCAAGAGTCCCTGGGAACATCACGAAGCAGAAGAGACCATGCAGGAGTGTGGAGTTTGTTACTGTGTTAGCAGCCTCAACTAGCTTTAGGTGCCTACACTCTTGAGAGCCACACAGAGCTGGTTGTTCAGGCTCCTTGTAGAGCCAGTGGAGACAAACAAGAAATACCAAGATAATCTGTTTAATTTATTTGAGACAAGACAAAGCTTGCCTAGAAGTGCTTGTTTCTCTCCAGCAATCTTAGTGACAATTTAAGTAACCCAAGTATAGCCCTCATTAGTAGGTGTCACAGGTAGGTGAGATGATCCTATCTTTGTTCAGCAGGTAGAGACCATTCAAGGTACGATGTATATATTCCCTATCCAATTTTTTTCTCATTTCCTTATTTTTATTTCTTCTGAAAAAGCTATACTTTTTTTTCCTCCACACTCCTTTCCTGTTTCTTTTCATCCCTTGTTCAAAAGTTTTATTCAGTCTATTTTTCTGCTACATTTCAGTGCTTTGAGATGATGATGAGTCTATATAAATGGGTTTGGCAATGAGCTCGCTTAAGGAATTCCTTGCAAATATTTGTGTATCTCTTGAGGATTAAAGGCAAAAAGCGGGCCAGTAAACTGGACAGACTCATTTGACTGCCCTTGTGAATGCTGCCCTCTTGCTCCACCTGTGTGTCACCCACTTTCAGCCCTTGACCTGAAGGTCCCGGATCCAGCCTATGATTGGAGAAGGGGTTGTACACAGCAGTGAGACTGGTCTTATCCAGTGTGCCCTGTGCTCACAGAGGCTCCTCAAGGTGATCTTCTGTCCTACCTGGAATTTCTTAGGCAGATTTATGTATTTCATCCACTGATGGAGACTCATGCACTGGGACTTTCAGGGAGTAGTGATGATAAAGCTAAACCATCACTTGCCTGGTTAAGGGGCTGGGGGTTGCTGAAAGATGGTGATGGTGACATTTTCTGTCCTTGTCTCCCTATCTGTGGAACCCTGCACTTCCCATGTGCCAGTGGCACATGTCTGACCTCAGAATGAGTCAGCTCAGGGGATGGACCAGCAGAAAAATCACATTAAAAATGAATGAGTTTTTCTTGTGAGGGAAAGAGCAGATTTCTGCTCTTTGTTCTCTTTGAAGCTCTGGGCTTTCAGATACAGCACTACTGTGCTCTGGGAGACAGTGCAAAGGCAGTATATATGTCTTGAAAATGTCTGTGAAGAGGTAGTACACAATGATCCAGGTCAGCTCCTTTAGAAATTTTCTGTTGTCTTCGGTGGCTCTGGATTTCATGCTGTTTCCCTGCTGCTGTGATTCTATAGTGCTGTAAGTATTCTCCTGCTTACTCTGCATGGTCAAAGACCAAGACACTGTAAAACATTTCAGTACAACACTAAAACCAGGGGGTGTCCCTGCACTGTGAAGCACTTATACAACTATGCTTTATGTATTGTTTAACACCAGGCTGCACTCTGCTCCTGTTCACACTACTGAAATTCAGGAGTGAATTCTAAAACATCTGTAGATCCGGTCTTTGGATCCAGCTTTTATTTTCTCTTCTTGTATCCTTTGAGGCAGAAGTTCAGTGTCACTTGCCTGGACAATATTGTGCTGCTGGTGTGTGAGGGCAAGTAATTCTGGGCTTTGCAAAAAGGGAAGTCAGATTGTGTCGGTGTCCTCACAGCTTCTGCCAGGTCCTGTTACATGAGAAAGGGTGCAGTATTAAGGGGGTTGGCCAAAGCCTCTTCACCTCTCCCCAGCAGATCTGAGCCTGCCCTGTGCCTGAAGCACGATTTTCCCTGCTTGCATTTGCTGTTGCTTCTTCTTAGAGAATTCACTAGATTAGCTGTCAAAGATAAATCAGGAGCATAATCCCAGTGGATTTGTTCATAAATGCAAATCAATATTCTCAGCAGGGTTTGTTTTTTGGTTTTGTTTGTTTCTTTGTTTTGTTTTGTTTTATTTGGGGGGGGGGGGGTAATAACATTTGTTCAACTGTGTTCCTTACACTTGAGCTATAAAAAATCAGCAAATTAAGACTCAGCATGAAGCCACATAACATAAAATCAAAAAGTGACAGCAGAAACGTTTCAATATTCACCCATCACTTGGGCAAAGGGATAGGGAATAGTGTCTTGCTTGTCTCAGAAAGACTGTCATGATCTAGCTTAACAAACCATAAAGTCCAGTTCTCTTTAGAGTCCTTCACAGTTTGCAAGTCAAAATGCTTATTTTTTCCTAGAGTTGTAAAGGAGGAAGGGTGCAAGGTGGTACAAGACAGTCCAGTTTGAAGGGAAAACACTGTAGTTCTTCCTTCCTCTGACTCTAAGGGAAGGCTTTTGAAATGGTAGATTGAGCACAAAAGCTTTGAATATGTGGACTATCACAAATGTGGAAAATTGTATTATACCTGTCTGCAAGTTTCACATTCAAACAACCTGTTTGCAGATGCATTATTTGTGCATTTAGCACATCCTGCTTTCGTTGCAAATCCCCTTTCTGTTTGCCCAGTTTCTGATATGATCTAGGTGAACACATTTTGGGATAAAGATTCAACAACTTGGTTGGATCTTGTTTCCCCAGCAGGGGCCACTTTGTTTGAGTCTGCCAGATCTTTCATTACATGTCTGTGATGTGCAGCTGTGAGTCAGCCTGCATTTTGGGGATGTCAGAGCTAGACACACTGGGGCATTCAGCATCTACCACCTGGACAGTCTGTCCTTGACTCTGTTCCCTTTCAGGGGAATTGCATACATCTGAAATTTTTCATTCCTTTCTGTTACAAAATCAATTTCCATATCAGTATGTTTTGTGAATCAGTCATTTTCCCCCAGCCCTCAACATATGCTCTCTCTCAGAACTGGGATGCCAATCCCTTTAATTTTTACAGGGTAGTCTCATTTCTTTAGTGTAGGGATGTGGATTTATCCGAAGGTCTCTGGAAGTAATTCCATTCTTCATGCATACATCCTCCTGAAGTGTCAGCTGCAAAAGCCATTTGTCTTCATTTCCCGTACCAAAACTGGAGGGCACCATTTCTGTTTACCAATTACTGCCTCGTACTGCTCTCCACCCCTCAGATGCGTTTCAAGTCGACCTTATAAGTCTGTTTCAATTTAGAAATGGTCCCAGCGGTGGTTGCACATTTGAGGTGACAAATGGTAATCTGTCTTTGCTGCTCCTTAAGGGCCAGCCTAATGGACCTGAAGGCAGCTGGAAGCCACTGCAGCATGCTGTACATCAGGTGAAGGCCTCAGCTGCGCCGGCGCTCCTGCGGCTGGAGCTCGCTTGTGTGACCTCCCAGCACGGGAGGAACTCGTACTTTTACAAACCGTATGCAAAAAGATAAATGAAGCGAAGATTGTCTTCTGCAGGAGCAGCTGTGCTCACAGAAGATGTTTTTGTGGTGGTGAACCAAATGGTGAGATTTGGCACCCTGAGCAGATACTGCTCTTCTGGGACTGTTCGTGGCAGAGAAGTGGTGCAGTCAGGGGCAGCCTGAGCTCCATGACACGGCTTTGCTCGTGCCACTGCCTGCTCAAGCACGCCTCATGCCTGCTGGTGAAGTTCTGCAGTTTCTTGCCACGCTGTGCACAGAAATGACTGAAAAAGCAGAGCTGGGTTGTAATTCTTCTAAATTAAAGGAGTTATAGAACAGAAGTTAATGAAGTTCGTAACAAATGAAATCCCTCATTTTTTGGAGTGTGTCTACTTTTGTACTTGGGATATCCTGGTTTGAGAGCCTCTTCTGTCAGTATGGGGCATTAGAATCAAAACATCTATAGAAATAGATATTATTTTCATAATATTAAGATAAATTATCAGTTTGAAAATAATAATTATAATTTTTCATTGGATAATTTTATGGATATTTTAGCTTATTTTTTTAAATTTTAGTTTTTTAACTTCAGAGACACAAGAAAGAACATCTTGGAATGTACTTCTAAGAAAACAATCCAAAGTTGGTAAGTCAAATGCTGAATTACTGCAACCAAACAGAGGGGAAGTAGCAGAACTGTGATGGCACCATTCGTCAAAGGTAAAGCAACTCAAAACCTTGCAACATAACAAATTATTTAGGTGCATCTATCTGACTAGATGGTTATGTCTGCACTGTGGTCTAGACCAAAAGAACAAACCTCTAACTCTGTCCTCCTACGATTACTTCTGAAGTACTTTGCTATTGTCACATCCCCCTGGCTTTGCTGTTTGCATTACTCCTGACAGAGCATTTGGGTAAATGAAAGAGAAAGAGGGGATTGTATAGCAGTTTGACAGCTCTAATTATGAATATTCAAGAGCTGCTTAAATGTGCTCTCTTCTATCACCTAATTTCCTATCAATGACAGCATTGGAAGCACTTGTCTCATTTTTCAAATCAAAGCTTCCTCAAGCAAAATGCTTGGAGACTGAATAGCTTATGCATTCTATTAATCACAGAGGGTGGGAAAAGATCCATCAAGTGCTTCGGATAGTTTGAGAGTGTTCCATCCTTGTAGAGCTTTCACTTCCCATTTCTAACAGATGAGTGCATTTGCCTCCTTTGAATGATCTTTGTGATTCTTCCTCATCCAGAAACGGTTTCAGATTTATCTTCCTTCAACATTGCGTCAAATGATAGCTGAATATTTATAAAAAGAGTAAATTCTGATTGGGGTTAGTCATAGAGAGCAGGAAATAATAGTCATATATTGTTGTCCTAAAGAGGGATAACTCTTGCTCTGCTTCCAGTGAGTCAAGTTTCATTGAAAAAGTGTTAGTTTAGATGGAAAAGTGTGACCACTAAAACTTTTTAATGAACTTCCTTGACTTGAGACAGAAACAGTATTGTTGGTTGGTGTTTATTCTGTGATTACTGTTATTTTCTGCTGTTGAGGTTGACTTTGGCCATAATGGTAGAACGACCCAAATTAATATGATGGAGGTTTTGTTCTTTATGCTTATGATGACATAACTACATAACATCCGCTAGACTCTCACCAGTAACGACAAAAATTCTGAAGGATGTGCTTAACTGCTGCAGCTGGAGAAGGCAGAAGTTTTCAAAAATATGCAGGCCATACCTAGCTAAGTAATAGCTAGGCTGGCCTTCTGCCTCCTGTGGAGCTTGTGATGGCAGAGCTGTGAAAACTTCTCCAACTTTTTGAAGGAGTTTGTTTGCAGTGCTTGTTTCCCCCTGTTTTGTTGTTACAACTTGTGAATTTACATTCCATGTGCTACTGGAAGATGACATGAAACAAAAACCCCAATACTTCCCTGAGCAACACCTTGTGATATTTCCTACTGTTACTAGAGGAGAATATCATTCCTCCTGGTCTCATTAAATACAGGAAGATGATAGCAAGAGGAGACAATTACCAGGTGGGAGATGTGTGGAATTAAAAAGTCATGTCTGCCTTAGTTAAATAAGAGCAGGGGGGAAAGAGATTTAAATTGGGAAGCAGAGAAAAGGAGGAACATTTAAAGAAATGGTTTGGGAAAATGAAAAGCAGGTTCAGAAAATCTTCACATACGCTGACACAGCTGGATAAAATTGTACTTGAGCTCAGAAATGCCTAGTTCCACAACTCCCATTTAAATGACTAAAATTTGAATAGAGTAGTCTAGGAATGAACATCTTACCGAAGATACCTGCAGCTGAAAAGTTAAAATTTTTGTTTTCATAAAGTTTTGTTTCATATCCTATGTTTAGTTTTCATCTACATGGGACTAAACTTTGAAATATTTTTATTCAGCTACCAAGCTAGAGAGAACTACAGAAAAATAAGAATGCAAACCTTTTAGAGTTCTGCTATTAACCATTTCTAGCACTTATGTCATTGATTATGTTTCTAATTTTCCAGAAAAATGGTTGCTTTAACTTGCTTCTGATTCACAGTCAGCTTTCATAGCACAGCAATTTGTTTCTCACCATTTCTCTCCATTTAAGAGGGAATCTGTGTACAAGTCTATACTCCCATTGCTATGTGCCTTGCTGTTAACACATTCCTTCAGAATGTCTTTAAAACACCTTAAAACAGAGCTACAGTTTTAATTATGTAAGGCTTTTGTTTTTGTTGAGGAAAGGAAGACTGCCTAACAAAGCAAAACAAGATGCCCTTTGTTGGAAGGACAAACTGTGTCCTGAAACAACTACCAGGATTGTGGATTTCCTGCTGGGTGACAGGTGAGACTTTGAGGAGGGCAGGTTGCAGCCAAATACTGAGTTTGGCCTCAAAGAGAGGAGATAAACCTAACTGCACTTCATGGGTTGACAGAAATTAATAGAGACCCTGTGCATTTGACTGTGAGGAAGAATGCGAGTCTGCTTACATTTTCCAGTCAAAATTATTAGTTTTGTTAATTGAAATGATTAGCACCCAAGGCATATTAACTGTGCTTTTCAGCCTAGTGTAAATGGGCTCACAGAATCATGTCCTTTTTACGAAGTTTAAAGTGGGTCAAAAATAAATTGAATCAGTGACCTTTTCCAGTAGTTTTCCCAGGGGCAAAGCAGAATTTGTCATGTGCCCAAGTAATCTATTTTCTTTTTCTATTTCTCTGAGAAGAGAGAATGTTCTCTCTTCTATGGGGATTTTCAACAGGCTCCAACTTTTGGCACCTGAGTTCTGCTGGTCACAGCTCGTGTTGCAGCCTGGGAGCACTTCAACAACCTTACTGACACAACACAACTGGTGCTCCTCCAGACCCAGAGAACTAAATAAACCTGCGCTCACAGAATGGCTGAGGTGGGAAGGGACCTGTTCAGCCCCTTGTTCAAGCAGCGTCACCACATTGCCCAAGACCATATCCAGATGGCTTTTGAATAGCTCCAAGGATGAAGACTCCAAAACCTTCCTGGGCAACCTGGGTGTAGCCACTCTCAAGTGAAAAGGTTTTTCCTGGTGTTCAGAGGGAGCATCTTGTATTTCAGTTTGTGCCATTTCCTCTAGTTCTGGCACTGGGCACTACTGAAAAGAGTCTGTCTCTGTCCTTGTTACACCCTCCACCTTTAACATCACTTCATGCTAAGATATTGCATTGTTGTATGAATCACCTTAACAAACTTCCAGGCCTGATTGGTAGGAGTGTGCGATGCAGAGAGCAGGAAGAAATATTTCAATAGGCTTTTGATGAGTTGATGTACAAAGAGGCAAATGAATTATGTAATTTCTACTAATTTTTCACTGAAATCCATAGTTACTTGGGGTATAAGAACAAGAACAAAGAACTTTGATACCATAACTCTCCGTGCCAATTGATGTTTGTGGTTTATATCAGGCAGCCATTTGATGAAATAAATAATAGCTGATGCAGAAACTGAATTGCTAATTTCTCCTCTCTCAAGTGAGTGCTCTACACATCTGATTAGATGCTCTCATATATTCTTTGTCTACTCTTTCTTCTCTCTGCCTTCGGAAAGGGCTCTGGAGAAATGGTGTGTAGAGCTGAGAGTGGGTCACTGAGCCCAAGTCTCCCACCTCCTGACTGATTGTTGCTTCAACTAAATTACTGGGAAAAAAGAGGAAAGTTCTCCTCTTTTCTGTTTTTGTCAGGCCCTTTATGTATTAGGTCACACAGAGATTTTCTTCTTGAATGATTCAAGTGCTGCAGACAAAACAGAGAGGTGTTGGTTTGTAGTTCCCAGGAGGATGCAGACAGGAGCCAAGGAGCTGGGAATGAATTTTTCCAGGGTGGGGTACTTCTGAGAAGACCGAGATGCAGATTTTTACCCTGTAGGCATGTGTGCAGTGTAGCTGCCCTCAGTGTTAGTTAGTTCTTGCACTAGAAACTTGCACTAGGATCTTGTGCTGTAGTCTTTAGTCATCTCTGGCCCAGGCACATCTCTGAAAACAAATATTGAGACCACTTTATCTAGTTATTAGATCTTGGGGCTGAGATCAATTGTATGGGGTTCAACAACATAAACTGCAAGGTCTGGAATGTGGATCACAACAACACCGTGCAATGCTACAGGTTTGTGCCAAAATGGCTGGAAGGTTGCCCAGAGGAAAAGGACCTAGAAGTGCTGGTCAGTAGCAGCTGCATGTCAGCCAGCATATGCCCAGGTGCCCAAGAAGGCCACTGCACCCTGGCTTATACAAGGAATAGTGTGGTCAGCAGGACAAGGACAGTGATGGTACCCCGTACTCAGCACTGGCGTGGCAGCATCTTGGATCCTGTGTTCACCTTTGGGCACCCCACTACAAGAAGGACACTGGAGGGCTGGAGCATGTCCAGAGAAGGGCAATGAAGCAGGTGAAGGATCTGGAGCTGTCTGATGAGGGGCAGCTGAGAGAGCTGGGATGGTTTAGCTTGAATAAAAGAAGGCTTGCGGGGACCTTATAATCCTCTTCAGCAACCTGAAAGGAGTTTGTAGTGAGGCAGGAGTTGGTCTCTTCTCTCAGAAAACAAGTGACAGGACAAGAGGAAATATCCTCAATTTGTGTCAGGGAATTCTTGATATGGCACATGGAGACGTGGTTTAGCTTTAGGTTGGTTGGCAGTGCTGGGTTAACTGCTGGTTAACTGCTCAGTAGTTTCAGAGGCTTTTCTAACCTTAACGACTCCATGATTTTATCTAGGTTCCTCCAAAAAAGATGGAAGACACCTCTACAGAGGCATTTGTTCAACTCACCCAAGATGAGCTGAACTGCCTCCGGAGCTTCTCTCTCACCACTGCTGGCAGCAGGAGTGCAGGCATTTTGCTGAGCAGGTCACCTGGAGTGGGATTTAGGTGGGGTTACAACTGGGTGCCTACAAGTAGGACACTCTGTGGCGTCACCTGGTTCCTAAACTCCTCTATATAGGTGCCAGAAATCCCTCAGAGAATCACATGCATTTACCCAGAGCTGGCAGATATGTTATAGGACCTACAGGAGACACAAACCCTTAGGACATCCTGAAAGCATAGCAGGACATCCATCCTTGGAGACAGGAATCAATCCCCTGCTCAGAGCAGACAGTGTAGCTTACTGTCAGAGATTTGTGCAAATCCCTCTGGGTCCTGGGGATTTGACAGCCTGGGCTCAGGACCAGCTTAGATAGGTTATCCCTGTGGGATCACAGGGCTGTTGGCTAGTGCTGGTTTCCATTGCCATGTCTGCTCAGCTCCACTTTCCTGGATGCTCCACCAAAGTGTCCAGTGCCAGCAAGGCTTCCACCCTGCCTATCCTGCTACCTTTGGATCTCAGCTCCCCTTCCAAAGCAGATGCACTCTTGCTGTTCCCTGACACTCAAGGTAGTGATTTAGCTCACCAAAAAGTAAACAAATGCTATCTGGGCAGATCTTTACCTCCCTGATTGTTTTGATAAAAGCTCTGCTGGCAGTGATGGGAGGCTCAGACACTTGTCTCCCATGGCAACATCTGTCACAGCTAAATTTAAGTGTCTGAAACCGAAGGAGAGTTTCACTTTTGCCATATAGACAGTCAGTGCTCAGCGTAGATTCCTTGGCATAGGTATTCAGAGATGACCCATTCCATGGAAGGGATGGAGGTGTCCTGCAGGAGCTGTGAGGAGTCTGTGTCTTGCTGCAAGTGCAGGAGGCTGGGTGGCAGAGCCTAAAGGACCTCATAAGGGAGCAGGTTCTTACATTCAGGCTGATGACTTCTGCCCTTAAAATCAGTTGAGGTGAATCTCTCATGGAAAGCCTGATGCTCCTTAGCCTTGAACTCATCTGTTCTTCTGTGCAAACTGAACACAGAATGCCTTGCACCTTCTGCTGTGGGTCAAAGTCAGAATGGCTGCGGGGCCAAGTGGTGGGGAACCAGCTGGGGACTCACTGCCCCAGCAGGAGCCCAGCAGCCAGGGGACTCTGGGGCAGCCCTGGGCTTCAGGCACATCTCTGGGAATGGGTTGAGGCTGGGGTGGCGTGTTAGTCCATAGTGGGGGTCAGGATGTGGCCCGGTGGGGGAATCCATAAACGCAGCCCAGGCTGTGTTCTGGCCATGCTCTCCCATGGGCACAGGAGGTCCCGTGCTGTCCGTGCTGGCACTGAGATGCCCTGATGGCAGCACCCAGAGGAGGGCTTGCCTTGGGGTTAGGACTGCTGCTGCTACGGCTCCTTGTAGCTCTGCAGCTCCTTTCCCAGCCATCCGTGTGTGCCCACTGCCCCCTTTAAAGCATCCGAGCAGCAAATTTCTGCCCTGAAAATGCACCTACTGCTCCTTTCGAATGCAGTGAAGATCAAAGCAAAATCATAGAATCTGCTTTCTCAAGTGATAAACGTGCTTCAGACACAGTTTGTTGTTACTGACATAAGTGACAGTGTGTTATAAGGGCACGCACTTGTTTGGTGCCCTGTGTGTGTAGAGCGGTGCACGGAATTAGAATTCTGGTGCATGATGATTTTTGCAAAAGGAGTGCAAAACCCACCATCAGTCTGCATAATTTCCAGTTGTATATTTCTGCATCATTAGTGAGATTTTGCAACAGATCTCTGATGAAGTTGTTCCTAAAATAACTGTGTGGATCCTGCATCTTATCCACAGCTGCATTAGGGGATGTGTGGGAGGCGTCAACAAAGACACTAGGTGGATTTGAATGTCTAATTAGTGTAGTGGGAACTTTCTTAATTATTTGTGAGAATGTAACTATTCTAAAAAAATGCTACAGAGAAATATTCCATGTTTAAGTTTTTTGTGGGTTTTTTTTGTGCCTTATAGACAAAATAACGGCGCTGAAGAAATTGGCTGGACACTCACCAAAGGCACTTGCTTGACCATGAGTGGATTATCTTACTCATTCTTGTGTATGGAACAATATGTTGCTTTAACTTTTGAATTTAAATATTTACCTCAGGATCCTACTATCCTTCCTTGGAAATGAAAATAAAGGCAGAGTTCAACATTATTCAAGAAATCAGACAAATGAAACAAAATATCTAGGTCCTGGACAGGAGATAATTTCAATATTATATATAGGTGTATAAGCCTTAATCTGTGTTTGTAACATCATTCTCTTTTCCTTCTAGATGTAGATGCTGAAAGACCTGACAGTTAGTTCTGTTTTAGAATAGGGCAGTTTTGGTAACAACCATTTTTGTAAGACAAGTGAGGTAATTTTTGTGGCTTTAGGTGAGCAGGAAATGTGATAAAAAACTTTCATAGCTAACTTTTTTTTCCCAGTGAACTGGATTTTGAGTAAATTATTCAATGGTGTTATGATTTTTCATATTTTTAAAGCAGCTTTTACAAATTTTTTTTGTATTGAAAATGGTCTTTTGAACTCCTTTGATTCCAATTGCATCAAAACTAGTCTTCAAAAGTGGCCTTAATTAATGTTTTCTGCTGGGGAGTTGTGGAAAACACTATTTTAATGTATTTTTGTTCTTTGAACCAAAGAAAAGAAGAAGATGCCTGGACTTTTCGGGTGATGGCCACCTAAGTNTATTCTAAAAAAATGCTACAGAGAAATATTCCATGTTTAAGTTTTTTGTGGGTTTTTTTTGTGCCTTATAGACAAAATAACGGCGCTGAAGAAATTGGCTGGACACTCACCAAAGGCACTTGCTTGACCATGAGTGGATTATCTTACTCATTCTTGTGTATGGAACAATATGTTGCTTTAACTTTTGAATTTAAATATTTACCTCAGGATCCTACTATCCTTCCTTGGAAATGAAAATAAAGGCAGAGTTCAACATTATTCAAGAAATCAGACAAATGAAACAAAATATCTAGGTCCTGGACAGGAGATAATTTCAATATTATATATAGGTGTATAAGCCTTAATCTGTGTTTGTAACATCATTCTCTTTTCCTTCTAGATGTAGATGCTGAAAGACCTGACAGTTAGTTCTGTTTTAGAATAGGGCAGTTTTGGTAACAACCATTTTTGTAAGACAAGTGAGGTAATTTTTGTGGCTTTAGGTGAGCAGGAAATGTGATAAAAAACTTTCATAGCTAACTTTTTTTTCCCAGTGAACTGGATTTTGAGTAAATTATTCAATGGTGTTATGATTTTTCATATTTTTAAAGCAGCTTTTACAATTTTTTTTTGTATTGAAGATGGTCTTTTGAACTCCTTTGATTCCAATTGCATCAAAACTAGTCTTCAAAAGTGGCCTTAATTAATGTTTTCTGCTGGGGAGTTGTAGAAGACACTATTTTAATGTATTTTTGTTCTTAATTGCTAGTTTAAATAGGACTTTTTCAAGACCACACTCTCTCCAGTTCAGGTGAAAGTCTTCATTTAGGCTTGGTTGGGTTCACATTTTCCATTAGGTCTTGTGCAAGATTTTATGAAAAGATTTGCAAGATGGCAATAAGTGAAATGCCGAAGTGTTAGAACCAAAGAAAAGAAGGAGATGCCTGGACTTTTGGGGTGATGGCCACATGAGAGAGCTAAGGGTAGGAGAAATCAGAACATCAGAATTTAGCTGGTCTCTGGCCAGTGTCTTCCTGCACCCCCAGGAAGCCCATAAACAAGGAGTAACCCCAACTGATATTGTGACCTCAGTTTTATCTCCCACTTTGGTAGAATATTTATTAGTGCCAGAAAGTCTGGAGAGTCCTGAGAATGCTACTTGCAATTTCAGGTGAATGAGAATTTATCAATTCCCAAGTGTGATGTTTCCTCTTTGTTGTTATTGGCTGCATTTAAAAAAGTTAATATTCACGGCATGCCTGGTACTGATATGTAGCAGACATGTTCAGTCCTAGGTTTAATTCAAACTGATTTTTCTTTAACTAGCCTTAAATATAATTTTATGTGCTTTTTCTTCCTATTGTCTAGGCTGAACCAGTTTTTTTCCACATCTTTTGGGTGAAGGGAATCAGATCCATGCCCCATCTCTTCATTGAAGCAGCAGTCTATATCCGGTTGTCTCTTATACCTCACATGTAATTACTTGTCTAGGGTAAGAGGGAGGGCATGGAAGGACAATGTTACTCACAAGTGAGTCTCTGAAATTAATTTTTTCTGTCCTTTTTGTTTCAGGATTTCCAGTTTTCTTCTGCAGTTCGAGCACAACCTCTGATGGACTGCTGACACTGCTGACACTGTGACCATTCATTGCTCTGACAGGTCCTTTGCCTCCTGGTTACTTCTCTGTATTCTTTGCTTGTGAAAAACACCTTGCTTTTCCTTTGCTAAAAGACCTTTTGAGTTGTCTTGCTGTGTTTGGCTGAAATTTGAACAATAATCAAAAAGATATTTATTCCTAACCCAAGCTTTAATTATTTAGTTCAGAACTGCCTGTCCTTCCCCCCCCCCCCAAAAAAAAAAAAAAAAAAAAAAA
>VWZN01010786.1:2162-45687 GCA_013396955.1 Regulus satrapa | reverse complement strand
TGTTCCTAAAATAACTGTGTGGATCCTGCATCTTATCCACAGCTGCATTAGGGGATGTGTGGGAGGCGTCAACAAAGACACTAGGTGGATTTGAATGTCTAATTAGTGTAGTGGGAACTTTCTTAATTATTTGTGAGAATGTAACTATTCTAAAAAAATGCTACAGAGAAATATTCCATGTTTAAGTTTTTTGTGGGTTTTTTTTGTGCCTTATAGACAAAATAACGGCGCTGAAGAAATTGGCTGGACACTCACCAAAGGCACTTGCTTGACCATGAGTGGATTATCTTACTCATTCTTGTGTATGGAACAATATGTTGCTTTAACTTTTGAATTTAAATATTTACCTCAGGATCCTACTATCCTTCCTTGGAAATGAAAATAAAGGCAGAGTTCAACATTATTCAAGAAATCAGACAAATGAAACAAAATATCTAGGTCCTGGACAGGAGATAATTTCAATATTATATATAGGTGTATAAGCCTTAATCTGTGTTTGTAACATCATTCTCTTTTCCTTCTAGATGTAGATGCTGAAAGACCTGACAGTTAGTTCTGTTTTAGAATAGGGCAGTTTTGGTAACAACCATTTTTGTAAGACAAGTGAAGTAATTTTTGTGGCTTTAGGTGAGCAGGAAATGTGATAAAAAACTTTCATAGCTAACTTTTTTTTCCCAGTGAACTGGATTTTGAGTAAATTATTCAATGGTGTTATGATTTTTCATATTTTTAAAGCAGCTTTTACAAATTTTTTTTGTATTGAAAATGGTCTTTTGAACTCCTTTGATTCCAATTGCATCAAAACTAGTCTTCAAAAGTGGCCTTAATTAATGTTTTCTGCTGGGGAGTTGTGGAAAACACTATTTTAATGTATTTTTGTTCTTTGAACCAAAGAAAAGAAGAAGATGCCTGGACTTTTCGGGTGATGGCCACCTAAGTGAGCTAAGGGTAGGAGAAATCAGAACATCAGAACTTATCTGGTCTCTGGCCAGTGTCTTCCTGCACCCCCAGGAAACCCATAAACAAGGAGTAACCCCAACTGATATTGTGACCTCGGTTTTATCTCCCAGTTTGGTAGAATATTTATTAGTGCCAGAAAGTCTGGAGAGTCCTGAGAATGCTACTTGCAATTTCAGGTGAATGAGAATTTATCAATTCCCAAGTGTGATGTTTCCTCTTTGTTGTTATTGGCTGCATTTAAAAAAGTTAATATTCACGGCATGCCTGGTACTGATATGTAGCAGACATGTTCAGTCCTAGGTTTAATTCAAACTGATTTTTCTTTAACTAGCCTTAAATATAGTTTTATGTGTTTTTTCTTCCTATTGCCTAGGCTGAACCAGTTTTTTTCCACATCTTTTGGGTGAAGGGAATCAGATCCATGCCCCATCTCTTCATTGAAGCAGCAGTCTATATCCAGTTGTCTCTTATACCTCACATGTAATTACTTGTCTAGGGTAAGAGGGAGGGCATGGAAGGACAATGTTACTCACAAGTGAGTCTCTGAAATTAATTTTTTCTGTCCTTTTTGTTTCAGGATTTCCAGTTTTCTTCTGCAGTTCGAGCACAACCTCTGATGGACTGCTGACACTGCTGACACTGTGACCATTCATTGCTCTGACAGGTCCTTTGCCTCCTGGTTACTTCTCTGTATTCTTTGCTTGTGAAAAACACCTTGCTTTTCCTTTGCTAAAAGACCTTTTGAGTTGTCTTGCTGTGTTTGGCTGAAATTTGAACAATAATCAAAAAGATATTTATTCCTAACCCAAGCTTTAATTATTTAGTTCAGAACTGCCTGTCCTTCCCCCCCCCCCAAAAAAAAAAAGAAAAAAACAAAAAACAAAAACAACAAAAAGACACCACTAATCCAAAACCCAAACCCCAACAAACTCTAAGCCCCCTAAACCCAAAGCAGGAAATGTATTTAGACAATCACATAAGCTAGGGGAAGGTTAGAATAAAGTGGGGCCAGGTGAAATATACATTGACTTTGAACATGTAATCCAGCATGCTCTGTCACTTGAACAAAATTGACAAGAGCATATATGTGCAAGAGGTCATGGGACTGGATGTAGCAGGAAGGGGCTGCAGTGCTTCAGGAGAGGGAGGCAGCAGGTCAGGGACTGCTGGAACAATTTCTCTAGCTTCCAGACTGACCCTTTTCAGACTGGAAACCAGAGAAACATTTCTGTGTCTTTTGCAGAAGATGGATTAGTCTTCAGGCTGGCTGGCTCTAACCCAAACATTCCTAGGCCAAGTTCTCCTGCTATACATCATCTGCAGAGATGTTCGGAAGGTCAATGGGGCAGACAGTTTGATACCTGTAGTAGCCTCTGGTTCCAGACTGTGGGCTCTGAAGCTGAGACTCCCAAGGATCCTTGTTCTGATGTCACGTCAGGGTAGGGAAAGCACAGGTCCCTAATGATTGGGATCACCTTTACAGGTGGTTAGGGTTAGCAGAACTGTGCTGATTTACAGTACTTGATTGTCTGGTGCCCCATAAATTAGAAAAAGGCTTTCGTGGTGACAGGACAAGACACTACAGACACAAGTGGTTTCAGGGGAAATTCTGTTAGGATAAATGAAAACAAAAGTCATGATAAGAACAGTTAAACATTGGAAGAGGGTGCATGGAGAAGTGGTGGCATCTCCCTCACTACAAGTGAGGTCTTCAAGCCTTGAGTTGAGGGAGGCTTTGGCAATCTAATCTGAAGCCTTGCTTTTGAAGGGCAGTAGGATCAGGGGATCTCCAGATGCCCCTCCATGCCTTGGTTTCTGTATGTTTTGCAGGTGTACCATAATCTCTTTGAAAGAGGGACAAAACTTTTGAAAGTAGAAGGAAAAGACCAGGGATAAATCAGACTAGTGAAATGAAAGGAACATTTTGATGTGTGACTGTAAACATGGGATGAACTGTGGGTAAAAGCAGACATGACTGTGTCTGTTTTTACCTACAGAGAAGGTAGGTAAAAGAGCAGGGTTCGGAATTAAATATGACATTTCCCTTGTCATGATGAAAATTATTACCTGAAGTTAAAGCAAAAGCTGCTTGATAGGATCAAGCCTCCTGCATCACTTAATTAGTCTTTACAATCTTCTGCTCTTTAGATGCTGATTCTGTCATGGCTTATACTTGCAGTTACAGCAAGACCAGATGAAAAATTGAAGAATGAAAGGGATGCACAGAGAAAAACTGCCTTCTTCCTGTAAAAGGTATGTATCTTGGAAGCCACTTTTGATTAGATTGTCCCATTGCTCATGTTGAGTCCTGTATCCAAAATTAGAAATCCCATTAATAAAGATAAATAAGTGGCCTGTTTAACACAATCAAATTAAATGTATAAGTCTTAAGCAAAGATCCTGGTAACAATGTTAATTCATTAAACTACAGGTAGTCTCACCATGAGGACATTATATGAAAGTGTCACTCATTAATAATCTTTTCCTGTCACTTTTGAAGAAATAATTTATAGGGCTCCTGTGCATTTCCTCTGCTGATTAACCAACTTGCTATTATGTACTACTGCAGGAGGTAAATGTCCTCAATATTATCAAAGTTGATTTCTGATTTACCTGAATTGCATCCTGTTATTCATCTTTCGTATTACCCTGCTAGTAAACTACGGCTGATACAGGCTTAGATTTAGAACACAAAGATATTTTCATTTTAAAATACAAAATATTTCAGAATTAACACTTTCTTCATCCAAATGACAAATTTCCAGAGTAGGATCAGATAGGTATGAATCTAAGCAACTGCTATTTAATCCAGTAGATCAATGTCAGCTTATTCCTGCTGAGTGACTGTCCATGGTTAGCTTACAGCTACAGTCACAAGCACAGCATGAGAAAGGAGTGGGAAGTGACTTGTTAGTGGAGGCCAAAGGCAATTTGTTATTTAAAAGTTCAAAAGCATTTGTGACAGCCCTGAAGTTACGCCCTGGCCGTGCTGATGGACCTACAGCAGTTTGGAGCTCTAGAGTGAAGTGAATGGCAAAACCACTGTGGGTTTCACCCATGACCTAATCACTGAATTTCATTTGAACAGTGCCAGCCATTGTTCTGCTGTTCTTCTCCCAGCTGTTTGTTCCATTTCCACTTCCATGTGCAGTTGGCTCCAGTTTCTCTTTCTGTAGCTTCCTCATGCCAGTTTGAAACTCACTGACTGTAGGTCTAAACAACTTCACAGCACCTATTAAACAAACTGTTTCATTCCACCACTTCCCCAGGCAGTCTGTTCCAATCCTTTACAACCCTTGCTGAGAAAAAAAAATAAATCCTAATATCTAATCTAAACCTTTCCTGTTTCAACTTGGCAATATTTCCTCTTGTCCTATCATGTGTTACCTGGGTGACCCTCACCTGGCTACAGTCTCCTCTCAGATAGCACTGGAGAGCGAGAGGGTCCCTTCTGAACCTCTTTTGCTTCAGCCTAAACACCCCCAGCTCCCTCAGCAGCTCCCCATGTGACTTGTGTTCTAGACCCTTCACCAGCTCTGCTGCCCTTCTTTTACCCACTCCAGTATCTCAGGTGTATTCCCTGTAGTCAGAGGCCTTTAACTGAGCACAGGGTTTTTGGTGTGGCCTCGCCACTGCCAAGTGCAGGGGCCTGAAGATGTCCTATCAGCTTACCTGCTTTTCCAGCTCTCACAAATCCATCTCATGAGAGTTTTAGTTTTCCTGCCTGCTAGAGCCCTGAGCACATTGCCTGATCCAGTGCTGGTGCACCTGAGGGCAGTCCCTCGCCCTGTGGTCATGGAGATGATGTGGCCAGAACTGAACCAAACCACTCCGGGCGTGTCTGACCCTGTTTGCACTCACTGGATCTGATCTTGACCCTCACCTGTGGGCTGACATACTGCCCTAATGTTGGCCCATCCCCAGGGAGGTGCCCGATGCCTGAAGCTGAGGCTACCACAGTGTCCCCTGACTGCCCTGATCTTGTCTGGGTTTGGATAGGATGGGCTGCTAGGGTCTGTTCTGCTGTGCTGGGTGACTCCCACTGCTTCCCCAGGAGAGCCCAGATCTTTTAGTGCCCTAGCAGCCCCAGTTGTCATCTTCTATGAGCTACATTGCAAATAGACAGGAGTGGGGACCACGTACATTAGCCTCCAGGTTCACCTGTATTGTTAGGAGCAGAAAGAATACAATACATAGTTATTATACAATACTGGTTATTATGCAGCCCCTGAGCACCCTGGACCTTCTTCTTCCCCCACCATCCCTGATCAGCTTGGCAGAGACCCTGAAGTACCACTGTCAAACTCATGAGTCCACTTGTGACCAAAAGGAGATGGGGAAAGATCATCCCTGTCACCTCTTTATCAACAGCAATGACACATTGTAGGAAACTGCTGTCTGTCTCCAGCAAGGTGGCAAGAAACTCGTGAATTATTTATAAGTCCAATTAGTTGACATGGGCAAAGAGTGGTGAGGGCTGTAAAATAATTACTTATTGATTTCCCTTTTCTTCCTCAAACTGCCTCATGATTTTGGTGTGAGACAGCAAAAGCACAAGGGCTTGGGAGCCTGGTTGCTGTCCCTTCTGGTTACAGTGCAGCTGGCATTACAAATAATGAGTCTTCAGCTCTGGGCATGTCCAAATATTGGTGCTGGCACAACAGACAGAATAACTTTATTTGCTACAGCACAGATGCTGTTACCCCATTATTTTCTACAGGCATGTTAAGCAACAATCAATAACTCCCTGTCTGCTTATGGCATTTGGAAATCTCTGGGGACTACTTATGACACTCATTTGTTTTTCACACTTGCCATTAAATCGTATTCAAAATGCCCCAGACCTTCAAAAGGTGGCTACATCTTGGCAGCATATTAAAAGGCATTTTTGGTGTGTATTTAAGAGGGAACTAATTCTT
Organism: Regulus satrapa; assembly: GCA_013396955.1. NCBI lineage: Eukaryota > Metazoa > Chordata > Aves > Passeriformes > Regulidae > Regulus > Regulus satrapa. Next base: position 39,808 of record VWZN01010786.1, on the reverse strand, counting down.
GTGCATATTGATACTAATAAAAACTATACCCAACTTCAGAGTATGACAAACTATGACACTCTCACCAAGAACAAGGAAGGACAGTAGCATACTTTAAGATCATTCAGAACTCTGCATGACTTCAGTAAATGTCTATCTCATTTTTCTTGCTATAGGTAGAGTTTTGTTGTTGTAAGTAGTTAGCAATGTTGGTTATAGTTTATCAATCCCTGTGTCATGAGGTCATCATATAGGAGACAGTCTGAGAGTGATGCCTGCTACTTGCTGGTGATGGTATAGATATCACAACCACTCTTTTGCTGATTTGTCACAGTAGGCCACTGCACTTGGGTGTGGAAGCTCTTCACTGAATCCTTTAATTAACTCTTTTGAAATTTAAAGTAAATTGCAAAACTAAGACCAAATGATGAGTTATTTCAAGTAAATCCACAGCTTTTAGAACATTATTGGAAGCAAAAATATCAAATTGTCTTGTAATCCTGTTGGAAACACATGTCCTAGGGTAATGGTGTGACTAAGAATTTGTATCATGGCTCAGGACTTTCTGCATTTTGAAGCACAACAGTTCTTGAATTTTTTGACTGTTGTCAAACTGAAAGTTAGAAAATGACATTAGTCATCAAGTCTGTGGTCAGGAAAACGTCAGGTCCACTGAAAATCATTTCTAACTACAAAAGAATATGGAGACATTTCTATCGTAGGACTAGCCTGAGGTGGGCAAAAGTGGATGTGACAGGCACTGACATTTAAACCTTGAATCAAAGTTATAGGTTTGAAGAGAGGAGCAAGATTTTCTTTAGCTGGTGACTGCCATCTCTTCTACAACCTATTTGCTGGTTACTCAGCTCCTAGATTCCAGTAGCATGGGGATGTTTGCTCTTCTGCACTAGTCAAAGAAGCATCCTGATCAGATTCTGAAACTTGTTCGAGTAAAAGCCAGCAAGGTGGATTCTCCTCACTGGCTTTACAGTAGCACAGGGATATTTGCTCTTCTGTACTAGTCAAAGAAGTGTCCTGATCAGATTCTGAAATTTGTTTGAGTAAAAGCCAACAAGGTGGATTCTCCTCATTGGCCTTACAGCACTGACCGTGCCATTTTTCTTGATGCTGTTTTGGTGTGGTGCAATGATGAATGACCACCTTGTAAGCAGCTCTTGCACTAACTAACCACAGACAACAACAGGAAAATCAAGGTTAGGGCCTTCTGTGTTTGGTTGTTCCTGATTAACAATAAAGTCTCCACCCAACTGCTCACCCTGTCCCTTCATTCAGTGGGATGGGGGAGAGGAGAAAAAGTGAAAAAGCTGCTAGGCTGAGATAAATACAGTTTAGTCAGTGAAAGGACGAGAGAGATAGAGGAAAAGAAATAATGCAAAGGATAATCATCCCAAAGGTGCCAAGTCAGTCTGAGCAATGGCTAGTTTGGAACGTAGCCATTTGGAAACTGGACTTCCCAGGTTTTATTGCTGAGCATGAAGTTTTATGGTGTGGAAAATCCCTTTGGGTAGTTCAAGTCAGCTGTCCCAGCCATTCCACCACCAAGCCTCTTGCCCACTGCCAGCTTGCTCCCCAGGGGGCAGAGCTGGGAACAGAGAAAGCTCTGCTCAGCAATAGCTAAAATATTGGTGTGTTACCAACACTGTTTTAGTCACAAATTCAAACCACAGCGCCATGTGAGATGCTATGAAGAAAGCTAACTCTATCCCAGACTAACCCAGCAGAATTTCACGCCATCTCTTGCTTGTGAAATGCGTGGACTGAGGTTCTGGTTCACCTTCAACTCTCTTGTTCTCATCCTGCGGCACCAAGTCACAGGCTGACCACAAGCGGGAGCTATGGTGGGTCTGGATATGAGCTTCCTAGAAATCACCTTTGTTCCTGTCATGTCTGGTGGCTCTGGTATGACCGTGGTCCTGCTGATGGTGAGTGTCACTGTGAAAACAGCCCTGGAGAATTTCCAGCATTTCTAGCAGAGCTAGAAAACGACATATAAAACAACTGAGCAGAATACTCCTGGTTGGAAGCTTCAAACGTCAAAAGAGACAAAATTACATTATTAGGTTGGCCATCCAATCCCTCTATGGAGGATTATCATGGTCTTTTTTGCCCTATGACTGTCTTCAGTTTAGGAGTCATACACCACTTTTACCATGGACAACTTTAATTCAAGCATTTTCTTAAGTGCTTGCCTGTGCAACATTAATGCTCTTAGCAGTTTCTGTTTAACATGATGTGGGTGAGCTGAATATTTGCAAGAGGTTTTTACACTTTTTGTTTCTTTCTTTTCAATAAAACATGTTTTCAGGAAGCAGAATTGAAAAGCATTGTGTTAAGTGGGGTCAGGATGAAAAATGTCAAGATCTTATTAAAAAGCATTCATAGTCTGGCCATTCAGCTCAGCTAGTAGGTCTAATTTTTTCTTGCAATATGTTTGGGAAGTGAGCTTCTTCAGAAAGTAAATGTTAGCAGGAAATTAGGAGAAAGTTTCTAGCAGTTAGGGACTCTTATGTTCAAGTGTTATTTTGAAAATATTTCTGGTTAAGTGCTAACACATTTTCAAGTGTCATTTAACAGGTATGATGGCATTTCATGTGGGAGGTGAGCGTATACCAACAACAGCACTACTCCCTCAGCGTGACACATATGTTCATTTTGTGTGCTGGAACAGTATGGTTTTATGGGCACCTTGTCAATACCTACACTGGCATAGTTCACAGACTAATCCTATGGGGATTGTAAATTTAATTACTGTCAGAGTGCTTACAGAAATTTTTGCACATCAAGTCAAAATGCATAAATAAAAAAGTGAGGCGAACTTTTCAGTAAAGACACTTTCTACCAGCAGTGGCTCCAAGTTCTACTGTTGATACTGCCTATCTGCTACCCAGTTCCCTTCTGTGGATCTGAGTGAAGAGCTAAAGCCTGGCCACACCAGTGGACAGGCCAGTTTTTGTCAAGTTGCAGGAACAAGGTAAACATAGCTGCTAGTAGATATGTTTGGTCTGGAAGAGGAGTTCTGACTGGCTGAGGGAAAAGGTCAGAGCCTTCAACAAGACTGTCCACCAAGTGCTCTGTGGTGGGTGTTTGACAAAGCTTCGTGTACCCCTGAGAGGGATTACGTGGCTTTTGGAGGAGAGCTTTCCCTGGAGTCCTTCCTTTGTTTTTTTCTGCAGTGGCAAAGGACAATCTTTACATCATTCTGCCCACTGCCTTTTTTTCTCAGTCCTTCTTATGTTGACACCATGGCCTTTTTCTTCTTGGCAATTCTTTACTTATGCATTTTAGCAGTTGGTAGTAGCAATGTGTCAAAGGTCACAGCAAATACGTAAATTTTACCTTCTTCTCTTCTGACTGTAGGATTTATCCCCTTAGCATTGGCCTCTCTGGAACACCAAAGAAGCAGTAAGTTTATCCATTGACTAGTAAGTTTATGTACCTTCTTCTGTACCAGAATTCTGCTGCTGTTTACCATGACAGGCTTTACTAAGTTAATATAAACACAGCACTTTGAACAAGCAAACCTTTGTAATGGTTAGTGCTTCTAACACACTGTATAAAGTAGTATCAAAAGTGACACTGCATAAATATTTTTCCTCTTTCCTTGCTTCTAAATGTCTTTGTAATTTTCTGTGAAGCCAGAGTTCTTGAATAAAGATGCTGTAAAAATAGAGGCATTTGCTAATGTTCAAAATTAGGGCTGCACGATGACTGAAAAAATGGGGAACAAATTGTGTTCAGGTTGAACCATGTGTAATTGTCCTTTTCTTTTCATTGAACTGTAAATCCTAAGCATGTGGGTGGCAGTGGCTCCCGTTTAGATCAGTAACTCAAGGGCAAGAACATTCTCTACCACAGGGTGGGAGATGCTGGGTCAGCTTTAGCCTCCGCAAAGCAGTTTTGATATCCCCATTTCGAAGTCCCTCAGAAATGGTTTTAATGTGTGGATTTTTTAAGGTGGAGAGGCAGGTGAGAGCTGGTGGGAAGAGAAAAGTTGCCCAGTCACTCTCATCCCTGTTATCCCCTTGTGTACATATACACCAACACAAGCAGGAGACAATCCCAGCTGCCCTGTCGCACTGTTGGGACAATCTGTCACTTGGCTGTCCACCATGGAAGACTTTGCCAATCAGGCTGCAGCCTCTGTCTCTGCTATTGCTTACTGCAAAACAAACCAGCCTGAAAAGGAAAACTTCATGGATATCCCTCGCCTGCTTTTTAGGCCATTTGAGAATAGTGCAGTTGAAGGATGTTCATGTCCAGTTGGGGCCTTATTAACGGTAGGAATTTCAATAAAAACTCATCTATTCCCCTGTGGGCACTCCAGCTACCTCCAGCAGACTGCTCTTGGGTAGTGCAATCCCAGCTGGGAGCTGTACAGGCCCCTGGGCAAATATATGCAGAAAGTGAGTAATGAGCCTCGTGTTTAGGCTCATTAGAAAGGTGAAAATTGAAGGATTTTCTTCCCTCCGCCTAAAAAACCCCCAAACAAACAAAAAACCCCACAAATAAACAAACAAACAAACAAGTTCTAAGCATTTAAGTTATACTAGGACTTTTCTTGCCTTCTCCATCCTCTGTTCTTTTCAAGGGAAGTCTCATATTTAGGACAGTCTCTGGATTCACTTCCTGTTGGACAAAGAAGATAACTTCAAGTCAAGTGTTTTATATCCAAAAAAGAATCTTTAGAGATCCCAGTCTAATTGATTATAGACTTGTGCAAGCACTATTAATAATTTTAATAATAAAAAAGTTGGGCTGATTGATCTTTTCCCTCTCAGAAGTGCCAGTCCTTACTGTTTTTTCTGCTGTCTAAGTCTCTTAGACTTCTACTGAAAGGGAGCACCCATTGTGTATGAAAAGGAAGAAATCCAACGACCTTGAGATCAAGGAAGTATTTTCATCCATTTCGATGGATTTTGCACAAAGCTGCACGGTAAGGGATGTTTATGTATCACATTTATGAATGTTTCACCACTTGATTTATGCCTGAAATAAATATACTTAAACCCTGGCTGTTATGCAGCATGAAAAGTATACCACACTGATTTTCTTCTCTCTTAACATAAATTCTTTCTGGTTATAAGCCTGTGATAATCACTGGTACTGTACACATACCTCATTGATGCAGAAGAATGAAGAATGAAACTTATGGTCTGATTTATATTAGCTGAAGACAAAACTGGCATGCTTTATTTTAACAGTTCAGATGCAGAAGTCCTCCTCATCTTTAATTAATAAGTCACTTGCATTCAAATATTCACCAGATGAAGCCCCAGAGGAAAATTTGAATAAATCTGTTATTGTTTCTATATCTTAGATGCATAAACATTTGATGATATAAAATCTTCTGACAATTACCATTTAATACAGAGTGTGCTAGTATATTTTCTTTAAATAAATAAAAAAAAAAAAACCAAAACATTGCTTTTAGCTTTTATGGATAAACCAATTTAATTTTCTTTTTCATATTATCCTACCTTATTTCAGGTTACCTTAAAAATTATTAATGAATATATACCGTATATTCATTAGCATCAGAAGATACAAGGCATAAACAAAAACATTTCACTTACATTTGCTCAAATAAAAAAGGAATTATAAATATTTATCAGCAAATTTCAGTATCTTGCCAAACAAAATGTAGAAGTCCATTTTTTAAAAGTGAAATGCTTGTATAACAGCATGAATGCTGTTAGTCTGAGTCTAGTTTTCATGACTTAATATATCTGGCTTTTTTTTCCTTCTCCTTGCTTCCCCCCTAAGATTTAGTCTCTTCTCTCCATGGTGGTTCCCAAATGAACTGTTCTAGAGTGAGACACCCAAAAGATGCAGGTATTTTAGGATTTAATATCTTGGAACTGACAGACAGCATCAGCAGAATTCTGTATGCTTGACCTCAGGGCAGCAGGGGCTCCTAGTTTGAATTTTGTAGGCATTAAGACAGTAATAGTCAGCAAGGACAAATGTAAGGAGGGGAGCAGCGAGGAGTGAATAGGCATGCTAAAAGATCTGGGCAAGAGGATTTCAGGAAGTTTCAACTTGATGTGACTCAGAAAAGCTCTCAAGGTGAGTTAGGATTCCTGTTGAGAAGACATGAAATTCGATCTAAAGAGCCATTTATTGACTTGCAGTTTCTACATGGCAACAAAAATTTGGGTACTATCCTTCTTTGTAAAACCCAGTTCCTGGTCATTTCCTTGGCAAGCTCTGAAAACCCCTGGTGTTTGGAGTAATTTTAATTAAGCATAATAATAACATTTCACACATGAACAGAAACTAGCCCCTATGAGTAAAGGTGGTTGGCTGTCCTCTGATTTTCAACGAGGCAAACATTTTTGAAACCTTTGCTTTTTTCCTTGTATACTTTGAAAAAGCTGGTGAGGCCTTTTGTAAACATTGCATATCTTAATAGTGGTCAGGGAGCCATCAAATAATCTGAACAGGTTGCAGATCTATTTTTTTGTAAAGTGCTGTGCCCTGGAAGTCTGTAAATACGATACTGTGGTTCAAATATCAGTAAGCATTCCTGAACATCATGATGATGGGTCAGGAAGAGATGGGAAACTGGGTCTGAATAAGGAGTCAAGGAGGGAGTCCTAGAAGATTTATTAACTACAGGATATGCTGAGTCATCTTCTTGATCTCTGTGGGTATCAGTGAGAACAAAGTCTTTCCAGTATCTTAAAAGGCAGATCAGTGCTGAATGTGCCCAAGGAATCTGGGAATCTTTTTGTTTGGGTTGAGAGAAAACCGGCAAGGATTTGCATAAACTGCAAGACATAGGTAAGTTCTTCACCCCTCTAACCCTAGATAGGAAAGAGAAAACCATTAGACCACTGGAAGATGTTACAGATATATTTAAAGTAAAGGTCACTGATTTAATTTGTTTCTTCTGGGGACTGAAAGCCCTCCCTTTCAGAAGTAGGTACTGTAAAAGTCAGCTTGAGCCTTTCAGGTACAGGTATAGTGCATCATTCTGAGAAAGGTCAAAGCAAGCAACAGTTCCTCTTCTTGAAAGGTGTCAAGAAAGAAATAGACTTCTATTAAAACTTGTTCTGCAAAGTTTTGCCTAGAATTTGAGCAGAGTATGTTCAGATGTAAACAGGAAATTTTCCTTGTGGGAAAATTCTCAGCCTTTCAGGTGTTCTTAGGTATGGTGAGCCATATCTGTTAGACAAGAGCTGTCTAATGATAAACCAGAGCTAAAACATTTTAAAATGAGAGCCTAATACTGTTATTTACCAAAGTTACATTTATTTTTCCACCCGTAAATTAGTGTGAAACATATTAATGTTTTTTAAAAAAAATTAGATGGAGCCATGAAAATTAAGAATTAACAGCACAAGATATTGTCCATTTGATGCAGCTGGAAGAGTTTTTTTACTCCTGCTGTGGACTAAATCAATATTTATTGGTGCAATTCATTAAGTATGGAATATACTTTCTATGTCAGTGGTTACTCTCTTTATTTAAAGTCATAATTCCACTACTGCCATTTTGTAGCATTGAAAGTAATGAGTAATATTAAAATTTTAATCTGGAAATGTGCCCAAAATTTGGTGTAATCACATGAAAAATTACAAGAATGTAATTCAGAGGTACAAAAATCAGTTCAAGAGAAGTGTATCTGTCAACCTAAAAGTGCATTTTTATAGAGAGATTAAGAAATTTTATACACAACATACAGAACTGAGTATTGTGAGCTGGTTATTGTTAGATTTCTGTGTTAAATACAAATTATATTCAAGGGCAGGTTTAGAATATTTCAGGAGGACATAATTTATAGCTGTACACCAGTAGGTTTTGAATGCATCAGACTTTATTTGCTGGGTAACGGTGGAGTCTCTTGCAAATCCAAGAATAATTTCAGGAATAGGGTGAAAGATTCCAACTAACTTGTCTTTTACAGATATTTACATCAGACAGAATATTTATATTTCTATCTATCTACCCTAATAGTCTCCTGTTTTCACTCACCATTAAGGAGTAAAATCATGTGCTATCACTGGACTGTTGAGATAGACAATGCAGAATTTTTTTCCATTTGCTTTTCCAACTCAACATTTCTGGCAATATGGAGCATGAAGACTCTATGATTTAGGCTGATGATCGGGTTATGTCAAAATTAACTAAGAACTAGACTGATTATGACTTTTAACTGGAAGAAGAGCAAGAAATCCATGCAAGCATGTTTGTCTGCTTGATGGTTGCTCTCTTGTCCCAGTGGAGCTGACTTTAGTAAAGCTGAACTTCCCTTTTTTCACATCCTTCTTTGTGCTTCAGACTAATACACTCTCTGAATGAATGATGTCCAGAGGTGCTATCAGAGCCTGCCCAAAGGTAGTTGTGCTGGTGCAAGGTTCACTCAGGTGGGAACTCATCCACCTTAGAAAACTGTAGCTCTTGAGCCGTCATGGTAGAGTTACAGTGGCAAGATGATCTTGGTGTAGTTGCAGGTGGGCTGATGGAGACTGGTGCAGGTAACTGGAGAGGTTGTCCTGAATCTGGAACAGAAGCAGGTGGCACTTGGACCAGGTATCTTGAGTAAGGCCAGCCTGTATCTGGCCATTTGAATATCTTAATGGGTGTCCCAGGATTTGCTGCTGGCCTCTTCCATCGCCTTAGGCCTTTGGCACCTTGCTTCATCACTCACTGCTGATGTCTGAGGGATTGGGTTAATCCAATCAATTTACTTGGCAATCAGTGGGCAGGGGTTCTGAAGGAGCTTTGAGATACCCAAATCCTACAGGATTTCTTTGGAGGTTGGGTGTCTGCCTCCCACAGGCTCTTTTGAATATCACTTCCATAAGTTCTCAGTGAGATAGAAGGGTGGAGGGAGCGGAGCCCAGAATTGGCTAAGAATTGCAGTAATAACTTAAGTAACTTCAAGTGAGGTAAATACTAAATATAAATTTCCAGTTTGACACAGAATCCAGTGACAGCACCATAATCTCAGATCCTTCCATCATGCATGATTATAAGCACTCATTGGCATGAGGCACCTATCTGTCACATTTATAGTTAGAAGCAGTGGAGGCAGCTGACATCTGACAGGGATGAGGCAGACCTGACAGGCACCCCCATCTTGGCTTGCTGCTCCTCTCCCTTTCATTCCTGTCTTTCAGAGGCTGGTACGGCATCTCCTCCCTATGGCACAGGCTCTGCTTGCCCTGATCTCACTGCCACCGGAGGGAAACGTGCATTTATGGGGTTATTTCACAGCCTTGCTGCTATTCTCCTGGCAGCCATCAGGGCATGGGTCTTTGAAATGGGCAAGTGAGTTCTGCCCACATTCTGTTTACTCGTGGTCAGGGACTTCTCTGTTTTCCCTTTAAGAACTCAGCAGTAGAAGATTTTTTTTTTTCTGATCACAGGCTTGGGAATGGAGATTGCTTCAGCCTTGTGTATTTACCAGCTCAAGAATGTCATAATCCTCCCAGACAAAGCCTGGTGTCCTCTGCTGTGAGAAACATGCAGTCTCTGAGCTGGTTAGCGTTAAAAAATTCAGTCCTACATTATTGTAGGAGAAGAATAGCTGAATAATGACTAAGGAAGTGTTCTGGACTGTTTCTTGTTTCCTTCCTTGAAGAGGGTAGTATCTGCCTGCCTTTTTCCTGGCAGAGCTCACCTCTTTCCTCACACTTGTTTACTGCTCCAAGTATCGCCTTGGTAGAGGTCATTGTCCATCCGCACCCACACTCATGATTCACACCAGTTCTCATCAGCAAACAGAGAAGAGAATCAGTCCGCAAGCTGGTGATATTCTGTTCCCTAAGCACAATTAACAACATTACAAGAGTTTCTAACTTTGCTCAATATACATACAAAATCAATTATAAAATAACTTCAACAAACCAAGGAAGCACAGTGAATGCAGTCAGTGGTGGGTGGATGAATGAATGTTCAGATCAGCATTCATCTTATTTCTAGAACGTCCTCTAATTTCTTGCTAAAATTTGCTGTGAAAATTAAGATTAGTGTGTTAATCTCACTCTATTAGGCTGATGTCTAAAGCTGAGAACTGTCAATCAGTTTTGTCTTTGATACCTAAGAGGCAACTGTCTTATTTATTCTCTGAGCTATGCCATAACCATGACACTTTTTATGGTCTTCCCATTGCTGAAACAAGGAAACAGATTCATCTTATTTTCTTACACCAACATAAATCTAAAATTACACTACCATTAAAACCAGTGGCAGAATTTGGCCTGTCAACAATTTATGAGTTTTAAAACCAGCAAGGAATAGAAAAGAAGTCTGTTGCCACCAACTTTAGTAGAGGAACTTGATCTATCAGGCAGCTTCTGTAGTCTACCTGCAGTTGATTGATGTTAGCTTAATAATGATGATCGATTAGATCATCAGTGTCATCCTTAGAAAGAATGTACTTTAGCTAATGACATCAGTTGACTAATAGATTCCTGTTTAAATGTCAAGGGGCCAGAGAAAGACACTCTGCTAAGTACTTACATTATACCTATTGAAAAAAATCACATCGAGTCTACCTTACAAAGGACTTTTGTGCCATAGTTATAAGCCTGGCATTTCCTCTACTACCCACAAGCAAATGCTGCTCTAAGTTACAGCAGTGTAAAGCTGAGGGTTACTCCATTTATCTTCAAGGGTTGGATCAGTCTTTCTAGACACCACAAGGTATAAATCGCTAAGCTGTCACCTGAAGGTTTCTTTCCTTGGTGTGGGGCAACATACAGAGGGCACATATCCAGCCCTGAAAGCAGAGCTGTGGAAACTGGCTCCTTTGTCCACTGTTGCTTCAGGAAAAAAAAAAAAAAGGCTTGAGGTTTTCTCTTCCAGTCTGCTTGCTTTTGGATAAATTCAAATTCCCTTCTTCAAATTATATACACTTCCTGTGAGCATTTAGAGACTATCTTCCATCACTGCTGCTGTAAACAAACAGCTTTTCGCCTTCCCCTCAAGCAGAAGATTCCAGATGGATTTTACATTAATGTTATGCACAAGTTAATTACTCCAGTCAGCTATATTACGCAATGAAATTTCCAGGCATAACATCCAATTGATTTTAAAATTAGCATTCAAGGAAATACTCACTTAATGTGGATTTAGAATAGGTAAATATGAATGGGAAAGCCATTCAATTATTACTTAATTTATGGATTCCTTTTGGAGAGGTACAATTTATGAGAAGATATAGCTAACCTTCAGCTAATACCTGGGAGGTGGTTGAATGAAGGGCACACTATTGTATGTGCAGATGTGTAATTGCACAGAAGAAGAAAAATTAGTACTTTGAACTTGAAACATAATCTACAGGACCATGAACAAACCACTTTATTTTGATGGTAAGCCTAAAAATTTTCTTATGCTGAAATTTAATTAGCAGACAAATGTATTCCTTTTCAGAAAATCTCTGCCACTGTAAAAGTAAGGTGCAAAGCTGATAGAGGCAGCACTACAGATACATATGTAGATTTCATTGTTCCCAAACATGTATGCATTAAATTTAGTTGCCCACCCGGCAACAGTTGTATTTTTATATCTGGAATTTGAATGTGCTTAAGTGAATGTATTATTTTTCACAGCTCTGGCTCACTTGAGTCAAAAACCTTCATCAGAAGTTGACTACAGATGCTTGCTGAGAGAAACAAACAAACTAAAATTACCGAGTGAGGATATTTGCTTAGAGTTTATCACAAATTTAACTGCTGCTGACATTCAGTTCGCTTGACCATGTTCCTTCTGGAGCAGGCTGATCCGAGAGCAGTGTTACAGGCAGCGGCAAGAAAAAAGTGATTTAGCATTCTGACTCCCCAGGGAATCAGAGGAGAGTCTCTACCTGAAATCTTGAACTGCCACTGAGCTCTCAGGGAGGTGGAGCAGGGTGAGGGCTCTGTGGAGCAGAGACACTGGTTCATCACTGACCAGGGCAGGGGAGGAAGGAATCCAGGGAAGTAAATATGAAGGACAATATTCCATCATGCTAGCAAAAATCAGGAGGATGAAACAAAGAGGATGGTGTGAGTATTTGCAGCATTTAATTTTACTTACATAGCCTTTCAATAACTTAAGTTGATAAGGTTATTCAAAGCAGGCTCATCGCAAAAGAGTTTAATTGGACTGGACCCTGATCAGCGATGCACAATCTCCTACATCCTGAATTTACTCCAAGGTGTTTCAACTGGCCTCTTTGGCCTTCAGTCATCCTCCCTCACAGTGTATGAGCATTACAGATTGGTGATAACTTTTCTTGCATCGAACTATCTTGCACTGCTGAGTAGGCAAAGAAAAAGGCAATGCAGCCATGACCTTTCTGGATGCTGAGGAGGATTTTTTTTTGTGGAGTTTTGTGTTCTTCACAGTGCTATGTAACCTGGAGAGACCTGAGAAAGTCTTGAACAAGCTAGAAAAGCTCATTTCCACTCCCAGAAAAGCTCAGGTACAGTAGCATGACACTGAGTTAAAAAGAGCTGTGGGAAATTTGTCCTGCATGTGACTCAGCCAGTAGATGATATATTGCCCCAGGTTTTCAATGCTACCCACTCCTGGGGGCTATGGCTCTGATCTGCTTACCCTACTAACTATCTGTGCAAGTGCTCCCACCCCAGTGAAAATGAGCAAAAGAAATCCAAATCTGGTGTTTAAACTTGTTTTTTAAATTGGCTTGGCTAACACAAACAGCTCTGTGGGCAGCAATAGAGAAGCCATTTCCGTGACCTGCCACTCTTACGGAGACTGGGCGGTCATGGAAAATGGTGAGCTGTACCCACAGTAATGGAGCAGGGAGCCTTGTGTCTCTCTCCCCACATAACACAGACATGTGCTTTCTGTTAGAGAAGGACTGCAGCTCTCTAGAGATATTTCATGGTAGGCTGGACAAGTTCAGAGCCTTATGTGCCAGAGAACAAGGTATGTATGGTTCATATGTGTCTGAATTCAGTGGACATTGAGCTGAACCAAAACCCAGCTAGTTTTGATTCAAAGACACTGAGATTCTCCACAACACCAAACTGCTAGAACAAAACAGCTGTGTACTTGATGCTGCCCAGGCTCTGCTGTGGGCCAATGGAGTTCAGAGAGGAGACAGACTGCTGTGGAGCTAACAACTCAATAAGTGACATGAGTTGGAAATTCAACCACCTATCATTATGAAAGGGATTTCAATAGGGCTTAAAAGATCTGGAAAAGAGCTGTTCTCTTTGCAATTTCAGGATAAGGAGATGTATTCATTGGCTCATTGCATGTTTAACAGTTTGCTCCATTTCACCTTTACCTTGCCTAGGAAATAAAAGCATACTGAGAATGTCTTTTTGCATGAAGAAAAACAACTTGAAAAGACAATGTCTATTGTTGTCTATCTAGTTATCTGTTAATTTAAGTCTTTCAAAGAAAATAATACATTGTAACCACCAATCTAGACCTATATAACACATGAAGAAGAATTTTACATTTTAGAAGGGTTTAAAAAATTATTATTATTATTTAGCATTTTATTTCCCGAGATGAAAAATTAACTCTTAATAGTGGACTTTGCAGGAGCATTATTTTCATATTTCCTGCTCAATGCCTCATGCTGTGACTCACAGTGTGCAGTTGTATAGGTCACATCAGACTCCTTTCTTTAAGGAAAACATGATGTCACATGTGTGGCCCAGTGGGATGTGTCAGAGCACATGAGGGGTCATGCCTGAAATGTGACAGAAATAGTTCTCAAATTCACTTAAAATCTGGAGACAAACAGCAAAGTGCTAGACAAAACTGTCACATGATGTTAATAGTACTAATTCTTATGCTTTTCTACAGCACCTTTAATCCTGAAATGAGACCAACTCTGAACAAAGTAATATTTTTCTGGTTTAGTCATGGTATGACAGGATTTTTTTTTTCCTGAAGAAATAATGAGTGAAATTGAATCTCTGTTTAGTGACCTATGTAGATTTAGTTTAAAACATAAAAACTTTTGAGCTTGTGAGACTCTTAGGTTTATGGTTTTCATTTCACTGGATGTGGTTATGTTGTGCCATAAGTTTTGCTTCAGTAATAGCACAAAAAAATAGGTACCACCTATGAATTTCTCTGCTTGAGGATGTTAAAAAATTGCCTGGACACATTATTGGACAACTGACTCTACGTGGCCCTCCTGAGCCAGGGGCTGGGATCAAATGCCTTCCAGAGGTCCCTTCCAGCCTCGACCATTCTTTGCTTCTGCAACACTACATTGATCTGCAGCTACAAACATGTCCTGGATCTACAACTAAAGGCACGTTGACATTTTTTTAAGGTTTAGACTCTTTGATGACCACAAGCCCTGTGCAATTCTTGGGTCAGGTATTAAATACCTGTTACTGTTGTCTTCCCAAGCACTTTGAGCAATGTGTTTGTCTGCTTACAGGTTGATTTTCTATAGAGTAGCACCAGTGACAAGAAAAATATTTGGGCTAAAATAGGCTGACAATAACCATATTTAAATTATTCTCCCTCTGCAACTATGAGCACATGGATATACATGCATTTCATGAATTAATAAAAATTTACTTTTATTTTCCTAAGCATAAACACATAGTTCTCCATAATATGCTTTATGCAAGTGGTTGCTCTCATCATCTCAATAAGAATTTATGGTTAATATTGAATCCCAAATTTTCTTACAAAAGAAAGGAAACCACTTTACAATATTGCATTCTGATAAATCTTTGACCAGATCTGCTTAAAAGTCTGCACAATATTTGTCTTTGCTTGAGTCCAGGCCTGCCCTGTTGCATGCATGCTATAGAATAGTTTCTGTATGAGGTAATTAACTGTTTCTAATTACTCATCTAGATAAACCACTGCAGCTTTTTTTCCCCTCTCAGTTGTGTTGCACTGATGCAATATTTTTTCCTCTTTACTTGCACCGTAACAACAAAATTATGTTCTGTGCCCATGTCGTGAGTCTATCCAACAATAAAGCATTATTGTCTTTATATTTAAAAAATTCACTCAGGATTTCTAAATATTCCTTAACACAGCAACTCTTAATTGAAACAGTTGTCAGATGAAAATTATTATCTCTAAGTTCTTTGGTTATTAGCATTTAACAGCCTCTTTGGAGTAATTAATTGTCCTTTCCTATTGAAAACCTGCATTGTTTGGTAAAACTGCCAGGTTTTTTGAAGCGTGGGACCAAAATTCATTTGATCTTGTTGCCTAAAAAAAAAATCTTTAATTTCCTGACTCTTCTGTGGGAACAAGCGTGGTTAAAAAGGGCTGATTGCTCTTTTTTAGTACTGCCATTGGAGCTATGTTCAGGGAGATGCAAGTCATCATTTCTTCTTCTCCTAAGCTCTTCTAAAATGTCACTCTTGACATGTACTGTATATACACTGCAAAGTATGCCCAGATCCCAGATCCAGGCTTTTATCCAAACCTCTGGTCTGGCCAAGTTTTTGGGGTTTATTTCACACAATCCACGCACATTCCTTGCTTCTATTCTGGCACATTATTTCAGAGAGTGTTTGGTGCAAAGGAGTTTTAGAAACATATCCCAGAGTCCTTAATACCCCTTCAGAAGAGCCAGTTGAAGGACTAGTTCATGGGAGAACCTGTCTGCCTGTCAGCCACCTCAGCCTGCGCCTGCCTCTGGTGTGTGTGTCCCAGGCTGAACTCGGGCAGGCGCGTGTGTCCCGTGGGAGGTGACTGCCTTTGCTGGGCTGTAGCTCTCTCCCGCTTGCTGGGACGAGGAGATGGCATTCTCATTCTGTTTCACTCCTGTGACATCCCAGGTTTGCTGAAGCTAAATCAGAAAAGGTGCAGAGAGGGAAAGCCAGGCTCTGTGGGGTCACCGGGGCTGGTGGTGGCCAGGCTGAGAATGAGAGCGGGACTGGGCAGTGAGCAGCAAGCATTGCGTGCTGCGTTGAAATGATTTATGTGTTAGCAAACAGACGTGTTCGTACAGCACAGGTTCGGTGGGAAACTACCTGGGCCCATGCCCAAGGAAGAGCAGCCAGAGCTGTACCCCAGTTTATAGCTGAGGAAGGACCAGTGCAGGCACATTTGGCCAGGAGGGAGGGAGTTCTTGGGCTACAGCCTGAGTCACCAACAGGTTCCTGTTGGACCAGTCTGGCTACAATGGGCTTTGTAGTTTTATAAAGCCAGGTTACAGAGTCAAGAAAGGTTAAACCCCAAGCAGAATATATTCACTCCTTTTCAGAAGCACATCAGGCTTCGTGAATAACACTCCATCCCAAACCCTTGTTTCTGTTTGTTCCCTACTCCTATCTATATTCAGAAGAAGGGGGAAGCTAGCTCCTTAAAATATTTATAAAGCATTTTGTGCAACTATTCTAAGTTCTAAATTTTACTTTCCCCCAAAGCCACAAGACACTTTTGGTAATAAATTAGCTCTTTTTTTCCTATTTGGGAAGGAAAAAAATTGTTTAACAATTCAGTTCAGAGGAAAAATTATAGCATAGTGAATAGCAAGTAAATTAGCAATTCTTTCTATTATCCAAACCAGCAGGTCTTCTATTAACAAGGGCAATTTGTGGCCCCTGGATTATAAAATCAATCAGGCAGTTCATTTTTCTTTAATTTCAGGGAATTAAGTAATTATAAAATAGTTAAAAGCTGCATGTAGGACTTGTATTTACCTGTGCTGCATTGATTTAGCTGATTTAATACCAGTTTCTTACTCTTTATGATTTATTTTTTGAAGCTGGGGTTGCTGATTTTGTGTAACTTATCCCAGATTAAGGACAGTTATTAAAGACTCTCTCCAGCAAATCTGATGCAGGCGACACCTTCATTCTTGCTTTAAGAAATGTGCTTAGACAGCCTGACACTCAGCCAAATTGGGAACACAGGCTGGGAACTGTTGCATCTATTCTGTTTTGTCTGCAAATTTAATGGAAGGCTTTTGGGTTTTTTAATCAGGCCTGTATGTTGGTATATAGAAAAGTTGGTGGGTCAGCTGGACAAGGCAGCTCAAATGAAATCTAAATACAGTAGTTAACATGCTCCCTTTCTGAGTATGGGTTTCATTAAATTGCAGTAGAAAAGTTTCAGTAATACACAGCAGAGGCTACCATTGTGCACTAGGTGGGACTGAAGAGAAAATATCCATCTCCGTATTTTGCCTTTCTAAAAAAAGAGACATAATTTAATTTTTCTTTACCAGTAGGCTTTGACTATCTGATGGCCATACATAGGAGGCAGGAAACCTTGCATTCGATTTCTTCTGGGTCTCTTGACTGCCTACTAATATTTGCTGAATGTCAGCCTCCAAATTTGTGATCCAAAACAGGAGCAGCTACCCGTGTACATGCACCTCGAGCTCTTGTTCTGAGTGGGTGCTATTAAGTGGAGTCAGATTCAGAGCAGTCAATGCTGGGAAGACAAGAGTCCGAGCCAGGGAAAGAGGAGCATGAATAAATGATGCTACAGCCATTGGCTTTACCAGCTCCTGCAGCTCTAGAGGCATGTGGAGCCCCGCAGAATTCAAAGCTGGCTCGAGTTGTGCCATGGTCTAAACCAGTTTCTTGGAGATGGGAAAAATGAATAAGTGTGAAGGCATGTTGGTAAGCTCTAGGGTAATTGAAGGTCTGTTTTATGACATAGATGCAGGGCTAGAACTCCTCTTCATAAATTCAAACAGCAGTCAACGGCACTGCTGGATTGTGTCGTTCTTCCTTTGAAGATTAAAAGAATTGGGTGGCTGAGTTTAAAGTATACTTTTACTGTGTGAAGGCATACAATCCACCTACTCAAAGAATTAGATGAGTCATTCAAAAACTCAGTGTATCCATACATTACTTCTTAAACACAAACAATTCTGAATTAACCATGGCAGTGAGTTCAAAAAGACTCTAAGTGGGCACACACTTATGAGCATTTGGTTGAAAACATTTATGGGTGAAGCTGACTCGGTACCATCAAGGGCAAAATAATTATGAAGATGAGTGGGAAAATGGAGAATGAAGATGGGTTAATGAAGATGATAGGAAAATAGGTTTGAAGATTTAAAGCCAGAAAACATCTTGAGTTCATCTAGCCTGAAACCCTTTGTCATTGCATGCAGGTGCAGGACATGCAGATCATCCTCACCTCTAAGTTGAATTCAGCAACATGTTTAGAAAAAGAAATACACCAAAGTACTCCCAGAAGTACACCAAGTCCTGTTTTGAAAGCACTTGAAAATTGGAGAGCCTTGATCTTGACTAGTCAGTCCAGGACAATGGATGCCTGGTTTAATGATAAAAAGAGTGTATGACTGGGAGCTGTGTGGGCCATATTCTCCCCCGGTGCCAGGTCTCAGGAAGGTGAGCAGCTGTGGATACAGTGTGTGCAGTGCTCAGCAAACACCAACCCTGGGGACTGCCTACCCTCAACAAAGCATCTAAATCAGTATGTTCAAAAACCTGTGCTCCAGCTTTTGGTCTTGTAAATGTCTAGGTTTAGACATTTACACAGACACAGATGTGTTGATTTGGAGACCCTTACTACCCTGTTCTTTTTAAGACACTGGATACATGGACTGTACTGCCTGGGTCTCATATGGAAAAGAAGAAATTTGGTTGCACGTGTTTCGGTGCTCCTTCAGCTCTGCTGCCTCATCCTCAGGATGACACACATTGCAGGTGATATAATGTTTTCTCCCAGACCTCAGGAGCAGACTTGTTAGTCATTGGAGAACTCAGCACAACTCAATTAAATTTCTTCCACTACTTAATTGACATTTAGTCAGCTGGGAAGCAAACAACACCAACAGAAAACAGTCCTTCCCTTCAGTTAAGATCTTATGAAACTTCATAACATTCCAACTGGCCAAATGTGAGGAAGAAATGAGGAAAATCTAATTAGACATTGCATGGCCTCTCCTTCAAGATTAAATGTAATGAATTTGTGGTTACAGCTTCCCTTGAGGATCCTCCTACTCATGTGAGGCACACAGAAGTGTTAAAACATCTGTGACAGAATGGAGCATAACATAATATGTAATCTGTGTCACAAGATTGGGGTTAACTCTTCCAGCCAAAGAAGGTGATGTGTCTGCCGAAGGCTTGAGGCTCTGAGCATCTGTGATAACCTTGATTTCTGAAAGTGAGATGGGCATGGACAGCCACTGCCACAGTAATGTGAGGCACACCTTAGCTTTGGATGTCACAGGAAGTTGGTCTTGAGAGCAATGCAGGACAGTGTGCCTGTCTTTGGGAACACAGCCTTCTTACAAACAGTTTCCAGCACTTAGCAAATAACATCATTCTTTGAGCCATCGTGGTTTATTTCCTAACAATCCCTGAAATCATGGAAACTTAGGAAAGCATGCGGTTGTCAGGATTCTATTGCCTTTTAGCCGAAGAACTGTGATGCTGAGACACAAAATGTATGAAATCTCCCTTTTGTCCAGAACACAGAAAAGGAATTAATAAAGAAACGACAGATGAAACCTGACTCCAACAGACTTTTAGTACTCTCTCAGGGATGTTTGTCTTAAGTATTGTAGAAGAACTCAGTCTAGTGCAAGTTTCTTTCTGGCAGTCTGTGGACTGATCTCTAGCCTTTTGTAACCTACCAGAGGTGAGTTGCAAAATGGATGCTAACAACCGTTAAAAAGAAATGTGTGCACACTCCTTGTTTGTTGGGAATGCAACACAAGGAAGGAGGACAAAAAAAGCTTTCACCTAGTTTTCACCACACCTAAATCTTGTGTGGTGTCATTGCACAAGATGGTCCATGAATTTAAAAAAAAAAAGTTACTGTATTTTTTAGAAAGGTTGATTGGTTCTTGTTAAAGAAGTTTGAAAAAGATTGCTCTAAATGAAAATGCAACACAGGGTGCAAATCTGGCTTAAATATCTTATTCAGAGAGATGTTATGATTACCTTCCCAAATGAGGAGATGCATTCAAGGACTTATAACTTGGGTTTGATACTAAGTATTTCATTAGTGGTTTGGATGATGGAATAGAGAATATACCTGTTAAACCTGCATATGACTCCTATCTGGGAGGGGCAGCATGAACGACAAAGGATTGAAGTGTTCTTAGCAAAATTTAATAAAGCCTCTCACTGGGCTAAAAAGCTACAGGCCAAAAAGCAAACATTTATTTTTAGGATGAAAAAGACACAAATCTAAAATGAGAGTCTTCAGTAGACATATATCTACTGGAAGAAGCCTAGGAATTGCACAGATCCATATGGAACTGGAGTGATTTTTTTTTTTTTTTAACAAAACCATGCAGATAACAAGTTGGGATGTGTGATAGGGAGTATTTTACTCAATCATGATAAGGTATCACTTTAATCTTGTGTCCAGTCTTATGTCTACCATCCAGCGAGAGAGATGCAGAGTCCAGAGGAGAATTAATTGTATGGGGGATGCAGTCCCAGGAAACAGTGTCTGTGGGTAAATGATAGCAACCTAGAGGGGTTAATACAACGAAGACCAAATGAAACACAGTCACAGTCTGCAGGCAATGTTTTGACAGAATAAAAACTCATGGGCTGTGTTGATATTGTGGTTAGGTCTTAGGAAACTTTGGTGATGGTAAGGAAAGATTAACGTGAGAGGCTGTGGAGTCTCTGATCCTTCCTTGATGCAAGACAATGGTGTGGTGTTTCTA
Organism: Regulus satrapa; assembly: GCA_013396955.1. Taxonomy (NCBI): domain Eukaryota; kingdom Metazoa; phylum Chordata; class Aves; order Passeriformes; family Regulidae; genus Regulus; species Regulus satrapa. Next base: position 19,233 of record VWZN01010786.1, on the reverse strand, counting down.
GCCAGGACCATCAGACAGGTGAGGCTCTGTGGATGCACAGCTGCCAGCAGCAGAGGTGTCCTACCCACCTTCTGCTGCACCACAGTCAACAAGGAATAATTTGTGGTGTGCATGTCGTATATTCTACCTTCCACTTCCATTTGGATTTAGCTTCCAATATCCAAGGTACTGAGTTTTCCATCTCACGCTTCCACTGCTTGCCTCTTTCTTAACTGCTAATAATCTGCTTGAGAACACTTTTCTGTGCAAGTTCTTCACAGTTTCATACCATATAGAAGTTTTAAACTCAGTTTCTAAAGTTGAATTAGCAGCAGCAGCAAGGAAAAAAAAAATTATCTTTCCCCACATGGTTTTGAAAGCATAGAAGGAGAAGGCCTCCGCCATTCAGACCTTAGAGAGCAAAGCAAGCATTACTGAAAAAGCTGAGGTTCACGGTGCCTGCAAAGCAGGTAGGGCTGCTGAGTATGTAGGAATGGAGCCAAGTTGCACTATGCAGAAAGTGGCAGCTAAGAGTAGCCCCTTGAGAGAAGTACATGTATGGAGGTGTAAGCCAGGTCTGGCTGAGGGGAAAAACAGGCCCGAAGAAACTTGACTCACATCACATTACCATAACTTCAGCTTCAGCCCCAATGGTCTTCAGCTTCTCACACTGATGTTGATTAAACTCTTGTCAGACAAAATATTGATTTCAACTGAATTATTTCTGTTCAGACAATACGAAGGAGGCGATTTGTCCCTATGAGTGTAGAAGGTCTGTGTGTCCTTTGGAAAATATATAGAAGTAGACTGCCTTTCCAGCATTGATTATTGTTTCAATACATGCAGGAACAGGAAAGCATTATGCATGTGCATTTCCCAATGGCTAGTTTCAGCACTAAAGGGAGAAATAACATTTGCATTCCTTAAAGAACTGATTGAGATTCTAAAAACAGATTGGAAACTTAATGGTAAGAAAGGCACAGCTTGAAAGTCTTTACTTTTTGGCATGAAAGTGTGGACCAGATTGACACAATCTGTGACGTAGTTTCTAATGAAGCATTTGTAATGAGACATTTAAAGCAACTCAAGAGGCCTCTCTATCCTGTTAGGGAAGGAACACAAGGAGCACATATTTGAAATTCATTCAGCAGTGAATACATAAGCTGATCTTGACATGAATTTAGAGTAGGATTCAATTGTAGATAGGTGCTTGGGGAAGAAGTCGCTTGTAGAAAAAAAAAGAGAGAAGAAAGAGAGAGAGAGATAAATTAAGAGCTAAAACAGTTGGAGGAAACTCTTGGGAAAATTACCAAGAAGAGAGAGAGAGGGGTTTCTGCTTATTGAACTGTTGAATCATGGAACTGATTTCAGCTGGAAAAGTTTGTGCTGAAATTTCATGCAGAGACAGATTAGGTTTTCTTAGTAGGTAGGTGGGAAGGGTGAGACCTTCTGATTTCTGTTTCTCATTCACATCTTGTTTACCCCAGGCAGGAAGGTGTCTTTCATGCTCACTAACACACTGTAACAAGCCCCTTTTAAACTTCTTATGTAGCTGGAGTGAGTATAAATCTGCAGATTTTTCCTTGGTGTTTAAATGTTTATTAATTAGGCAACTCCAAGAATCTCCCTAGGTCTGACCTTGACCCACTAACATCTGTTAAAATCTTAGCTTACCTTATTTCCCTGCTGAAAAACACCTGTTTCCCTACACAACATCAAAACAAATGAATGGCTGTGCTCTAGTGATCTGACCTTGATTCTGTAGCTCTGTTTTCTCATCCTAAAATATTGTTATTCCTTGCTTCCTCTGCTAATTAGTTAGGGATTAATTTCCCACCTAATCTGCTTCTGTAGCTTTTTGAATATAAAGTGTTTATAAGTGCCAAATATTGCTGTTACTGCTGATTAGGTTATTAGGTAATAATCAGTAGCTGAAATAAGACTTCCCAGAATGAGAAGCCAGCATGGCACTCTTCCATCTTCTTTCCCATCTGTGGGATGGCTGACTCGCTCTGGAGCACCCACACAACACTCTCGTGAACACCTTGCTGCGGTGTCTATGGCTAAGTGACACAGATTAATTCACAGATGCATTTCAATACCCCCATCACAGAATCAACTTTTGGATGCAGTAGCCTGACTTTTGACCCAGTTTCTGTGCCTAATATTTCCTCTTGGCCAGCTGTAGGCCTCCAGAGGTGCTAATTGAAAACACCAGGCAGGAGGAATTAGGTGGAAGCTGGGCTGAGTGGACCTGGACATGGGCTGTCTCCTGCAGCATGTGAAAGTCAGAGAAATGTCTAGTTACAAAAGCTATCATCTTCCTCAGTAGTAATGGGCTGACAACTAGCATGGACATGAGGGAAATTCTTGTTCTGGATACGCTTTTGGATTCATTTTGCTGTCAGGAACTAAGTCAGGAAATCGTTCCCAACTCTACCCTTCAAGATTGGGTCAGCAGTGTCTTTTATGTCTGGGCTGATGTTTCTTTTATATCTGGGCTGATGTTACTCTGCTGAGCTGTGTAAGAGAGGGAGCTGGCTTTATGTTGTCAAGTGTAATAAACCCAAATGTTAGTATGAATTTGCTAACAAATGAAGGTAATTGAGCTCTTTAGGAGGGAATGAGATGACAGCTTTTACTGTACTTCAAATATCAGTCCCAATTACTGTAAATACGATCATGATGCAAAACATTAATTAGGAAAATCTGAACTGTTTGAAAAGTAGAGTCCCATATGAATGATTAACTACATGCAAAATGTTGTGCCTGATTAGAGGCATTCTACTGAGACATCCATCTGTGAGCGCAGAAAAACCTGGTAGAAGGCAAGGACAGATCACAGCGCTGAGGAACTGGCATGGCTGAGATGACCTTGGAAGGGACAGTGCCACGTGTATCTCACATAGGGTCATAGGATTTCTGGGACAGAAACATATATTTACTCTCTATTCTTCACTGTATGCATCTTCAAAAAGAATATTTCAGGTTTAAAGGAGTCAGGCACTGAAGCAGTAGATGGCTTGCTCACTGTCACTGAGATAAACAGGACCTCAGAGAAGAGACGAGCACGGGTCTTCTAAGTCTTAGATTTAATCTATTCCTTACACCGGAGTGGAAGTGGCTGTCCACAGAAAGCTGGGAAATGAAACTCAAAAACCACAATGCTGAGCAGAAAACCCAGGAATTTCAAAATTTTCCCTAGATCACCCCTAGTGCTCTTTCTGGAGCTGGTGGTTCTTGTGATCCTGCATTAGCAAGCATGCAGTTAATTCTTAACTAATTGCTAGTTAAGAACTCACCTGAAAATGCTAGCTCAGGTATTTCTGATAGAATAAACACATCCACCAGTTGTCTCGATTAAATCATGGACAAACTCTAAATGATCAAGGACATTCTACTGTAATAATACTTATTTTTTAAAATGTGTATATATATATATATATATATATATGTGTGTGTGTATGTATGGCCTTTTGGACATAGCTCAGTAACATAATTAATTTAGAGGAAAAAAGAAATAATCTCCTAATCTTGTGACTTAGTTATATTCATGTGTTCTTTGGCAGAGAGAGGGACTATGAGAGCTCAAAACACTTTATCTGTTGTTTTGTGTCTTATTTGAAATTCATTGGTCTTCTCAATTAAAAATACTAAATAACTATGCTATTGCTGTTTTATTATGAAACTTGGGTGTATGTTGCCAAATAGGCTATTTTAAGCAAAATATTCTGTTGTTGTCTAAATGTACTATTGTTCCCCATTTGGACAAGTGTCCATAGCAAATGAAAGATAAAAGCTGACAAAATGGTGTTTCTTTGTCAAAACCTTGGTAAAAGAATAAAGCGACAAAGGATAATTGTTTGTACTTTGGACTCCTTTTCAGGCAGTTCTCAGTCTGAAAGCCCCCTCTCTTTTTTTGGTGGGGATGCCACATTCATTTCTGGTAGAACTGCTCACCACCAGATCACCCACTGATCCAGCTGGAGCATGAATATACGCTCCCATTTCTGTCAAATTACTCACATCACGTGCCTTGGTATTTATACTGCCTCCATCTTCTGTGCCAGCTTTTGGGGGAACAGATGATACCCAGAGCAGCACAAAACCCGCTGGTACAAAATTAACTTGCTTTTGAAGAATTTTGATCCAGCAGCACTTTGCACCAGGTGGCTCCAGCACTTTTGATCCAATACTGGCAGGCACCAGGTCAGATTTGCAGTACTTGGAACTGTGTGCCCAGAGCTTGCTCTGATCATGAGCTTTTCTGCTTTTCTTTCTGAGCAGCTTTAGTCTTCTCAGCCTCTTTCAGAAGGATAGCCTTCCAAAACCAATGTCCAATAAACTTCCCCTTCTTGTTATACTGGTTCATGGCATTATTGGTGAACATTTTAGGGACAGAAAATAGTACTGCTTATTGTCTGATTCACTAGAGTACTGCAATTGATGCTTCCATTTATCCCAAAATGGAAGGTGGCCATTTGTCCCAAAGAAAATGGGTCTAGCGAATGATGATGCAATACTGTACAAATGATATAAGACTATAACAATGGCAAACCATGTCATGTCCTAGAATTCGAATTTGTTATCTCAGTATGCTCTTTTTATGATGAAATGAAACCACGCTTATTCATGAGCAGCTTATGAAAATTTCACTTCAAGTGTTCTATCAGCTAATTGTTTAGGAGCTCTTAAAGAAATTCCCTAACCATTTGCCATGGTATTACATTTTATTAGCTACCTCTTGTTGGTTCAGAATTAACAGTCTTTTGTGGTCCATTTTCATAGATTAAAGTTGATGAAGAAGGCACAGTTGACCAGATTTTATTGAAGTTTAATATAGAAAATGCACTGTTGGCAGCGAGAGGAGGGTTCTTTTAAGCCTTAAGTTTTAGCTTTCATATTTTCCAGATTCTGTACTGCCTTAGTATATAACTCTGAGCTTCATATAAGGTGTTAGCAAGATCTCTCCACAGTTTTATCAGACAAAACAATCCTTTTCCAGCCCAGGAACCAAGGACACCATTGCAGCTTCAGGCCTCAAAATGATAAACCACAGCAAATTGAGGAGAGTAGTCTGGGAGGATGTGACATCATGACCTGAAGCTGTAACTGGACAATTAACCCAATATGTCAAACCTATAAAAGTGTGAAAATGTGTGACCTGTTGTCCGTCTTGCGTGCAGCCACGGCTGGGCTCTTGTACTGCCCGAGGTGTATCCTCTGAAGACCTTTTAATAAATACCTGCTTTATTCCTTTAATAACTGTCCAGCCTCTGTTCTAGGTAGCCTCTCAAGGCATCAGAATCAGTTGCTAATGGTGCTGCAGGTAACAAGCCATAAGTGCTGTTAGTTGATCATGAAAATGGCTATTCACTGCTCTTGTGCTCTCTTCTTTGATTTGGAGTGGTCTGTGCTGGAAACCTGCCACTGAAACCTCATTCTGGGTTTCTCTCAGGCAAGATGTACCTTTTCTTCCTGTCATTGCTCGTTTCCCTTTGAGGATGGTGCATAGAGGGAACAATTCTGAGAGGACTGATTTCTCAGTTCAGCCATTCACCAGCAGATCAAGAAAAGCCTCAGCTATGGCAGATGCTCTTGTCAGGGATGTTGTATCTCACTCTGGCGTTGTTCTTGCTGTCTTACCCAAGGTCCTTAACCTGATATAGAGTGTAATTCGCTGTCACAGAAAGAGCTTCTGGCACTTCCTCCCTGAAGTAGGACATTGTCACTGATGAAAGGACTGGTGTTAGTTTTAAGCATTATTTGATTCATGCATTTTTGGTAGTGTGTGGCTCTAGTGCTCAGCTTAGAGACCATGAGATGAGATTAACTCATGAATATTTGCATTGGAGGAAGTTGTTCTCATTATACTGATAATAAATGCTTCTCGATGTACAGTTTCAAGAACTTTAAGAAATGAGCAGGAAGAATTGAGGGTGATTGCTTTCTAGAATAGCTAGCCCCTAAAACTACAGAACAGCTTATAGTCTTCCTGAAAACACAGAGAGCTGAGAGAGAGTAAAGCACAAGGAGTCCAGCTGTCTTTTGCCTGAAAACCAGATGGAATAGGTGTTTGCTGGGTACAAGACAGCTGAGTTCTAGCACCACCTCTTGGCTCCCACCTGTAGGTATGGGAAGATTCCAAGCAAATAAATGAATAATGGGAAATCACAAAGCTTAGCCCCCCNTTTTTTTTTTTTTTGATAAAAAACATTCAATTCTTCTCTTTTTGGAGAGATGTTATTTTCTTAGGTAGAGGCACAAAGCAAGTAACCCACCAGTCTTACAAAGCACTGTTAGAATTTCTGGTATTTCCACTGGAAACCCGAACAGCGGAAGATTTTCTGTATTGTTTATGTTGTGGAAGAATTAGAGCTTCTACAGTCAATTATTAAATCAATTCCTTCCTTTTTCAGTGTCAGGACAGCAATGTCAGATGCAAAGATATCTTTCCTAGGAGAAAAGGGATCTTGCCAGTTTTACAGATGGGTTGAATAGCTGCAGTTCTTATTTTCCTATCACGGTCATGTACACGCTAGGATCTGTTATGGGGCTTGTTTATTTTTAATGCAGATGTCATTCACAGACAGACCACTTCTCAATCAATCTTTGTTCAGACAGGTTCGCAAAATAAAATTCTGTACTGTCCTAATAAAATTCTATTGTATCAATCACAAATCCTGTCTCTGGATTGCCAAGTCCCTAAGCCACAGATTGTTTGCCGTCAGAGCCCCTGAGCACAGAGCTGCATGAGCAGGCCCTAGGACACGGAGTAGGAGGCAGAGAGAGATGTTTGATGGAAAGCTCTGGCTGGTGAACGAGACACCCGTGCTGTATTTGTGAGATATGGTAAGCGCTGTAGTAGTTGTTACTTCTTCAGCACTCAGAAACGTGGTACAATTGAAGACACATCTAGTTTATGGCTAGTAAGTGAAGCATCCATTAGTTCCTGAGGGAAAATCCAGTTGGGAGATAGAGTCTGACATTGGCATCCTCTGTAGTGAGTGGGATGAGACTGATGCTGGCAAATTGGAGATGGTCAGATTGGTTAGAGTCTAGAATATGCACGTGCCATATCTGAAACCATGTTATCAAAATATTTCCTTATTTCTCCAAAACCAGTAGGAATTATATATGTCATGATATCAAATGATATCAGCATTTACTGTCAGAAGGGAAAAGTCGCTGGAAGATTTTCAGTTTAGATTCTCGAGAACATCTTAATCTGTCTTAAGCTACACTCTTATCATAACTGGAGGCTGAAGGATAAGTAGACAATTTGTTTCTGTTATTGAGCAGAGACAAGTTATCAGCAGGTGTCAATGGGCATGAAGAGATTCCCCAGACTGTTGTCTGCAAGTCCTCTGCAGTTGTCATCATTGATGTCCAAATCTTGGAGGACGAAAGTCAAACTGAACAGGACTTCTAGGATGCTGTGGTGGAAGTACATGCAGATGAGGAACTTATTTCTGGTGGCTCCAGTCATAATGACAGATAATGTGTAAAGATATTTAAGCTATGGCATTCGTTCTTTGGAGCATGAGGCAGTTCTGCCTCAAGCTCTGTGTGTCATCTCAAGCAGAGTCATGCAGGGGGACAAGGTTGCACTTGAGGGCGATGTTTAAGATTTAAAATCTGGCCTTAATCCCAAACTGGGACTTCATTTTCATTCTCTACAAAAGAAGAGTCAGATAATGCCTTGTTTTCCATCAGCAGATTTGACTCTGCTTGGTGTTGACTTTAATGGATTTATTAAAGGATTATAATGTATTTCATTTTTTGAAATGAAGGCCTGTTATAAGGGCACAAAACTGGGATACCTACCCCTTAGCTAGGTATATAGGACGTGTGTTTTATTCAAAGTTTGTCCTCACATGGAGAAGTGTCTGCAGCAAGAAACAAAGTGTCCAGTTCCAACACCAAAAAGCCCCCATGTGGCACAATTCCTACTGTCTCAGAGTGGATAAATGCCCTCTTTCCTTGCTCCCTGGAGGGCATCCTTGAGTGTTTCCTGGGTCTAGAGCTCTGCTGGAAATGGTCGATTGTGAATCTCTCAGTATTTCTTCTTGTTAATTTCTTCAGTTTGAGATTTATTCATTAGTAGGAAAAGGATCCAGAGAGAAATCCAGCTTTTTAGGCATAGTCACTGCAGTGGTGAAATTGGAGGGTATCTTGAGTCGTGGATATGTGCCTACTGCATTGTTCCTGCTGACATGATAAAGTTCAATCACCTGTTGCCATTTAGAAGCCAGTTCATTTACTGATGCCCTTATTTTCCAGTTCACCAGTTTCTTCTTATTGGCATCTCCTTCCCATTGCTATTCTGCAACAGTCAGCCAGCCTCCATCACACAGCTCTGCCAAAAGCTCTGCCAAGACAAATAGGAGGAGAGCATGTGCTTTTCACTTTGAGGCCAAAAAAAGTTTAATTACAGTCAGTGTCAAACCCCTAGATTTCAGGATGCAAAATTTCATCCCCTCTGAGTCAAAACCAGTACCTTTTCCCATTCAGGACCATTAATACAGATAGGACAAACAAAGAACTGAGATGTACTCCTTACACTGTGCCCAGGGATCCTGTTCCTTCCTCTAGGAGCAGAGAGACCCTTCTCACTCTCAAGCCTAAGAGCAATCCTGACTAAGCTCCAAGTGCTTTTGTGACAGCACTTTTATTGGATGTGTTTCCAGGTCCCTTGGAATCCAAGTCTCATGGCAGAGGCATTGCTGAGCCCTCATCCTGGGGTGGCACCCCTTGGAGATTCAGATGAGCTGTCTGGTTGAGCCACAAATTTATTAAAATCTTCCCTGGGGACAAGATACTCTTAGAAAACTGAAGAGAGACAACCTTAGGAAGTTTATTATTATTATTCAAGCTGCTATCTTACAGCAACACTCAAAGGTCAATGGCACTCACTGTTAACACCTTAAATTTGGCTCCTCTAAAATTATTTTTCACACAGCTTTCACTGAAGGAACTGGAAAGGCCTTATAGGGACATTCCCAACCATTGTATGCCCATATATGTGGCTGACTCAAAAAAAATCAAAACCACTATCAACTCAAGTATTGCCTAAAATTAGACTTTATTTACTGATTACAGTTCTGATGTTATTTTTTTTAAGTTTAAAAAAAGCTTTGGCTCCTCTGGTAGCAGCTATCTTCTCCCATTTGAAAGCATCCTAGGAGGAGCTGTGGACTTGAGGCCAACTGTTGTAAAGAGGCAACTGTGACTCTCCATTTCAGTAATTAACTCAAAGATTTCATCCTTGTTCTGTCCTTTATAATGAGCTAGGTTATGTCAGAGATGGGTGTTGAAGAGCTCTTGGAATTTACCCAGATAGTTTTAGCCAAATTTCAGTTTTACTGGTGATCCCAGGGCATTTACAGCAGCACACAGTGACGGAGTGCTGAGCCTCTGCTGCTCCAAACTTGTACTTGCTCTTGCACAGACCTGTGAGGAGCCACAGGCCTTCAGCAAGACTCTTAGATTAGATGTGACTGCATTGTCAGGGCAGTGTGAAACAAACTTGGACAGTCCAAGCATCTCTGTGCCCATTAGCTGGGCTAGGCCAGCCTATAAACACCCCCATCCTGCAGCCTTGCTTGGATGCAGCATTCAAGTGTGCCCTGGTGCTAGTTTTAGCCCAGTCTGTGGGCCTTGATTTTGGGTAGTGTTGGGCTACCTCAGTGCAGAAGGCATTTCAGTTCTAAACAAAATCAGTTGTGTACAGCTATTCATTAACTTCAGTGGTAGTATTTGCAAAGCAGTTTGACATCTGCTTCTTATCAAGTGGCCTGATGCCAGGCCACTGGCACCACAGTATTCTGGTGAAGAACTCAAAAACTTAGTGCTTAGGAATATTAATAACCTATCTTACTTGAATATCATATCCATGAGGATAGAACAGAAGGGTTCTTCATGACATCCTCAGGCCAAAGACATACCAGCTTCTAAGCTTCTGGGAAAGTCCTAGCTGTAAAGAGGCAACAGCAATACCTCATGCCTTTGCTCTTCTAGTATTGGGAGTTAAGAGTAAAGCCAGTATTTCACTTCAGACTAAAATTTTCCTTTGATTCTGACAAAATAATATATTTATGTATATAATATATATATGTGCGTGTGACACTGCCATTCATAGCCCCTGTCACGACATCTGTAATGATGAAAAAGTAGAAGAGAGATGAAGGAAACCATCCAGTGAAGAATTTCATTAAGTGCGTGATTTGCAGTTACAGAAACCCACAGTGATACGGGGAGTGGCTGAGAAATATGGGTATTTTGTCTGGTGGAGACTCGTAATTTCTTCATTTATTGGCTGGCTAGACTTGCAGTTTTATTCTGTACTCTTATTCTTTACTGATTCCTTCACCCAGTCTTTCATCTTGGCTGTATCAAAATCTACTCCAGACACTGAAGCCCTGAATTAGGAGCACCAGACAAAAAATCCTGCCAAAACCCTAAGAGTATACTGTAGTTTTGTATTAGCATTGTCTTCTCATAAAAATGAAGCATTTTCAAATAAAACACCATTGGCCTCTGGCTTAGAGAATTGTTTGTTGATCCTGTACACCAGAGATGCTGATAAAAACCAACTTTGTGTTCCCAGCTAATTTAATACTACGATTTTCTATAACGTACTGCTTGAATTGCAGTGGCACTTAGGATTCCTAGTCACAGACTAGGGCACTGCTGTGCTAGACAGCAGGCAGGCATGGTACAAAAAAGAAAGTCCATTCCCTAAAGAATTTGCAATCTCTACCATGAGTATGGTCATTACAAAGACAACAATCTTTTTTTCCAAGAAAAGCCTCATCTTGTTCATTATCCCTTGCAATTAGTCTCATGGGGCTCCACTTCCAGCAACATGCACCTGTTAAGTGCAGCCTAGTCGGAGCTTAGAGAGACTTTGATTCTTCTATTTTTTAATGAACAACAAATGGTGCATTAGAGATGTTTGCTACTTCAAATATTCAGACATCTGAATTTCTAATTGTTTAGCATTAGTCATAACTTAAGTAGGACAGAGCAGGTTCTATATATAACTCGTTGCCCAGCCATTCAAGATAGATAGTGTGTTTGTATTTCTTCCCATATTTCCTCACTTGAAAGGAGTGAGAGGGCAGTTGCAACATCTCAGGTATTCCAAATTGTTCTGTCTTCTTCTCCTGTCCCCCAGATTTTGAGACTGTTTTCAAAATCATAAGATTTTTAAAGAAGGTTAATTCTCAGTTCTTCTGCTGTTTCTCTGGGGATTCTGAGCCCTGATGATATAGCTGGATGATATCTTTAAGCTTGATTTTTGTTTTTTGGGTTTTCTTTAGCAACAGTTGAAGTCGTAACAAGATTCCAGGAGCAGGAGTTGCCCTTGGTATCACAGAAGTCCCTGAATTTCACAGATCATTTCCCCCTTCTGGTCAGTTTTCATTTTTCAGTCTCATTCCCACGTTGCATATACTCTTACATGTGAATATATCATGTGTTTTACATTGCTGCGCCCAGCTCTGGGGTTCTCAGCACAGGGAAGACATGGACCTGTTGGAGTGAGGCCGGAGGAGGGTTACTAGGATGATCAAAGAGCTGAAACACCCCTCCTGTGAGGAAAGGCTGAGAGAGCTGGGGCTGTTGGGAGAAGAGAAGGCTCTGGGGAAACCTAAGGGTGCTTTCCAGTACCTAAAAGGGGCTGATGAGAAAGATGGGGAAAAACTTCTTAGCAGGGCCTCTTGCAATGGGACAAGGCGTAATGGCTTTGAACTAAAAGAGGATTGATTTGATTTAGATACAAGGAATAATTTTATTTTTTTACTATAAGGGTGGTAAAACTGGAACAGGTTGCCCCAAGAGATGATAGATCCCCCTCCCTGGAAACCTTCAAGATCAGTTTGGATGGGGCTCTGATTGAGTGGAAGGTGTCCCTGCTTATTGCAAGGGGGTTGGACTAACTGACTTTTAAAGTCCCCTTCCAACCCAAACTATTCTGTGATTCTATGATTACAGAGGAAATCCTGGCTCACAAGCACACAGGGTGGATGTTTTGCAATGGAAGGAGGGTTTCACTTCCTGAAAATTCAAACTCCAGCATTTATTCCATTATCTTCCCCAACAGAAGAACAGTGGGTTGGCCATTGAAAAGAACATAGATTTACTCAAATCTCTCCTGCCTGGGTGCTGGAAAATGCCACAGCAGCTCAGTTGAGTTCAAATATTTCTCTTGAGTTTCCTTGAGTGCTCAGATCCATTATCCCAGCTGCCTGGTTCCTCCATGCTTGTTTGTTCCAGGCCCTGACACGGCTACAACCTCAGAGCAAAATGCACTAAATCTTTCCAACAGGAATGGCTGAGGACAGGCCTGGTGCTGCGTGTGATAAGACCAAGGCAGGGTCCCTGGTGCCAGTGGTGTGCTCGAAGGCTGAAGCCATCGCTGGCTCAGTGGTATTTCCCACGGCGACATCCTAGCAGGGCTCTCATCTGCTCCTGGCCTTCTGTGGACAGCACAATGCTTCCTGGAAAAAGCCTGCCAACAGCCATCCATGCTATGGTTACAGATTTTTGGGCTTCCCGCTGCGCCCCCCTCCCAGCCCCAAGTTAAGGGTCACTGCTGGGCTCTAACCTCCCAGGACAGAGATGTTCCTGGGGAGAGGCATTGTGGAATTCCTTCCCTGAAGGTCCACCCTGGTTTCCTCCACTTCTCCTTGGCCAGTGGTTGTGGCCAGTGGTGTTCCCAGTGCCTGCCCTCCTCTGTTGAGCTCACGGCAGCCATGCCCTGCTGTCCGTCGTGTCTGTGCGTGTCCGTATCTCTGCCACTCTGAACTGAAGTGAACCTGGCTACCTCAGCAGCTCATTCCAGATGCATGCCAGATGCAAAACCAAGCCCTTGTCCTTGTCTTAGTCTGTACCAGGGACAGACAGACAATTGGTTAGCCAGCAAAATCTCTTTCATGGCCCAGTGTACCCAGACACCAAGCCAACCAGGAATACCAGTTGCTCGGCTCTCCTGGGACATGCCTGTTTGATGGATTTCCTTGTTGCTACCAATAACTCTGAGATTAGTTCCTGCAGCATTATCATTAACAGCATAGAGGACTCTCACACGTGCCTGTGCAGCCTTCTCCAGCCCTTATTTGAGAGCAAGAATAGCAGCTGATAAGTCTTGTGAGGTAAATATAAAGGTCAGCTGTTGCCTCCCTGGATGAGGGCTGTCAGGAGGAGAGAGGCGCAGCACTTTCCCGCCTGCATGCTTCTCACAGCTTCTGCAAGTCCTTTCTGTGCTCAGAAGACAGAAGACAGCAATGCTGTGAGGCCTCCAGAAGTGCTTTTTTGGTGTTGTCCAAGAGGGTATGGGGGCGACTCCTCCCTGTGTTACCCTTGCTGGTGGGAATATTCCCCTGGACAGGCAGGGCTTTGGGCGAAGGGAAGGCTCTGGCTGGGGCAGTAGGTCCATGCTTGGGATTCCTGAGCAGCGCACACTGCCCCTGCTCAACTGGGGGGTCAGGCTTTGGGATGAAAACCGTCCCTGCAAATCCACCCGTGTGTGAGCTGCTGGGAACGGCTGTGTTCCTTCCAGACACGGCGGAACCGGGAGGATATTCCTGAGGAATTCTTCCTTCTGCTGGGACCCTCAAACCCATAAAATTCTGTCTTGTGAGCAGACATCTAGGATCAAGAGTAAGAATATGAAGTCGTGGATGAAAATAGTCCTCTGGTTGAGCTAATGAACTTGGTCTCAGATAATGTACAATTCACTCCTGCTTCTTACACAATTCCTGGACAGATACCTGATAAATTATTTCACCCTCTAAGGCTGTTTTCCCCACTGGAAAGTTTGGAAAATTAAGGTGCTTTCTCTCTCACAGGACTGTAGGAAAATCTGGTGCAAGTTATACATTGAGCTCTGCTGTAAGATTGAGGTGCACCGTAGAAAATCTCTGTGACAGGAGCATGTGACTTCCTTCCTGGAGCAAGGTGATTGAAAAATGAAAGAGAAATTAAAAGTGAAGGAGAGAATTTTGAAGACTTCTGAGGTCAGAAGCAGGGGCAGGTAGCTGAAATCCTTATCAGTTTCATTCTTCATCCTGATCTACAACATCCTTTTTTTTTTTTAAATTTAATTGATTTATTTTGATTGATTTTTATAACTCACTTTAATTGAGGTTCTCTATGATGATTCTAGCAAATTCAGTCTACTGAGGAATAATAAGTAAATGTATTTTGTTCTTAAAGTGACTTATCACCTTCAGGCATAGTAAGATACCCTGAATTTCTTTTCTTTTTCTCTCAGTTGTCCTAGAATCCATAATATTTATAACTATCAGATATAGATTTCATTGTATCAGGTTGACCAAAAGGTGAAATGGAAGCGTGTCGTACACGTGTGTCAGTGCATGACTGCTGGCATCTCAGAGTGGGTGATATGAGCTGAGTTCACCTGAAATAGTCAGACTGTGAGATGGTGTGTCTGACCACAGGGATCAAGAATGATGGGGATCACATGAAGGGGTACTGTGGGATGTGGAAATGTTTTGTGGAACCCAGCAATGCAAAAAATCCTTACTGGCTTCAGATGAAGTGGTAATGAAATATTGCATTGTGGTCGAAAGTTGATCTACATCTAGTGTGTGTCCTTCCACATTTGTCGCTGGATATCTTCAAAAATACCTGGAGTAAGAGCCATACCCTCAGTTTAACATCATCCCCCCTGTATCACCATATTTAGGACTGCGTGATCTCTCTGCTGTGGTCACTTGGTGAGGAGGGGATTCTTCTCGCCTCACATTGCTGTCTAAGAATTCAGTGACCTGGCAAAGGTGGCTGTCTGCACTCCCTTTATGGACAAGGAAACAAGGTGAATGTCTCCAGGAACCTGAAGGTGCTCTGTTGCAGTGGGGTGCATCATGCTCTGGGCATGCTTTTGCTTTCCCTCAGCTACCTCAGAGTAGCTGTAATTGCTTTTCAGTAGGTGCCTGAGTTTGAGATCACCAAGGCTAAAGGGCAAGAGCACTCAACAGAAGTCAGAGGAGAGGAAATGGGCCTCAGTAGTGCTTTTTATTTCTAGACAAAGTTATTTCATGATTCACTAAAATTTCTGTTTGCTCCTGATGTTTGCAGAGTGAGTCAAATATGAACACTTTTCTTAGGAAGGGTATGCTAATCTCAAACTATATTACTAAACAAAAATCTCTAATCCAGATGTACGTGATATCCTCCTTGTCTTCCTTTTTCGCTCCTCTGGTGAGAAGACAAGTTTTCTTCTGTTGCAGCTTTCTTCAGGAATGACAGCTGACATTTCACTCAGAAACTAGTGACTCTGGAGAAAGGGCTTTTATATTCCTAGGCACTCAGTTCTGCAGCTGAAGTGCTGAGGGAAGTACGTTTTTGTTTATGTACCTGTGATATTTTATATTCCTCTTTATCAAGGCATCCGACTGTCTCACATTGTTCCCTGCACTGCTGCTAGCCCTCTCACACATCACTCAGGATCTCTGAGGAAAGTGGGGTAATAAGACCATGTTGGCTTAGAAACAAGCTTGTGTGAGACACTGCAGACCATGCTCAGAGCCAGGGGTGAGGAAAAGGGTGAAGGAGAAGAAACTGGCAGATTGTACAGCCCTTGTGAAAGCTTGGGGACACCAGCCTGCTTCTGTGTTGCATTTGCTACACCTGGATTCTTTTGAGGGACAAAACCGTCTGCCTAAAGAGACCTAAGTAATATTGTAAATTATTAAAAACATAACATAACCTGTGCCATTTCTCACTAGCATCAATATTTTGGGGAAATACAGCTCTGTCTTATCCAGGCCTGTATCCTATATCCTTAACTACCTTATCCAGACCTACTGCTAACATCAAAATAATGTATTATTTGGATCAAAATTCTTCTTTACATTTATGATCACATTATTTTAAGAGGTTTTTGTGGTTTTAAAGAGTATGTTAAACAAAAAAAACAAAAAAAAAAAGGAGACACTGTAATGAAACCTATCCCAGAGCACACCTGAAGGGTTTGAGTTTAATAAGAACCTCTTACATTTTCCATCAATTGATTGAACTTAGCTTGTGTTTCTTTGAACCTCTTGTTCTCACTAAAAGCTGTGCTGACATGCTTTAAAAGCACACAAATAACTGCTGCTGTGTGAACTGCACAGTGTATTCTGTTCTGTAGTATGCATTTCAGTTCATGAATGCCTGAGCAAACAGTGGTAATGAAGAGCTAAATCTCTGGTTTTTCCTTGTTTTTCCATTTGTTTCTTCATGATGCACAAGATTGGATTCTCTGGCACTTTGCCAAAAGCATTCGAGGCTGGAGCTAGGTATAACCAAAATTGAAGTTTAGAGCATCCCTAAGGAGATGCCCGGAATTGGGCTGTGGCCAACCTCATACGTTAAATGGTTTTTAGCTTGGCTATTTTATAAGGGAAATGGAGTTCAGATTTATCTCCTGCTTCACGCCAAGACCATGAGACCACCTGTTCTGTCCCAACTCCTCACTGTGATGGGAGACGCTCATGTGCGTGACCCCAGGAGTTTATTGTCTAGGCAAGGCAGAACCAGCAGCTTTTCTGTAAAATTCTCCAATTTCAAGGGAATCCTTCCCTTTGTGATTGATGTTTCAACTGAGGCGGTGGAGAAGGACTGAGAGGCATCGGCAAAGATGATGGGATGCAGAAATGGAAGAACACACATCACGCATGGAATGGATGTTGGGCAGAAGTTATTTCTATGGGCAGCACTTCCTCTTGAAGAACCAGAGGGCTCAGAGGAAGAAACCCAGGTGGAGTCATTGCTGTGACATGGCTCGGAGCCTGAAGACATATCGGTCACGGGAGAACACTTCGAAAAAAGCTGCACGTGGGATTAGGACGGGCTGGAGGGGAGGGCGCACAGGGAGAGCGCACGGCCATGGCGTTGAAGAGGTGGGGAAGATCAGCTTTAGCGGAGTCGAGGAAGGAAAAAAAGAGCAGTTGTTTCCTCCGCGCAAACAGCGCGAAAGCCACGGAGAGGAGCGCGGCCAGACGGCGGGCGCGGGTGCCGGCGGCGCGGAGCCGGGACGAGCAGGCGGCGCTGGGCAGAAGGACCGGAGCGCCCCCGGGGCGGC
>VWZN01010784.1:381532-398528 GCA_013396955.1 Regulus satrapa | reverse complement strand
TGTTGAAATTCAAGGAGAGGCTCCTGGAGAGCCCGGAGCAGAGCCAGGCTGTGGCTTTCCTGGCATCCCAGAGTGCCAGGCTGGTACTGGCACGGGGGTGAGGAGATTTGTAGGAAGATTCCTGGTGCTTGGATGTGGGATTTTTCCCGATATTTTGCAATGTCAGAGGATGTTGGGAGCAGATGCTGTCCACGGCTGGTTCCTCCTAGCCTGGGCAGTTTCTCCAGGCAAAGCCAAACCCAAGCCATTGCCGTGAGGTGTGAGTGTGGCAGGGGCAGCTGGTGACAGGAATGGTGACCAGGCCTCCCATGGTGGCTCACAGCAGCAGGACTTTATTTCCTGCATCCTTCCTTCCACAGGAATTCCTTTGCTTGCATCCCTGCACCTCCCAGGGCTGGGAAATGCCATCGTGAGCACAGTGCTGGGTGAAACCCACCAGCAGTGGGGCAAGCAGCCCCCTCCCACCGCTGCACCCAGGGCTGGCACAGCCCCAGAGCTCTGCTCCAGCGGGGCACGATGGAAGCTGGGGCCACCCCTAGGTCCCTGGCAGTGCCCAAGGCCGGGCTGGATGGGCTTGGAGCCACCTGGGATGGGGAAGGTGTCCCTGCCACGGCAGGCGTGGAACAAGGTGTTTAAGGGTCAGCCTGCCCTGCGGTGCCAGCTGTGCCTTGGCAGTTCAGGGACACCCCAAGGACACCCCACTGGCAGAGCTGAGCTGGGGGAGAGCAGCACATGGTGCTGGGGGCCAGCGAGCCCCCTGGCTGCCCGCAGGGACACCCGGGCAGGGACAGCCCCTCGCCCCCAGAGGCGTGTTCAGCGTGGGGACAGAGGCACCCGCAGAGCTTGGGCAGCTGCCCAGGGCACTGGCAGCCGTTTGGGAAGAGGAGGAGGAGGAGGAAGGCACCTGACTGCCAGGCAGGAGTCCAACTAGTTGAAACAGCTCCCGTTGTGGTTTGCATAACCAAGCCTGGCTGGGCCCGCTCCGGGCACACGCCGTGTCACCTGCTCCTGGGGGGCTGCCTGCACAGCCTGGGGGCTGCCTGCCCTGCTGCCGTGCCCACCGTGCCCCCTGTGCCCTGCTGCCAGCCTGGGGCTGCAGGGCTGCCTGCTCTCCTCCAGCCCAGCAGTGTCCCTGCGTGCCAGCCCTGCAGGACCCCTCCGAGGTGACACTGGGGGCTCTGGCAAGGACTCCTGGCCACGTTCCCGCATGGCAGCCCCTGACACGGAGGCAGCAGAGGGAGAGGGGATGGCTCGGGTGGATAAGAGAGAGGCACAGGGCTGGGAACTGGAGCTGCTCACATGGCTGGGGAGCTGCTGCCAGGCACTGGGGCCATGCAGAGGGCATGAAGGTGCCACACCGAGCCAGGGCTGAGGAGCCTGAACCCCTGCCAGCCCTGCGTGGGGTTTCAGAGCAGCTGGGATGTGGCACTGCCGGGGTTCAGGTGGCTTCCCCCACACCAGAGGGGAGCCCTGGCTCTGATGCTCCCAACGCAGAGGCGGCTGCTGGGTCAGACCAGTTCCGGAGCTCAGGGCTGGGTTTCAGGCCAGCCTGCCCTGGGGTCTCTGGCTTTCTGTTGATCCCTGGATTAGCTGGAGTCAAAACCAGGGGGGACAAGGGCTGGGGGCAGGCAAGCTCAGGGCAGGGCGGCGAGGGAGCTGGCACAGCACAGGGAGCAGGTCGAGGATCTGATCTAGTGCAAGCACTCGTGCTTGTGGGCTTCACCCCAACTGGTTTGGGAGGAGCAGAAGGGCCCCCAGCTGGTTTGGGAGGAGGAGAGGGGCCCCAGCCCTCAGCTGCTGCTGCTGCAGGGAGCGGCCAGACCCCTCCTCTCATGCCCTGTTGGAGCCTGCCTGGGGTTTTGGGGAGGGGAAAGGTGTGGTCCCTCACAGGACACAATTTGAAATAGAACAAAGCTTGGTGTATGTGGGTTTGCATGTGCTCCTGAAGGAGCTTCTTGCCCTCGCAGGGATTTTTCTATCTGGAGATCTTGGAGTAGTTTCTTTCCAGGGTGAGTCAGTTGTTTGCAGAGTAGGAAGCCCGAGGAAAGCAGGTTGGCAGCACCAGCTCCAGGCTGTGGCTCCCAGAAATGCTCCCCACAGAGCCAAAAGCAGGGACAGAGCCCAGCCCTGGGGGCAGGTGGCCTGGCTGGGACACCTGACAGTGCCCGGGTGCAGACCCGGACACGGCAAAGCCTTTTGCAGCCCCAGGAAATCCCCAGAGCAAACAGGTTGTGCTGCTGGAAGCGCCTGCCCAGCCTGCCCAGAGGTGCTGCTCAGGGTTCTCACCTCCGCCGTGCCGCTGTGAGCGTGTCCCTGCATCCACAGACCTGCTGGGACCCGCTCTCCTCCCACCTTCCCCGCTCTTCCCACGGAACTGCAGTGGGATCAATACTGATCTTCGCTTTATCCTAGGGACTCCCTGCTGCCCGCCTGGGAAATACCCAGCTGCCAGCATTCCCCTTCCCCAGCAGCCTTCTGGGCATCGTGGTGTCGGAGCAGAGGCACGAGGCGCCCACCCCGGGTGGTGACAGTGCCCTCTGGCCAGGACACCTCTGGGTGCTGTGCAGAAAATGGGCAATCATTTATTTGGGTGCAGCGGGCTGGGGGAGGAGAGGGAGCCCCTGACTCAGGAGGAGAAGTGGGGGGACCCAGCTCTTGCTGTCATCCCCAGGGGAGGGGGACGGGGAGGCGTGCAGGGTGCCAGGTGTTGTGCAGGGCGGTGCTGCCCGTGGAAGAATGCAGAATGTGGCCGTGGACACACCTGGACAGGCTGGGCAGGAGGGTGAGCACACATCTGAGTGGTTTTGCCCTTTGCACAGATGTTTGCGTGCCCCGGGACCTCGTGCATCCAGCTGAAAACTTCATTTTCCCGTGGGAGCCGGGCGCAGTGGGGGCTGCCACGGGGCCCCCTGGCAGGAGGGCCAGCACAGCCCGTGCCCAGCAGCAGGAAGGCTCCTGGAGGATCACACTGAGGGTTTGGTGGTGCTGGCCTGACCCCCAGCAGGGCAGGGCTGTCCCTGGAGGTCAGGCTAATGCGGGAAGATCCTCCTTGTGCCTTCTTAACCCCAGCTTGAACCTTCCCCGTCTCCTGCCTCGGCCTGATTAGCACTAAGAGGCTGCTGGTGGCACGAGCAGCTCCGGGCAGTGCCAGCCCACGGCGCCTTCCAGGGCACCCCTGCACCCTCCTGTGGGGCTCAGAGGGCGGGCAGGAGGGTGGGCAGGAGCTGTGCCCCCCCTGCCCGGCTGCCACCACCCCGGCAGGAGGGGCTGGGGGTGCTCCCAGCACTGCCCAGGCAGTCGCTGCCCCTGGGCAGAGCATCAGCGAGGTGTGAAGAGGCACCTGTGGCTGGGGGAGGTGACAATCCCACAGGTGGTGCTGACGGACGTGGCAGGGGGCTGGCAGGCAGCAGGGGCTCTCCCTCTGCTCGCCAGGTGTGAAGGGGCAGGATTAGGGCAGGACCCAGGCCTGGTGTGAGCTCAGCTCCCGTGGCACACAGGAGGGCACCGAGTGCCAGGATGTGCTGGGAATTCCAGCCCTGGCCGAGCTGGGCAGGGCCAGGCTGAAGCAGTTCAGGGATTGCCAGGACTACAGGCTGTGGCTGTGGCTCCTGGAAGGCCAAGGGGAGATTTGGCAGCTTGGATGGTCCCAGGGCTGTGGCTGGGCTTGGTGGCACAGCCACCACCCCGTGTGGCATGAGGTGGTGATGTCCCCGTGGGCAGTGGCTCTGCTGTCCTCTGAGTGCCACCGCAGGTCTGACTTCATGGTGTGGGCAGCTGGAGGGACAGCTGCTGCTTCCAGGCAGGGGTTTGTTCTTGGAGCTGGCTGGGAGGGCTGAGGAGCTGCAGTGCCAGGGTGAGCAGTGCCTGTGGAGCTGAGGTGGGACAGGCTGTGCCATGGGAGGATGTCTGCAATGTCCCTGGGCAGAAAGGGCCTCCTGGAGCCCCCTCAGCCTGAGCTGGGCACCAAACCTCCACAGAGCAGGGCTGCTCCTCCTCGCTGTGTCCCTGTGCCCACAGCAGTCATGTGGCTGCTGGCTGCAGGGACGGAGGAAGAGGAAGGTCTGAAAATACTCACCCCCTCATGTTTTCCTTACAAAAGCAGGCAGTTGCCATCGTGGGGAATTCTTGTGACCAGCAGAGCTGGCTAACAGTCAGCTCCTCAGTGAGTCAGGATGTGTCCCCTGCCATGGCACAGCCTGCTCCCCTGTGCTGCCAGCCCGGGGCTCCCAGCGCCTCTGGAGCCACAGCCCTTCCTTCCACAGTGGTGTGTGAGTGGAAGCAACCCCAAGGATTTCAGTGTCTCAGTGCTCTGCTGGCCTCCACCACAGTCCCCGCTGCTCCCAGTCTCACTGGGCATCCTCCCGGGGCTGCAGGGCTGGTGCAGCTCTTGCTGTGTCCCTGTGCCACGCACAGACAGGCAGCAGGATGGGGCTGAGGGAGAGCTGGGGGAGCCCTGCCTGCTCCTGCTCCTGCTCCTGCTCCTTCCCGTGGCAGGGCTGCAGGGCTCGGAGCTGATGGGACATCTCAGTCCCCTCTCTGCTTTGTGCCCGGCTCAGCACGTGCCAGCTGCTGTCCGTTGGTCCTGCCTTCGGTCTGGGGGAGATAACAAGGAATTTCTCAGAAAAGCCCACCAGGGTCTGTGCCCTGCCGGGCTAATGCCATCGAGTGGTGACAGGGAGCTGGTGACAGGGACAGCCACTGGCCCGTGTGTGTCTGGGGCTGTTGGCCCAGCTGCTGGCAGGGTGGGTGCCCACGGGGTGGCTTTGGCCCCGGGGGTGCAGGATGAAGCTGTCACGCTTGGGCACGGTTCTGAGCAGGCTGTGGGTGCCCCAGGTGTGCTGGCACTGCCTGGCCAGCCCTGGCAGACTGTGGGGACACAGCGGGGCCAGGCAGGGCTGTTTCCATGAGGTGGTGTTGAGAGAGGAGGTGGCTCCTTGGGAACAGCCTGTTCCCGCTGTGGCTGCTCCTTGCACGGCCACGGCCCCCACCTGCCCTTGCCGTGTGCCTCAGGGGGGCTGCAAGGGCTCCCTGGGGGCTGCTGCAGCCCTGGGTGCTCCTGGAGCTCAGGCAGAACCAAAGTGGACTCTGGATCCTGAATGAAGGAGAGTTCTGTGAGAAAAATGAGCTGAGTGTAGTGTGAGCATGCAGCTCTGTAACCTGTGATATACTTTGCTGCTGCCCTTCTTCCTAAACCCGGCACACCTTTGTTTGAAGTATTCCAGCAGAATGCTGTTTATCCAGGGCATTATTACCAGTATCTCAGGCTCCTTTTTTCTATCCTGTGACTCAAGGACAGTTTAGTGCAATTTCTTCCATCTTTCCTCCATATCAAAGTTATCCTGGCAAGTTCATGTTTATTGTTTGCGGTTAATGTTTAATATTTCCCATTACTGGCATCTCCTGGTTGATCTTAATTACACCCTTCTAATGTAAGACAAAAGTCAGCGAGCGAGACCAGGCTGGGGCTGGGGCTCAGAGCCTGGTGCTGGGCACCCCTCTTCCCACCCAGCACCCCCTCTTCCCACCCAGCACATCTCGGGCTGTGCTGGGAGGGCGGCTGCTCCACGTGTGCCACTGAATCACAGAATCCTTTAGGTTGGAGAAGTTTTCTTAGGTCATCAGGACTAACCTTTGAGTCCAACCTCTGGGTCCAGGCTGTGTTGGCACAGCATGCCCAGCGTGGGGCCCGGCAGCTCCCACGTGCTGCACCCAGAGGCACCAGCAGAAGTTGGTTTGGAGTAGCTCAGGAGGAGGAAAGAGCTGCTGTTTGCTCAGTCCAGGCTTTAAATGAGGTTTTGCATCTTGCTGGCTGGGCTGAATCGTTAAAACGGATTAGTAGAAAGTTTTAAAAAGTAATTAAAAATTAACAGGGGGCAGAGGGCAGAATGCCTGGCAGGACAGCGAGGTGTCTCATGCTCCGTGCAGCCTGGGAGGTTCCTGTGTGCCTTTCCCCCAAACCTGGGGAGAGGATGGGGGACCTGCCTGTGCTCACAGTGTGTGCAGGCTGGGTCCCCTCACCTCCAGGGACCCCTCTCCCTTCACTGTGGGGCTCTCAGGCTATAAATATTGGGGGTGTCCAGGGGTGACAGGGCCAAGGCACAACCCGACACCACCTCTCCCTCAATCACAGTGACATTTCGTCAAATGCCACTGGGGAGGGGGGTTGCTTATCTGCTGGCACACACTCTGGTGACCTTCACAGCTCTGGCCAGGTGCCTCCTTTTGCTGTATTTACACTTATTTATAGCTCTCTCCTCCATTCCCACCTCTGCCCTCCTCCCTGGTGCTGGAGCCAGGCTGCCCACCCCACACATCCCGCATCCCTCTGGGATGGAGCTGGCACATCCTTGGGCATGGGTGCTGCCCTGGGTGCTGTGGGGACAGCAGGGTGCACCCTTGGGTTTGGTCCCAGCGTGGGTCATGGCCCCAGAGGCTCCTCACTGTGGTTCAGGGGCAGCTCAGGAGGGTGCTGGGGGTCTGCAGGCAGCCAGCCCTGCCTGCCTGGAAGGGGAGAGTGGCTGTGCCCAGTGTGGAACCAGCCAGTGTCACAGCAGCCTGCCAGTGTCACAGCACAGTGTCACACCAGCCCAGTGCCACAGCAGCCAGGGCAGTGTCCCTGGCCGGCAGAGCCCGTCCCACAGCCCCACCGTGCCCGTGTCCCCTCTCCCTGCAGGGCTGTAATCCCCGTTTGCAGCAGTCTGTGATTACGGATTTCCCCGATAAGCCCCGACAACTCTCTGCAAAACCCCTGCCCAAGGATTTTCTTTCCTTTTTTCGAGTCAGGCCCGGGTGAGGGTGAGGAGCTCCCGTGGGGCCGAGGGAGGGCTGGTGGGAGCAGCACTCGGTGTTCTCAGCATTTCTCACCTTCTGCTGCTTTGGGTCCCAGCCCGAACACCACCGGCTAATTTGGGGCTGTCTGCAGCACGTGTGGATGTATATTTATCCCTTAATGCTTTGGGTAGGCTCTTGGCTGTGGAGGGAGGAGCTGAGTCACCATTTGCTCTCCAGCAGGAGTGGGCTGCCTGTTCCCAGCTGCTTCCTTTGGCCCCTCCGAGGTGCTGCCTCTCTGCTTCCTTTTTTCCGTGCAGCGTGGTGGCACATGAGTAACGGTGATGCCTTGGACTTCAGCTTTTATATTTTTCAGATTCTCTGCTGCCTGGTGTGTAACTCTGACACCTCATGTGAGGTGTTGGTGAGTTCTCTTCCCAGGGCAGTGGGACAGAACAATCCCTGCCCAGCAGAGAACCAAGGACAGCGTCACCCAAAAAGCAGAAACAGCGGCCAAGGGAAGGGGGCAAGCCAGGGGGCTGAGACTTTGTGACCTGAGGCTGTAATTGCACAATTTACCTCAATATGTAAATGAACCAAAACTTATAAAAGTGCAAAACTCATCACCAGGAGCGATCTCGGATCCATCTGGGTGTAACCCCGGCCAGGCTCTTGCCCTGCCCAAGGTGTGTCCTTGGAGACCTTCCAATAAATCCCAATTTTGTCCAT
Organism: Regulus satrapa; assembly: GCA_013396955.1. Taxonomy (NCBI): domain Eukaryota; kingdom Metazoa; phylum Chordata; class Aves; order Passeriformes; family Regulidae; genus Regulus; species Regulus satrapa. The sequence continues at coordinate 391,031 of VWZN01010784.1, read as the reverse complement.
TTAACTCCGTCTAGTCCCTGCTCCAGGCCAGCCTTTCCAGGATCAGCAGGGCCACCGCAGAGCGCCCCGGGGCTGAGGTGCAGGCCCTGCAGAGCTGCTGGGGCAGGGTGAGGCTCCTGGAAGGTGCTGCCCGTGGCCAGAGGCACTTCAGAGGCTGCCGCCGAGCAGGCTGACCCAGCCCCAGCCCTGCATGTGCCACCGCCCGTGTGCCCACACCGGAATACTTGGCCGTGACTTCAAGGGGCTGGAGGCAGGGGTGCTGCAGATAAGGGTGATTTCCTCCGGTGCCGTTGCTGGAGTGACACACAGGAGGGCAGCTGCAGCTCCGTCTGTCACGGTCACTGCGCTGTCCGCAGCTCCCCGAGCCTGCCAGGCAGAGCAGACAATGAGTCGAGCCCCTGCTTGCCCTGGTTCAGGCTGCTCTTCCCTGGCAGCAGGGCTGTTCCTGCCCTCCCTGGGCTCGTGGATACAGCTGCCCCCAGGAGCCAGCAGCCTGACCCCGGCCAGCCTCTCCAGTCCTGCTGACTGCAGGGGTTTCGTTAGGGGAGCCCAAGTTGACACTGAAAAAGAGGAAAACATTTCCTGTCTCGTTAATCCAGTGTTTGAATTAGAGTTGGGCTCGAGGAGGAGTCTCGTGTCCCTTCAGAGATAAGAGCTCACATGGCAGAGTTCACACTGCTCCAAACCAGAGGAACTGAAAGGGACACGTCCCACCTGCTGTCCCCAGGGTGCTGGGAGCCAGCACTGAGCTGGGACATGCTCGGATGTGGGGCCAGCCAGTGGCTGTGGGGCCAGCCCACACGTCCCCAGAGCTTCTGGGGACACCAGAGACAGTGGCCTGCACTGAGCCCTCTCCCAGTCGGGCAGGGATCTTACCCTGTGCCAGCTCCTCGTGCTGCCTCGCCTTGCCTTGCCCAGGGAAGGACAGACTGGGGACATTCCAAAGGGACAGGCAGTGGGAGCAGTGGTTGGAGCCCCAGAGCAGCCAGGAGCTCCTCCATTGCCAGGAGACAAAGGGTGCTGACAGGAGCTCTCCTCCTGGGAGCAGGGATTCATCAGGCACTGCCAGCAGCTCTCTGGTCGCAGCCTTGCTGCAGCACACCCGGGCCAGGTGTCTGGGCTGGAGGATGCCTCCGAATTTCTGAGCATGTCTCCATGGGTGTTTGCTGGCTGCACACCAAGAACCCATGGCTGATCTTCCTACAAAGTCCCGAGTAAAATTAGAACAAAAGTTCACTCGTCTCCCAAGGCAGCAGGAAGTGCAGAGGGTGGGAAAAGGGAGAGTCGGAGCAGAGGAGGTCCCGTGCCCACAGGCAGCCTCCCCATCGCTGCTGCCACCCCGGGCAGGGCTGGGCCCTTCCCAGCCCCGTGGGCAGCCCGGGGGGCTCTGCCTCACTGAGCTGGGAGTGCTGGGTTCCCCCTGGAGCCCTCGGGTGCTGGGCTGGGTAAATGACACCGCCTGGCACAGGGCGGGAGCGCTGGGGTGGCACCGTGGGTGACCCCACCGGGCAAAGCCTGTCCCCGTGTTTTCTGAGGAGGAGGAGGCTGCACAGAGAGCTGAGGTTTGGGCATTCCTGAGCTGTGGAGCACCCCCAGCGTGGCAGTGGTGGGGCAGACCTGCCCCGGAGTGCCCAGAGAGGGCAGCTCAGCAGCGTTAGGTTGCAGGAGTTTATTTTTACCCGGCCCTGTTGCCAATGGGGACATGTCACATCTGTGGAGTTGATCAAAAGACATCCCGAGCACTGGTGTCAGCTGCTCCTTGTGATCTCAGCACCAGGATCTTTTCCCTTGTGGCATATCAAAAGGAGCAGGAGAATTTGGCTGCTCTGCTATTTTTAATTGCACGCACACACGCACACACAGACACACGTATATCTATGTATGTATGGCTTGGCTAAAAATAAAAGCCTTTGCCTGTGTTCCCATGGGAAGATTTGGGGAGAAGGGGGAGACAAAGTTGTCACAAGACTTTTTCTGGAGCAGGCGCTAGAGCAGGGACAGGAAGGCAGGGACAAGCCACAGCAGGTAAGGGACACATCTGAAAGGCCAAAGGACATCAGGTCCCAGAGCAGTCCCAGCTGCAGGGGACAGAACAAGGGGAAAGGCAGCATCTGTGTCCCCCAGAGCTGGCAGAGGGGACTCCTGACCTGCTGCATGTGCTCTGAAACGTGGGAACAAAGGTTTCTGCAGGGCAGGATAGAGAATCCCCATCGCTGGGGCCCAGGGAGGAGTATCAGCTCCCAGAGCCACTCAGGGTGCCCGATACACTTTGTGGCACCACGCTTGTGGTATCCCCCTGATCCACATCCCTCCAGCGAAAAGGTGAAGGGAGGGTGCTGGGAGAGCATCCCCCAGAGTGGGGGCAGCATCAGCAGCTCCCTGCATCCCCCAGCCCCACCGCAGCCCCTGGCAGGGCTGGGACACGGCACTGGCTCACCATCAGCCCGTTCAACCGCTCTCCCCTGCCCTTGCTGTGCCCTCTGAGGTGTTCTCCCTGTTTTCCACCTCCCCTGGGATTGGTCAGGGTGGGAAGCAGGTGAGAAATGCAAACTGGGAGCGAGCGTGTGCACGGGAGCGTCCTTTGGAGTGTCCTGGATGCGGTGGGGAGCGTGGCAGACAGGCTCCTCAGCCTGGGGGAACACAGGCAGTAATCCCAGATTATCCCAATTTGAAAAAGAAAAAGTGAGAGGAGAAAAAAAAAAGCTGCGTTTTCCATTCCTGCAGCTGGGTTTGAAATCCCTTTTCCTTCCCATTGAGTGACGGAGGAGACCCTTCCAGGGTGCTTCAGGAGGAGGGGCCCCCACGTTCCCCTGCAGCCTCTCTCACATGCTCAGATGTTTGCCTGCTCCAAAATCCATTTGCTCTGTAAATAAACTTGCTTCCCTCGCTGCCAGAAAGCTCCCCTTGGGCAGCCAGTGCTGGGAGGAGTCTCACCAGACCTTTCCCCTCCGTGTTTTAACCTGGGCACCGAGGCAAAGCCAGGCCTGGTGCAAGTGCCAGGGCAGGCAGCGGGTGCTGGTGCCAGCCCCGGCTCCCTCGGGTGCCGGGTGCAGCCGTGGGGTCTCGTGGCTGGAAGCCAAGCCCAAGTGGGGCAGGTGCCAGCTGCTTTCTGTGGTTAAATGGAGATTTTTAGCTGAGTTCCTGCAGGTCGCAGCGCCCCGTGTGCTCTCAGACACAGAAACATTCATTTCCACGCCGTTCTTCTCATCCTGCACGGTGCAGGGGCAGGGTCTGGGTTGCCTTGGCCTTGCTTTGGGATGTGCAGCTTCTCCGCAGGGATGTCCTCAGGGCTTCAGGGCCATGCGGTGGGGACAGGGTGAGCACCGGGTGCGGGGCTGGCCCTGTGTGCTCTGTCCCGGGTCTCTCACGCTGATCCTCAGGCCACCTGGATTACCTGGATATCACTTCTAGGGCGCCAAGGGCAGGAATTGCCCTAGGAGCCCTCCAGCCCGGGTGGCTGTGCTGTGCCCTGCCCCTCTGCTGGCTGGGAGAGACCACTGCAGCTGCTGCTGTCCCCCCGTGCCACAGCTGGGACACCTGCAGTGTCTGGTGGCACTGCGGGGCTGCTCACAGTGACCAGGTGTGACAAGGAGCGGGGCAGAGGGGCCGGAGCAGGGCGGGATGGCTGCTGTCCCCGCGGGGGACGCTGCTGCTGCCTGTCCCGCCGCCCCTCCGCGCTCAGCCCGTGTCTCTCCTTTCCCGTGGCAGTATGAGGTGTCTGGTGAGGAGCACCTCTACTCCGACTTCCCCGAGATCGATCTGTCCCAGCTGGACGCCGGCGACCTGGACTCTGCCGGCTGCTTCAGCGAGCTGCCCTGGGGCGGGGAGCACTCGGAGACCGACTCCAGCCAGTACAGCACCGACGACTCCGAGCTCTTCCAGGTACCCCCATCCCCCCGAGGCTGGAGGCAGGGGGAGAAGGAGGGTGGGAGGAGGGAACACACACGACTATTAATATCTCCTCCCCAGCTGATTAGTGCTCCATTAATTTGTGCACCGACTCTAAATGGGGCAAGCGGAGTAGGGCGAACGAGGAGGAGGAGGAGGAGGAGGCTGCTGAGCCAGCCCTCCTGTGCTGGATTATTCACAGGGAATTGCAGCTGGGGTGCAGCGTGTCCTGTTCCATTCCCGGAATGCCAGGGTGGCACTGCGGGGGTCTCAGCTCTGGAAAAATTCCCTTCCCAGGGGCAGGAAGCAGCCCCTGCCCAGCTCTGTGTGGGGCTGGGGTCCTCTCCCCGCCTCTGGGCAGTGCAAAGCTGGGCCAGGGGATGCTCCAGCACTGCTCCCTCTGCTCCTGCCTCTGTTTCATCTCCTGGAGCTGTGAGGACAGGGCAGGGCTGTGGGCACAGCACAGACAGGTCGGAAGCAGGGAGATGCAGAGTGGGCTGGGCACAGAGCAGGCTGGGCAGCCCTGCACAGAGCTCAGCCCGTGCCCTGTCCTTGGGGCTGGGGTCTCTGTGCTCTCCTGGGCAGCACCCAGGCCTTTACCCCCTTGCACAAGGAGGTTGTGACCCACTGGTACCAGCTAATCACCAGCCCTGGGTTACATTTTGGGAGGAGAAGGATTTCTGTTTAAACAAGGAGATTAAAAAAAGCCTCAATATTTTCTAACCTGCCCATAATAACAACCCTCTGGCTTTTATGCTGGGCTGATGCTGTGCTTGAAAATGGTCCAGTCCAGCTGAGGGACCTTCATCACGAGATGCATATTTTCCGTGAACTTCCTGGGGAAAAGATAAACAGAAAAGAAATGCAAAAGCCAGGCCGATGAGGAGCAGTGGAGTATGATGAAATGTATCCCACTGAACTTGTGTGCACAGCAATCTCGTGCCAATAACAGGAGGAAAAGAAACGGAGCCAAAAATGGAGCATCCTGCTGCCTTTCCCTGGAGCCTGCTCTAGTAACTGCGAGCAGGGTTAGGGCATGGAACAAAAGATGTTTAATTTCCAAACAAGAGGAGAGAAACACGGGAGGCTGTGTGCAGGCAGCAGCCCTGCCTGTGAGCCTGACTTGAGCCCCGTGCTAATTTTATCGCTGATGGTAGCCTGCTTCTCGTTGGACATGGTTTACATTCGGATTATGATGGAGGAGGACCAAAAAGAAGGAACTCCTGGCTCACTCCAGCCATTCCTCGGCTTCTGCATCCTCTTCTGGGCTTCAGCGCTGTGTTGCCAGACTGGAAGGGAGCTCGTGGGGCTGGGAGGGCACTGGGAAGGCTGGAGGTGCAGCAGCAAAGCCAAAGCCCAGATGAAAAGAAGGATCCAAGTCAAGCTGGAGCAGTGGGCAGGGAGGAGGCAGCCGCTGGCCCTGCCTGGCCCAGAGTGAGATGGGCTTTGCACTACAGCTCCCCTGGCCCAGTTTTTGGGTGAGCAGCATGATCTGGGGATGCTGATGGGAGACTTGGGAGTGACTGGGGCTGTGCCCTGGGCAGGGTCTCTCACAGAGCACTGGGTGCACCAGCCTTAAGTGTGAGGGCTGAGAACCCCTGAGGAGCTGGGGGTGCCTGTGTTTGGGGGCTTTTAGTGACCACAAAACTCAGAGTGGTTGTTGTCACAAGCTGTGGCATCTGGCCAGGGGCAGAGCTCCCTCCTGGGAGGCTGTGCCCTCTTGTCCACCGGGCAGCCCTGGCTGAGCTCACAGCTCCTGCACTTGCAGAGTCAGGAGGATTTGGGCCGGGAGCTTTTTCCTCACAGATCCTTTATCTGCTGCTGTTTGCCTCGTGGTGAGGTGGAGGGACTGTCGGGAGAGGAGATGCTCTGATTTATTCTTTTCCTGCTGGGGTGCAGGTGCACAGACTGATGCTCCTTTTCTGAGTCTCTCCCCATCCTAATGCTGTGCTGGGGAAGAGCTCTCACAGTGGGGTCACTGGGAAGCGTGGGTATGGCTCTGCTGGTCCCCATCCCCTGTCCAGCATGCCGGGGACCCTGTGCCCATCCTAACACCCCCTTTCTTCTCTGCCTGCTCCTTTCAGATAATAGACAGCGAGAACGAAGCGCTGCTGGCAGCCCTCACCGAGACTTTGGATGATATACAGGGAGATGACATTGGCCTGGCTGCCTTCCGAACTATGGAAGAGGGGGACACGCTCAACCCTGCCACCACCTCACCTGCCCCCTCCCCCAAACCCACCGCCCCGGTCACGGGGGGGCCGCCCCCGGCCCCCGAGTGTGATGAGCTGTCTCTAGTAAGAACCCACTTCCTACTGTTTAAGGTGGATTTGGATGAGCCCCAGATAAGCCGGCTGCATGGGTATGATAGGAAGCCAAGGTCTGAATTTTTTCATTCTAGGCTTAAAACTCTCTTTAACCGTCAATACCAAAGCATATACTTGTATTGTATACGTATACATGTTCTGCATCATTGCTGTCACCTCCATCGCCATCCTCACGGGAACGAGCTGTGTGTATACAAATCTATCTCTGCACGGGGTGGGGGCGGGTGGCAGGGGGCTGGGGGCTGCTTTGGCACACCCACACCTGCCTTTAATCCCGCGTGCAGGTGTGGGGCTGCCCGGGGCTCTCCCCGGCTCGTCCCAGCCCCGTGCCCATGGGCAGTGGTGGCTGTTTCCCCCTGGCTCTGTCCCGGGCTGAGCTCCTTGCTGTCACAAGAGGGGCTTGCCTGAGTGTCAGCCCCTGTGGGGAGGGTTTGACCCTCCCTGTGCCTCCCACCAAAGCCCCTCAGGGGCCGTGGGGCCTCCAGTCCCTCCAGATTCGGTGCCTGGAGCATCCATCCCTCTTGGTTCCCTGCGAGACTGGGGCTCCGGCCCCGCTCCCTTCCTGGCCAGGACGAACCGGGAGTTTTTCCTGCCCTCCCTGAGAGGCTCCCTGGGGCAGGACCCCCAGCCTGCTCCCTCCCCAGAGCCCCCAGCCGGGTCCCGGGGTGTCCCCAAAGGCAGCGAAGGGGAGGAGTGACATCCAGTGGTGACAGCGTGCATTTCCACCGCCACGCCCCGCGCAGGGGAATATATCACACATGACCTGTATGTGTATATATAGGATGTATACGTTGCAGGGGCGGGGGGGAAAGGGTGCTGGGCGCTTCCACCAGCAGGAGCCTCACTCCTAAAGCTGCGGGTGCCCCGGCTGGCATTTCCTGGCAGACCCTGACCCGGGCACCCCTTTCCTATCAGTCCCTAAGCCCCCAGGGCTCCGTGCCCCCCGGGCAGCACGGGAGCCCCAGATCTGTCTCTCCTGCAGCCCCTCCTGCAGTCGTCTTGCTCTTGAGCTGTTGTCACCTCCGGTTGTTAGCGCCACGTGGGCACAATCTCAAATGTTGTTGCTGGGTGTGGGGTCCGGGGTTTTTTTTTCCCTCCCCCTGACCAAAACTGGGGTTGAGCAGAAGCGTTGTGCTGACCCTGCCATCAGAAGTGGTGGCACCGTGGGTGACCTGAGCAATACCCCACTCGCAGCACCCGTGGGCTTGACACAGTGCTGGGCGAGATCCTCGACAGATCCCAGAGGGATTTGCATCTGCGGAACGCCTTGAAAGCTCCTTAATGAGCCGAGGCCCTCCCTGGGTGTTTTGGCTAAATGAGCCTCGAGGGAGCTGTCCAAACCCATCGCTCACACCAGTGTTGAGCCTCTGTCACCTCAGGGCAGAACTGATGGAGTGAGAAGCTGGGATGCCAGGCAGCTCCCTGTGTCTGGCACGAGTGGGGTTGTCCCCGGGAAGTAAATCCCCTCCTGTCCTCACTGCCCCAACCTGCCTGGGGATCCCTGGGCTGAATGCTGTGGGGACAGCCCTGACCACAGGCAGGCACCTGCCCCACAGCCCCGAGGAGCTGGGAAATACCAACCCGAACCCTCCGTGGCTGAGGCTTTTTGCCCCGTTTTTGGGTCGGACGCTCGGTGCTGGATGTGCTCACACGCGAGCCAAGGGGCTGCGGCCCCCGGGTGTTTTCTCCCTCGCTGCGATGCCGACTCCTTTTCTCGCCCCTTCTCTTTGCAGCTGAAGAAGCTGCTCCTGTCTCCGTCGCCTCCGAGCTGCGAGGCCCCGCGGGACGGGAGCGCCCGGCGCCCGGGGACCCCAAAGTCCCGGCCCCCACGGCCCTGCACAAAGGTACCTCCTCCTCCTCCTCGTGGCTCGAATGCTCGCTAAATCGCCAGTGCACCTGCTAGCATTGTTTACTCACTTCTTGCTGTGAGGCAGGATTAGGAGGAAGGTAAAGCAGGTTCAAACTTTGAAGGGTATAAAGAAAACTTTATGAACGGAATTAAAAGAAGAATAATGAGAAAATCAGAAGAAACTTTTAGAACACTTATCTTCCCCCTAAACCCCTTTTTCCTTTCTTACTGACAATGTAAAGAGACAAAATTTGGGCTTTTCAGTCAGTTCACTACCTCTACAATAGAATTTTTCAGTTCCATTTTAGGGAGAGGAGTCTCTTGCCATGCTATGGAGAAATAGTTCTTTCTCTATGAGAAACAGTTCTTTCGTGGCTTCAGTGTCACAGCAAATCTCGGTCTCAGCAGCTTCTCTTAGAAAGTCACTTCCGTGGCTGACTCCTTCCCTCCTCGCCAAAAATCAATTAGTGCTAAGCCAGCACATTGCTCGAGCCTGTGCAGCACCCATCTCCTGGGAGCTGGCCCAAAGGACGGTGTTGGGGAGTGTGGGCAGCCTCTGGGCTGGGCAAGGGGTTGGGAACAGGCGGGACACGTCACCCACCCTGCTCCTGTCCCTGTCTGTTGCAGTCTGGGCTCTGCAAAACTTTAGGCTTGGTGCTGTGCTAAGAAGCACCTCGAGCTCTCTTGAACCCAGGGGGGTTTGGCCTCTCCCATCTTCCCTGAGCCCCCATTTGTGAGAGCCCCGTGCGCTCCCTTTGCCCCCCTCCCTGCTGACCCTCAGCCCAAGCCTGTCAGACCGCAGAGCCCACCCCAACACTTCAGCTGGTCTCAAACCCGGCTGAAGGTGCCATCAAAGGGTTTTCCTGCCTTGCTGATGGTAATCGTGTGACGCGTTAGGCCTGGAAATTCGATTGTCTGGGAAGAGCAGCAAATCCCTCCTGGGGAGAAGGAGCACCGCTGCTGCAGGAGGGGCAGCCCTCGGGCACGGGGCTGTCCCCAGGGAGGTGGCGGTGCCGGGGGCTGTGAGGGTGTGGGGTGGCTCTGCCAGCCTCCCCCAGGGCCATGGCCGTGGGGCTCAGGGCTGACTTTCTCCTCTCTCCCCTCGGAAGGTGGAGGGTCCCCGGGACAGGAGGGTGAGCGTCCCGCAGGCGCAGAGCCGCAGCTGCACGGAGCTGCACCGGCACCTCACCTCCAGCACCTCCTGCTCCCAGACCAAAGCCCCGCAGGCACCCGAGGAGTGCCCCGGCAGCGGCCACCACCCGTCCCCGGGCGACTGCGCCCATCACGAGGACGACAGTGACTCCAGCGAGGACTCGCTGAGCTCCGGCGACTCGGTGGCCGCCCTGTCCTCGGCCGAGGACGGCCCGGGCGGCCAGTTCTCCTGCGAGGGCGAGCTGCACTCGGTGGTGGAGCTGATCCGCTACATGCACACCTA
>VWZN01010784.1:349153-381454 GCA_013396955.1 Regulus satrapa | reverse complement strand
TCAAGAGAGCCAAACCGGACTGTGCCCCCGGCGCGGGCAGCGCCCAGAGCCGGCCGGGCTGCGCCTGGCAGGCAGCCGGCGGCTGCAAGAAGCCCGGAGCATCCTTCTCCATCCTGAAGGAGCTGCTGGCGCGGGACCTGCTGTGCGACGTGAGCAAGCCGTACCGCCNCCCGACGGGGAGGATGCCGGCGGGACTTGCGCGTCCAGAGCGAAAGCGGCGGCCGAGAGGGGCGAGCCCCGGCAGAGCCCCGAGGCGGAGGCGCCGCGGGAGCTGGGCGGCCTCGAGGACGATGCTGGGATGCAGGAGGGCACGCCGGGCGCAGGGAAGGTGGCCCACAAGCAGGACGGCGCTGTTTACGCCGTGCGCCGCTCCAAGAGACTCAACCCCCAGCTCGGGCACTGGCTCTCCTTCCTTGAGCCCCCCGCCGAGCCCTCCGTGCCCCTGGGCTGCGGGGAGGCCGCGCCCTGCCCGGCGCTGGAGGGCTTCTCTGCCGAAGAGCCGGCGGCCGAAGTGGAGGTGGGGGGCACGGCCCCACCGGCAGAGCCCCAGCCCCTGTGCCTGGGCTCGCTGGGGGACGGCGAGGTGGGCACGGAGAGCCGGCGCTGTGCCCTCCTGGAGCAGACAGGTGAGGGGGTGGCACGGTCACTGCTCACCCTCCCCAGCGCGCCCCTGCTGCCCGTGCCCTCCCTGCCCTGCGCGAGGGATGCTGGCCGGGTGCCGGGCACTCAGCTGGCAGGAGAGCTGTGAGCAGCCCCCTGTGCTGCCTGGCTGTGGGGTCCCGTGCATGGGGAGCTGGGGGCCGGTCCTCTTCTGGGGGGCTTTTCCAATCCATGGGCATCTTCTGCCTCAGTTTCCCCATCCTTATCATGAGGTGAAGGATGAGTTGGTGTGGCCATAACCCGGTTGCCCCATCCCTCCAGCTTCTTCCCCATGGGTTTTCCCTGGGGCTGGGCTCTGGGGTTCAGCTGCAGTGGTGCCCCAAAACCCCAGCAAAGCTGCAAGTGCAGGAATGGCTCAGCCCTGGCAGCGTGAGCTGTCCCTCTCAGGTGGGCAAAGCCCTCAGTGGGCACTGCAGGGATACAGCCCCACTGGTAACCTGCTTCTCTCCTGCCTTTCAGAAACACCCAGGTGTCTCACGCTGTCCTTGGCACAAACGTAAGTGCAGATGGGGCTGAGTGAACCAGTCTGGGGCTGGAAACTGCCTGGGTTTGTGTGGCTGGGCTGGGCCTCTGCAGCCAGCACAGAGAGCTGTGTTTGCAGGGCACAGTGAGCTGCACTTCTGGGCACGGGGCTGTGGGGAGCCACAGGAGCTGGGAGAGTCCCATGCCCAGGGCAGGGCAAGGCATTTTATGTGTATTTTATCTGTATTTATGCCCTGGAGCTGCTCACCCTACTGCCCTTGTGGGGTTACTCTTGTCAGGCACCAGCCAAAGTGGGAGGGTTCACTTGCTTTTGGCTTTTGGGGCTGTGGTTCACCTCAACACTTTCTCTCTCCTGATTTTCTGCTCTTCTCCAGTGACCCAACCTTTGGGAAGAGAAACTTTGAGCCAATGCTGACTGTGGAGCTGTGTGGGACAGCAGGTAGGACAGGCTTTTTTAGTTTTGCAAAGATGTACTCTAGAAGGGGGCTCATTTACCCCGAATTCAGCCTGGAGGCATCAGTTCCATCCTGCCCAGCAAAGGGGGCACCTTCATCCCCTTCACGCTGCAAACCCAGGAGACTCCTGTGCACGGCCACATCCGTGTGCAGCTCAGGGGAATGCGTTTGGGGTGGGAGGAGCTGTTCAGGGGGGCCCTGCATGAGCCAGGAGGGAAGGGAGAGTCCTCTGGTCCCTACTGAGATCAAGGCATCCTTCTTGTTCCCCCTGAGGCTGTGGGGGCCGTGGGTGCAGCCCAGGGCTGGGGTGGGAGCAGGACAGGTTGGAGGGGGCAGAGCTGACTCCTGCCCTTTGTCTGGGGGGCTCAGGTCTCACACCGCCCACCACTCCGCCATATAAACCCGCCGAGGAGGACCTGTACAAGCCAGACATCCCCCAGGAGCCAGGGAAGGAGGAGGGGACAGTGCCCAGCCCCGGGGGCGCCGGGGACGCGGCAGCCTCGCGGAAAGCCCCCAGGAAGCACCCGGAGAGGACGGAGCTGTTCGCCCACCTGAGCCGGGCGGGCGCGCGCCCGCTCCCCGAGCAGCAGGGCTTGCTCAAGAGGCCCTTCTCGCGCTCCTTCGGCGACCACGACTACTGCCAGGTGCTGAAACCCGAGGCCGCCCTGCAGAGGAAGGTGCTCAAGTCGTGGGAGCCCCCGAGCCAGGTGGAGACGGAGCACAAGAGGAGGGTCCCGGCCGCCCACTACCAGGGACTGGAGCTCGGCAAGGACGCGGGCACCGAGATGCTGTGGAAGGACGGCGTCAAGCAGCTGAGAGACCAGGAGATCAGAGCCAGCTTAACAAAGCACTTTGGCTTATTGGACAGTGCCCTCGACGACGAGGACATGGTCTTCTGCAAAACCCCCGAGTACGACACCGTCTTTGAGGACAGCTGCAGCGAGAGTGGCTCCCCCGCCGAGGAGGATGAGGAGGATGAGGAGGAGGATGAAGAGGAGGAGCATGGCAACACCGAGCTGTGCCTGAGGAGAAACCCCCTTTCCAGGACCAGTTTGCACTACTGCTCCCGGAGCAGGTCCAGCTCGGGCTCCTCGTGCTGCCGGTCGCGGTCGCCTGCCAGCAGACGCGCCTTCAGGTACGGGGGGCACGGCGACATCGGGACTGCTTCTGCCCCCTGAATTGTCAGCATGGTGCAGGGCAGCCCCAGTGCTCTCTGCTCTCCTGGCCCAAGTAGTAAAAATGCCAGTTAATGAAAGAAAAACTATGAGAACAGTTGGTACCGCATCGGCGGCCACTGCATGCGTCAGCCTGAGGAAGGAAGGGCAGAGCGAAGCAACCAGGGGGTTCCATGGGTGACAGGGCATGGGCAGGCACCCAAGCCAGGCCTGGGAAGGCCTGGGGACACCCTGGCATTGATGAGAAAAATCTTTCTAGTGTCCTAGCCAGGGTTTCCATACCCCAGCCCATCTTTGGCTCCCAGTGCCCCCGAGTGCCCACCCGCTCCTGTGGCTGTCTCAGCTCCTCGCTGATGTTTGAAGCTTTCCCAGCAGGTTCCCCAGCCCCGGGTTGACCTCCTGTCCCTCCCTTGCAGGTGTGAGAACGGCGAGCAGTGTCAGGGTGGAAGCGGGCACCGGGGCCAGCTGAAGAAGAGACGGGAAAAGGCCATCGTAAGTGAGCAGGGACCCCACGGGGACAAAACAACCCCAGCCCTCCGCTCCTCTCTCACTCCAAAAAGCAGCAGTGGAGCCCATCAGCCCTGGCTTCAGCATCCCTTGGTGCGAGGCCAGTGCTAAACAAGGACATGGGGCCGGGGGGGAGAGGAAAAACCCAATGTGCAGCGGAAGCCGCCAGCGATTGGCAACACACGGAGTCCTTGGCACAGGGATGCCCAGAGCAGCCTACGCTGGTGCCTCGGTGCACTTGGCAGTTCGTGGGGTGAGCTGGGGAATCCCTGAAGCTGCTCCGCTGTCGCAGATGTGGCCCTGCCGCATCCTCGCTGGGAGCCAGGAGAGGGGTGGGCACGTGGGAGGGTGAATTGGTGCTCCCCACTCACACTCACGCATTCTGCTTTGGCACTTTTTCCTGCAATGCCATTGGATTTTGCCCCTGGCAATTCTTGGGAATGTATCTCACGTTTGCCCTGAGGAACTGGAAGAGCTGTAAGAATGCAGGAGAATTTTAAAAGAGAAGAAGTGGCTGCTCCAGCCTGGTCGTGGCTGTCCTGGGAGTGACACTGTGACCTGGCTGGAGTGGAGACAGCCAGATTCTGGAGATGCCAGGCTGTGTCCATGGCAGTGTCTCCCAGTGCTGGCTTGCAGGGGCTCCTCCACAGCCCATCAGCAGCACGGAGGGGCAGGGTCCAAGCCTGAAAGCTTTTGGTTGCTTTGGCAGGGGGAAGGCCGGGTGGTGTACATCAGAAACCTCTCCAGCAGCATGAGCTCCAGCGAGCTGAAGAAACGCTTCGAGGTGTTTGGTGAAATCGTGGAGTGTCAGGTCCTGTCCAGGACTAACAGGTGGGTGGGCAGTGAGCTGTGGCCTAGGGCTCCAGCAGCTACAGGCAGCTCCTCTCCCCACGCCCCACAGCACTGCCAGGCAGTGCCACATCAATCCCCCGGGTCAGCCGAGCCCTCGGTCTCGGTACTTCTGTCGAGGTGATTCAGTGTGTCCAGAGGTCCAAGGGCATCTGTGGGACGGAGGAGTGGAAGAACGATGGGCCAGGGGTGTAGCGCTGCATCCCAAGGGCTGTGGGGTTCATCACATCCTGAATTCTTTCTCTGGTTGCTCAGGGGGGAGAAGTACGGCTTCATCACGTACCGGTATTCCGAGCATGCCGCCTTATCTCTGAAGAACGGCCCCTCACTAAGGAAGAGGAACGAGCCCTCCTTCCAGCTCAGCTCTGGTGGCCTGGGGCGCTTCTTCTGGACCAGATACGCTGACCTGGGTGAGGAAGCAGCAGCTGCTTTGTCCCTTTTATCAGCACAGAGCTGGTAGAGCACACTGCACCGCTGAGCCCTGGTCACGCAGGGATCCCACACGCCCTCAGAGCCTGCAGGAAAAGCCCACTGGCTTTCCTGTGGCTCGTGGAACTGCTCACGGCTCACACGGGTAGATTGGGAAGGTGAGGAGAAAAAAAACAAACTGGTGTGAGGCCTCAGGGTGTGTTGGCTGCAAAACGTAGCATCACAGCTCGGGGCTGCTGGGTCTCAGCTGAGCGCAGCCCATCCCGTGGCTGCTGAGTTTCTGCACAGTGCTGGAGGCTTTCCAGCAGAAAACTCCCTTCCCAGGCATGAGAGAAGGCAGTCAGCAACATTTCATTAGCCCGAGAGGTGATGTGGGTGGTTTTCTGCTCTGCAGGACAGATTCACCATGCTGCACATGCACTCTGGAGCCAAAGTGACAGCACTGAAATGTGCTGTGCTCGCATTAATCCTTCCAGTGCTTCAGCAAGGTCTCAGTGACTGTGTCACCAGGGGCTAGGGGCCAGGAGCCAAACCCTTTTGCAGGACTTGTGCTAGTCCTGCAAGACAAATGTGTCTCAGGCTTTGCCCAGCCCTCCTTGCTTCACCAACACTGCATGTTTATTTCTGTACCCTCCACAGGGGATGAAGGGTTCTGGATCCCACTTGATGAATGAAAGATTGAGGTCCAGAAAATAAAGCCCCAAGTCTTGACTTACCTCCAGATGCCCCATCTGATACAAGTACTCCCTGATTTTTTTATCACCTTGCAGTATCTGCTCTGCTTAGAGCAGTCATCCCTTGACTTTGTGAGCACAAATGTCCGTTGTTCATCTAAATAAATCCCAGAGCCTCCCATTTTGGGCAGAGAGGAAGAAGGTGACTGTGCAGTGCTGTGGGAGGGGGGCCAGAGCTGCCCCCCCTGCCTAAGAGAAGCCCCCACCTCAGTGCTCCTCACCTGATTTCTGCAGAGCCACCAGTCACCCCCTTCCTGCACGGCCCAGATCATTCCTAAAATCCTGAGGAGAGGAGCCCTCAGGCAGAGGTGAAATGCAACCACACCATTCAAAAACATGCACCCAAAACATTAAGCTGCTGTGGAATTAGGCAGCCTTAGCTCTGCTCCGTGCTGAATTCCCTGGGCTTTCCAGGGGCACTCTGTGTTCAGCTCCTGGTGCAGGGCTGGCACTGGAGCAAGCAGGCTCTGCCACCCGCACAGCTCCCACGAGATGGCCCTGTCAGCCCCTCCAAATTCAGCTGCACCCAGCAGATCTTTTCACCCCTGGCAGTGAATGTCAGTGCGTGTGCCCTGCCCAGCTGGGCCTGGCTGCAGCCCCTCTGCCCCAGTCCTGTCCCCATCACCGCTGTGTCCAGCCTGTGCAGTAGCAGGGCAGTGAGCAGTGCCCTGCTGTGCCTCAGTTTCCCTCCCCGTGAGGCAGACAGGACGCTGATCCCCTCCTCCCTGACCCGGCTGCCTTCTGTCCCTGCCATCCCCAGATTGCGGCACGGACGAGTCCTCCCCGGCTGCGGTGAAGAGCAAGTACGAGACCATGGATTTCGACAGCTTGCTGCAGGAGGCCCAGCTCAGCCTGCATCGGTAACAGCCTTAACCTTGGAGGAATACCTCAATACCTCAGTCAAGGCACTTCCAATATGTTTACGTTTTCAAAGAAATTATTCAGTCTATGGCAAGCGAGAGAGCGAGAGAGAGCGAGAGCACGCCCGCGAGAGAGAGACTGCTGTCCCCTGATCGATGTTTACATTGAACAAAGCTGCTTCTGTCTGTGAGTCCCCATGGTGTTGATGTCTCACTGCCACACGTTAGTTCCCCCCTCTGCTTCTGACTGGTTGTTTTAGGGTGAGCCTAGGAGCCCCCCGGCCCCTCTTCCCCCTCCCAGCCCTCCCCATGCTCCCGCCGTGGAGTTGCAGCTGTGTTCACCATAACATTTTTTTGTCCGTAGTGTGTGATGATGAAATTGTTCATTGTGAATAGAATCAGGATTATAAACTAATTTTTAATAGAAGAAGAGAAGAAAAAAAAAAAGTATATACTTAAAAAAATGTATTTATGGCTCAGATGTACTGTAATTCAGATTTATTGTACCGCTTCCTTGATTTTTAACTATGCACTGTAATGAGGCAGTTGCCACTCAGCAAATGGGGGGTCAGAGCAGTCACAGAGCTGACATTCCCCTGCCTCCCCTGCTGGCAAACCGGGGTGCTCGGTGCTCGCCCCGGGGTCACCCACTCTGCTGTCAAAGCCATTCTTCGTGCTGGCGTGGCCCGAGCCCTCCAGCGTCGCCCCCGTGCTGAGCCGGGTCCCAGTGGGTGATGGAGCCAGGGCTGGGCAGCTTGGCAGGCTGCACAGGGTGGGAGAGGGATGCAGCGCCTGCGTGCTCTGGCCTCTGCTGCCTTCGGAGCAGCACAGAGGGGCTGGGGGCTGCAGCCAGCCAGGCTTGATCCGGTGGGTCCTGCTGGCACAGCCCGGGGATGGATGTCTCCGGTCCGTGCGGAGGAGCTGGCTCCTCTCCAGCTCCTTGGATGGCTGGAGAATGGCCAGGCCCTGTGGCTTGACCCACGCTCGCTTCCACACCCTGCAAAGCAAGCGGGGCGAGAAGACCTGCCCGTGCTCCCTGCTGGGCAGCCAGCCCCGAATCCAGCCCAAAGTCCAGCCCCAAATCCAGCCCAAAGTCCAGCCCCAAATCCAGCGAGGCGGGGGCACAGCGCCCACACTGAACACGCAGCCAGCACCCTGCCCGTAGCTGATAAGCCATACACGTCCCAGCACCCGCCCGCAGCCGGGACCCGTCCCGTGCCCGCCAGCGCCCCAGGGCACAGCTCTGCCTCTGGCCAAGGGCCCTCGGGCCGGGCTGAAGTGTAACATTGACCTGTGGATCTGCCCTCCACGTGTGGGTGCGGTGGGATGGGCACACAGCCCTCCGCCAGCCAGAGCAAAGCCCACCACCAGCCGGCCAGAGGCACTGTTCTCCCAAGGGAGTGGGAATCGTGCTGCTCCTCAAGCCATTGCCACCTTCTCCTTTTATTTTTGAGCCCCAGAGACCACTAGGGATTCAGCCATCCTCTGTAGATAGAATATTATAGCCTTAACTCTGCCAATAGATAGATTAGAGTCTCCTGGGGTTTTCCCTCCCCATGACTCGGGGGTTTTCTCCCCGGTTCCCTGGGTGTGTTCCGTCCTGCAGGGAGAGTGACCAAAGCCTCGGAAATGGCACAGGACGTGAGGCCGAGAGCCGGAGCCCTGCCAGGGCGGCCCCAGCCTCGGGGGCCGGAGTGCAGCCGGGCTCTGGCAGGAGCAGGAATTGCCAGCAGCGCCGACACCAGCACAGTTCCCTGGCTGTTCCCTCGGGAGAGCCGTGGTTCTGACAACACCCAGCCCGGCAGCGCCAGGCCCGCGGACACCGCGGGGCGCCCGGCCCGGCGACGATCACCGCCAGGGAACGGTCCTCGTGCCATTTCAGCCTCAGCAGTGAAATCTGGCGTCTCTCCCCCCCCCCAAAAAATGCCCCGGTTCTCATCCCACCTTAGCAAACACGAGCAGCTCTGGCCGAGACTGAGCATCTGCTATTGGCAATTGCCTCATTGTAGCTTTGCCTTTTTCTGTCCTAGTATTTCCTCACGATGATGATGTTTACATGTGATTGCTATAGAGCTTATGTAGAATGTATATAGCGACACATTTAGGGTGGGTAGTACTGTCCTGTGCTGTGCTGATGTTTTTCAGAAAACGATCAATCCAGAGAAAAAAAACAAAAACAAAAAAACAACCAATGGAAAAAAAAAGAGGAAAAAAAAAAAAAGAAAAAAAAAAGAAAAGCAAATAAGTGGAATTCTTCCATCTCCCACTCAGCTGGGGGCACCCATGGCTGGGCCCTGCTGGGGATGCATCAAGGGTGGTGGAGGGGAAGGGTTAGTGCAGAGCTGGGGGGGCTGCAGCCCACTCCAGGGGATCACTCAGTCCCTTCCCAAGCACTGGTTCTGGCATACCCAGATACAGAACTTCCCGCTGTTTCCCCGTGGCTGTGTGCCCTGGGTCAGCCCAGCCCAGCTGCTGGGTCCCGAGGCTGGTGCTGGGAAGGGGAAGGCTGGTCCTGCACAGAGCTCATCAGTACTGCAGCCCTAGGATAGGAAGAGATGCAATAAGTGGTCTTTGTGGTGCCTGAAGCCTATAAGTGGGGTTGGTTTTTCTTTTTTTAGTTTGGGTTTTTACTTTTTTTCCTGTTCACTTGGGATGGTTTGTTTTCCCTCCTGCCCCAAAAAATCTTTCTTTTCCAGGAATATGCACTATTCTTAGAGCACCTTGGGCTGTGTGCTCCTGCCCTGGGGCTTCCCCCACCTTTTAGGGTAAAAAATAATTTCCACTTGAATTTTTTTTTTTTTTTTTTTTTTTTTTTTTTTTTTTTTTTTTTTTTTGGGTGTTGGTTTTTTTTACTCTAAAGGTGTCTTTAGCTCACAGTGCTCGAGTCTGCAGGAAGGTGGGTCGGGCACAGGGGCAGCTGAGAGCTCCCTCCTGAGCTGAGGTTTGGATGCTGACAGGGAAATGGGGCAGGAGCAAAGCAATGCCCAGGCACTGCTGCCAGGCAAGCAGGAGGTGCCCAGAGCTTTGCAGGAGCTGCCAGGGACTGGGCATCCCCCCTTTTCCAAGGATTGCCTTGACATCCCACCCAGCCTGTGGCATCGCCGTGGGCGCCCCTCGAAAAGGGACCCCCAGCCCCCCCTGCGAGGGGGCTGTGGGCTGGGCAGGAGAAACTGGGGGCAGAAGGGTTTCTTCTGGCAGGCAATAAGCCAGGAGGAGATTTATTTTTTTAAAACTGTGTAAGTATAGAACGTCCCCCAGCCCCTTCCTGCAGGTGCTATGGGGAAATGCTGAATGTGAAGAGTTTCTGATAAAATGCCCCTTTGCTTGTTTTGCACAGGTTTGCCCCAGAAAAACTCGTTGTTCAGGGGGGGGGCAGCAGGTTTCTGGCTGGAATCCAGCGTGTCCCTGAGGCTCCGCAGGAAGGAGCAAACATTTCTGAGTGTGTGGGCTGAATGCAGAGGACAATCCCAGGGTTTAGGTTGGGTGCTGCCCCAAAGCAAAGGTTTCTCTCCGTTCCAGCTGCCTGGGCTGCGCATCCTTCAGGAAGCAGCAGCTCAGTCACCGTGTTACAGTCCCAAGTCTGACCTCTGGGCCGTGCAAATGAGTTTTGCAACTGCAGACCAACACAGTTTCTTCCTTTTTTGGGGATTTTTTTCTGTTCTTTCTGGAGGTCTGCTGATACACGGGTGTTGGAGCTGAACCCGACACCCATTCTGTTCTAAGTCCATCCCCGACAATCTCAAGCAATATAGAGCCAAATGCAGCCTTGGGGTTTCATTTTAGGGTTTCATTCCTCTTCCCTTGCCCTCCCCGGGGTCAGGGGCAGAAGCAGGAGTTGGGGAGGGAGTGTGTGAGTGCATGTGAGAAAGAGAGAGAACGGTTCAATTGATGCATTTCTTGAGAAAGGTGTAAGAATTTCACCTAAAAAGGGGCACATCTGCTTTGTTATTTATATTTTAAAAAAAGCTAAATTCTGTCTTTTTCTTTTTTCTTTTTTTTTTTTTTAAGTAAAAGGACACTGCTCATAATTATTAGGGGCCAATTCTGCCTCCCTTGCTCATGCTGAGTAAGTACTACTTAACTCTGCAATTTTCTACTTGCAGAGTAAGTAAAAGCAGCAGAATTGATCCCTCTGCGATTAAGAATCAAGTTTTTAGTTTTGTTTTTTTTTTAATTGGTAGCGGTTTTTTTATATTTCACTTAATTTTTCCCCCACTTCCGTTCTGTTGTGTCCTTATTTATGTAATATACTTTAACCTTAAGAGATGGCATGGATTCTTATGCCTTTCCTTTATTATTATTGTTATTATTTTTAAAAAACAAAAGAGATTTATTTCTAGTGTGATTTAACTGTCTACCTTCTAAAATGAGAGAACGTTTTCTTGTATTTTTACATTGTCAGATTCTATAGTTTCATAGATAATTTAACCAAATCGCTCAATGTATTCTCTATATCTATCCAGTGGGTATAAAAGTTCTATTTTAAATTGTGTAAATACTTCAGAACTGGCTTCTTTTTCCAGACTCCCCTGCCGTGGAGTTTCTTGTTTACATCAAAAAGACTGTAGAATCTCTACGCTCATGTACTGTAAATAGTGAAGTGATCTGCCTATAAATAAACGATAACATATATACTATAAAGTGGAAAGAACAAAAAAAGGAACAAGTTTGTGCTGCGATACTTTAGTTTTCCGTGCAAGTCCGCTCGGGCTGAGGTGTTTTGCTCTGCCTGAATGGCACTGGGGCTGTGCCAGGGCCAAGGGGGTGGCAGAGCCTCCCAGCTGCCAGGGATGCAGCTCCTGCCTGGGAATATCCCCGTGTGATGCTGTTTTAAGTGTGGCTGCTCTCGGTTTAACTCACACAGGAAAAAACCTGGCCTCTGCACTCTGGGCTTCGAGTGGTGCCAGTGACACAGGATCCCAGCCGAAGAAACGCCCCGGATGGAGTGGGTGAAAGAGGAAGCAGGGCATGCTCCTCAAATTTTCTGGAGTGGAGTAAGAGAGCAGGAAAAAATGGAGAAAAGACTCCAGGTGGTGATGCAGCAGCTGTGCAGCTCGGGATGGCACCTGGAGAGCCCCTGGAACCAGGAGAGCAGGTCCTGGGAGCCAAACTGGGGCACGGCCGGGGTGTCCTGGCTCAGGATGGCACCTGGAGAGCCCCTGGAACCAGGAGAGCAGGTCCTGGGAGCCAAACTGGGGCACGGCCGGGGTGTCCTGGCTCAGGATGGCACCTGGAGAGCCCCTGGAACCAGGAGAGCAGGTCCTGGGAGCCAAACTGCTCTCCCAGGGGCATGGCCGTGTCCTGGTGTCTGGGTACTCATGGCAGTCCAGGCTGTGGAAAGGAAGGTCTGGGCAGGCCCAGCATGGGCACAGCTCCCCCCGGCACATGGAAGCCCCATGCCAGCCATGCCCCTTTGAGGGCTCACCAGGCTGGAGGGGTTGCACTGATTTTATCCAGACCACGGGTCAGTGCTGCTGCTGGGCTGGAGGTTCTGAAAAGGAGCGGCTCTGCGAGGTGCTGAGCTGTGCCAGCTGCGGGTTTTTGCTGATTTGCGCCGATTTAGGCAGCAGCTCTGGGGGAGCCCAGTGAGGGTCCCCCAGCCCGGGCACAGAGCTGGAACCAGCCTCCCACCCCAACCCCAGCCCCTCATGCCTGCCCTGCTGCCCCCGGAGCGCAGCTGATGGGAAGCCCGTTCCCCCAAAGGGGAATGCTTTTCTGAGATACATCAGGCACTGGGATGCCAATAGCACCCAGAGAAATGAAAACATGAATTTGGAGGGGGGCAAGGTGGGAATGCAGCTGGGACAGCCAATGATGGCGTGCTAAACATTCCCTGAATTCTCTGCAAATTTAAATCACTTCTCCGGGTTCATTTTCATTGGAGTAGGGCTCTTTTGAGGGTCTCGGGTGGTCCTTTGGGGAACATCCCATTCCTCCAACTGTTCTTTTTTTGATCACAGGCCTCTAAAAACGTTTCTTCTCTTTGAATGCATCCCATTGCTGTGGTCCGACCAGGATATTCCTTCTTATCAGCATTGCTCAGGCTCACAGTCTTGACGGCTGAAATAACCGCTTGCACACGGGACAAAGCCTTGTCGGGTAAACCCAAAGGAATTTCCCAATACTTAAACACGACTCGTTACAATTTTTTTTTCTCAGCCCCGAGAGGAGCACGGCCCCAGAGCACGGGGCACAGAGAGGCGGGCAGAGAGGGAAGGGAAGCATGGCCCTGCCCGGCCAGGCGGAGGAGGCAGCACTTTTTAAACCCCCGGGGACAAAGTTTACTCCTCCTCACGGCCGCCTTTAGTTTCGTTTCCCAGCAGAGCCCTCCCCTCAGCCCTGCCCCGCGGCTTCGGCGCCATGTCCCGGGCAGGGGCGCCGGCCGGGCTGAGGGAAGAGCTGACGTGCCCCATCTGCCTGGAGATTTTCAGCGAGCCCACGTTGGCGGAGTGCAGCCACAGCTTCTGCGGGCCCTGCATCCAGCGGGCGCTGGGCGGCCGGCAGGGCCCCGGCCGCTGCCCGCTCTGCCACTCTCCGGTCGGGCAGCTGCGGCCCAACTTCCACCTGCGCAACATCGTGCAGAGGTTCATGGAAGCTCCTGCGCAGCGAGAGCGGGAAGGGCAGTGCGAGGGGAAGGGGGACAGCTCGGGCCAGCCCGAAGAGGGGGTGCTGTGTGATTTCTGCCTGGAGGAGCCCCAGCCCGCAGTGAAGACGTGCCTGAGCTGCGAAGCCTCGCTGTGCCGGGCCCACCTGAAGAAGCACAACAGTAAGGACGCCCAGAAGAGCCATATGCTGGTGGAGCCCTGCGGTGCCCAGGCTTTGGCGGAGAGGAGATGCCCCGAGCACGGCAAACTGCTGGAGTGCTTCTGTGAGGGGGACTGGCAGTGCATCTGCATCCTGTGCTCCGTCCTCCTGCACAAGGACCACAAGATCATCAGTTTGGAGGAGGCTTTCAAGGGAGCTCAGGTGAGAGGCTGCTGGGGCGGGCAGGGAAAGCCCAGAGAGCTGCCCATGGCACGGGGGCAACTCCGGAGTTTCAGCACTGCAGACCCAGCCTGGGGCTAAATTGCAGGCCTGGGCTTTTTTTCTTAGTTTTGTCCCAGATTCTCTCTGGGTTTGGGCCTTGGAATATAAAACAAGATGTTATAAACGCTTTCCTCCTCTCCCGAGGAAAGAGTTTGGCCAAACTGGTGGGGCTGAGTGCTCGTGGAAGGTTTTAGTCCTTGGTGCACCTGCAAGCCAAAGATGAGCCTGAGCTGCACTTAAGCAAAGATAATTAATGACAGTAACAGAAAGAAAGGTGCTGACAGGGGAAATAGCTTTATATGTGGCTAGAGCATATGAACAGTTTTCAGCTTCAACTTGTCCTGTGTGCTGGTAATTGTGGCATTTGTTCAGGGATAAAACCTTCCAGTAATCTTTTATCTACTGATTTGTCCTGAGAGCATGCAATGAACAAACCTTTTGCAAGTCTAGCTTAACCTTTCTCTGATCTCGTGCATTATGCCAGTCCTATCCAGACATCTCCTTCTGGTTATATTTGTAGGTAGTGTTTCCTGAAGCTCTGGGAACACTGAAACACCATGAAGCTGCACTGGATGAAGCGATAGCAAACCTGGTGAAACAAGAGAATGAACTAAAGGTTTGTTTCAAGGTCCCATATCACCTTGGGGTAGTTGCTTGCTGGTAAATAAGATAAAGTTTTCTTTTGCCTTTCCCCAGATCATGGATTCTGAAGCTCTTTTAGTTCCTGGGTGGTTTCTCATGTATTTTTGAGGTTTCTTCTTTGAGCAAGGATGATGCATAATTTTCTTACCAGTCTGGGAGGTACATTCTTAGTTAAGCTTGAAAATCTGTGCCTCCTGAGGAGTGGCTAGTGTGTGGCTTTTTTATTTTTCCAACCTTCAGCATTTAGTTACTTCTCTCATCCCACCAAAAAGACAGATTTCTTTTCTGAGTGAGAGCTCACGTGGAAAATGTCCCTTACAATTTTGAAGTTGTTTTCTCAATAGACTAAGGAGAGCCAGCTGAGGGAACAGCTGGAGAGCCTGTTCAAGGAGATGTATCAACAGCTTGAGAACAAAAAAGGAGAGATGCTGAAAGTTCTCAGTGACTACGAGGAGACACAACTTTCTCAGATTCAGACAGAGATAAATAATCACAAGAGGGAGAAGGATTCAGCCAGCCATGATGTTCAGGAGCTGGAGGCCCTGAGAAATCAGAAGGACACTCTTCTTTTCACCAAGGTACCTATGAGCATCCCCCTTCCCAGAGACACGCAGCTCCAGGGCTGGCTTGTGCCTTCACGGTGCTAATTCTGCTTTCAAAATGTCTTGACAGGCCTTTGCAGCAATTAAAGCCAGGTAAGCTCTTCCTGAGGCTGAACGTGTTCAGTGGCGATGAGGACGAGGGGGTGGAGTGCGCTCTCAGTAAGTTCACAGCCCCACTAAGTGGGGCAGGAGTGAGGATGTGCGGCAGGCAGCTCTGCAGAGGGGTCAGGACAGGCTGGATCCGTGGGCCAAGGCCACCAGTGGGAGTTCAGTGAGGCGAAGTGCCGGGTCCTGCAATCTCATCCAGGCTGGGGGAGCAGTGACTGGAAAGAAACTGGGAATGCTGTTCAGTGTTGGCTGAACAGGAGCCCAGGTGTGCCCCGGAGGCCAACAGCACCTGTGCTGGCACTGCTGAGGACACACCTCCAGTGCTGTCCAGTCCAGTTCTGGGCCCCTCAGAGGAAAAGAAATGTGGAAGGGCCGGAGCGTGTCCAGGGAAGGGAATGGAGCTGGGAAGAGGCTGGAGCTCCAGGAGGGGCTGAGGGAGCTGGGCAGGGTTTGGAGCCCCAGGAGGGGCTGAGGGAGCTGGGAAGGGTTTGGAGCCCCAGGAGGGGCTGAGGGAGCTGGGAAGGGTTTGGAGCCCCAGGAGGGGCTGAGGGAGCTGGGAAGGGGCTCAGCCCGGAGCAGAGGAGGCTCAGGGGGCCCTGGTGGCTCTGCACAGCTCCTGCCAGGAGGGGACAGCCGGGGGGTCGGGCTGTGCTCCAGGGCACAGGGACAGCAGGAGAGGGAACGGCTCAGGCTGGGCCAGGGCAGGCTCAGGGTGGGCCCAGCAGGAATTTCCCCATGGAAAGGGGGCTCAGGCACTGGCACTGCCCAGGGAGGGTTGCAGTGCCCATCCCGGAGTGTCCCAGGAAGGGCTGGAGGTGGCACTCGGAGCTCTGGGCTGGGGACAGCGTGGGGATGGGCACAGCTGGGCCTGCATGGCCTTGGAAGTCTTTTCCCAGCTCAGTGATACTGTGGTTCTGCAATTCCTTCTGTGTGTTTTAGGCAGCGTGAGCCACTTCCTAGAATGAATGGTGTGATGCTGCCAAATCCACCCATGACTTTGGATAAACCAACAACAGATCGCATTCTGGCGCTTTTCCAGCAATTCCTCTTCAACGTGGATTCTTTCCTTAAGCAACCTTCACCTGTGGTATACGCAACAGGACCTGCTGGTAAGTGCTCATTTCATTATGTCCAAAGCAAGATGGAGAATCAATAAGACATCTTTAAGAAAGGACTATAATGAGACACCAAGTACACTGAATACCTCTAGAAGTGCCAATTCCTTACACTGTGTGCTCATTTGCACATTTGTGTGCAGCAAAGGGAGCTGGTCCTGGGATTCAGGGTTTTGGGGCATGCCTTGAAGCTTGCTAAACCAGGCCATGGATAAAGAGGCTTGGAAGTCCCGGGAGCTTTCTGGGAGGATTAAGAGAAGATAATAGCAATAGCTCTGTGGGATCCCTTTGATTCAAGGGGGAAAGTTGAGAACTCATCGCAGCAGCAGCAGGGTGGAGTTTGCTTAGGACATAAATAACCTGCTCTTTCTGTGTAAATACTTCTACTCCTTTGCAATGCTTTGTAAGCTCAGCCTGCAGTCCCAGAGCTGTGCACAGTGGGACACTTGTCTGACTGAATTGGTGAAATTAGGGTTCCCTGGGTACTGCTCTATGGATGTTGATTCAGCCCTCGCTGGCAGTGAGCCTCGGGTCTGGAGAGAGGCAGACTCCAAATCTCCACAATTGTCTGTTACCATAATGTGTATTTTCTCTTTAGGTTTCTCCTCATATGGTGGTGCTAGCATATACCTTAAAGTCCCCTCTGCTTCTCATCATAATCACAAAGAGGCTAAGTTTGCCTTCAGGTAGCCGAACAAAATACAAATTCAGTGGCAATCATAGTGATAACAATCACGGAAAGGAGGGAAGAGAGAGAGAAAACCCAACCCAAACTAACGATGCACAGTACAATGGCTCCCCCATCACCTGCTCTCTGATGTCCAGCCGCTGTTCCTGAGCAGCAATTGTTGCCATCTCCCCCCATTTCATCTGTTGGCATGCTCTGGAATTTCCCTTTGGACAGTTAGGGTCACCAGCCCACCAGCTATGCTTCTTCCCAGCTTTTTGTGCACCTGCTCACTGCCAGAGCCTGAGGCACAGAGAGGTCCTGGGCTCTGGTTAAGCACTGCTCAGCAACAGCCAAATCATCAGTGTGCTATCCACATGAGATTCCTTTCTGAACCCAAAACTCTACCAGCTGCTGAGAAGAGAACGAATTCTATCCCAGCCCAAAGCAGGACAGGACTCCAACGCACAGTGCCATCCCAGACATGCAGGGTGACCAGAGCTGCTGGGAGGAGGACACCAGAAAGGAGAGCTGCTGGAAGCTTGGAATTGTTTGACCCTGGTTTGAATGCCTCCTGCAAATGCCTCTCAGTTACCTCTGTGCCTTCCTTAGGTCGAAGATATCAACAATACTAGAAGAAACACTGTCTCCTCATGTTGTGTTTGTCAAGGCTGGAAGTCCTGCTGAGAACTTTAGGCTTTCAGAGACAGGAGCCATCCCTTTGAAGTGTCCCATCAGTGTGTTGAAGCTCCTGGAGTGATGTGGGGACAAGGTGTTATTTTGTATTTCCAGGCTTAGGAATTGTGAGCCTTGCACAGAGGCTGTGCTAAGATGGCATTTCAGAAATTGGATTGTGGGCTGCTGTGACAGGGGGTATATCCCAGCACCCTGCCTCTTCCTGCAAGAGCTGCTCCTTTATTTGTTCTGTTAATCATAATTGAAATACCGTTAAGTTCCTCATTTTTGCTCAGCTGTATCAAATGCTGTGTTGGGTCCACATTATTAAAGTCACGTTGGTTGCAAAACACCGTGGCAGTTTATTTTATCTAAAAGTTGACAGCATTAACTGCTGCAGAAGTCGGCAGCAGCAATGCTGGTCTTTGATCTAAGGCAGCGGCTTTCACCTCTGCCACCTCTTTCCATCCTGCACGTCCAGTGCAGAAGCAAAGCTGCCCTGGGAGGTGAGGAGAGACTGGGCAGCATTGCCTGCTGGAGACGGAGGGGAAACTTCGCCAAGAGGCTGCCGCAGCTTAGGGAAGGGTGGAGCCGGCAGAGGGAACATTGCTGTAGCTGCCGTGGGGCGGAGGAAGGGCTCGGAAGGGAAGGGCTTGGAGCTTCGTGGCCGGGTTTCAGCCTCTGGTTTTAGTTTCGGTTCTGTCACTGCAGCCATGGCAGAGGCTCGGGAGGGATGTGGAGGGGCTGGCACCCTGGAGGCCGAGCTCACCTGCCCCGTCTGCCTGGGGCTGTACCAGGAGCCGGTGTCGCTGAGCTGCGGCCACAGCTTCTGCCGGCAGTGCATTGAGGAGATGCTGAACTCCCAGCAGAGTTCCCAGCGCCTCCGGGCCTGCCCTGCGTGCAGGGCCCACCTGGGCCCCACCTTGGAGCTGCAGAACAACTTCAAGCTGGGCAGCATCGTGGAGGCATTTCAGGCCACCGCTTGGAAAGGACGGGAAGCTCGGAGGGAAAGCGTCCAGCGGGACGAAGGCGCCCAGAAGAGGAAGGCGGACGTGATTCCCTGTGAGCACTGCCTGGATGAGCCGCAGCCCGCCGTGAAAATATGCCTGATGTGCGAGGCCTCCCTGTGCCAGGCCCACCTGAGCAAACACAACGCCAAGGGTTTCCACCAGGAGCACGTCCTGGTGGAGGTGGGAGCAGGCAAGGCGGAGGAGAGGAGGTGCCGGGATCACGGCAAGCTGCTGGAGTTTTACTGCCTGAGGGAGGAGAAATGCATCTGCGTGCTCTGCTCCGTCACCGGAGCCCACAAGGGCCACAAGATCATCACTATGAAGGAGGGACATGAGAAAGAGCTGGTAAGGAGCTCTTCCCTCTGCATGGCCCCTGCCCTGGCTGCGAGGATGGGGGAAAGCCGTGGCAATGGTGGTAGGGCTTTCATGGGAATGGGAATGGGAATGGGTGTGAGGGCAGCTCCGGGGATTTCCTCAAGGCTCCAGCAAGGGACTGGCACATTGTACCAGAGTTTGCTCTTTGTTCCCTGCTGGGTGTTGCCAGGACAGTGTGGACAGCTGAGCAGAGGAGAAGGGAGGAGAAAGGTGTTTGGGGCTGGCCGGGACCGGAGCTTCAGACTGCCCGCCGCCCTCACTGCGGTGCTCCTGGCTGGGGCTGAGAAGCATTCCTGCAGGGATTAGAAAATCCCTCCCTCCACAGAGCCCCGGGAGTGCCGCTGCTGCTGCTGAACTTCGGGTGGGGAAGGGAGTTTTCCCTCTCGAGGTCCTTCCCGCAGTCCTGTCCGCGCCGGAGCACGGGGGGGATCAGGTTCTGCTCCCCGGTGAGGGGACGCAGTTTCAAACTGTGCCAGGGACGTGGCTCTCAGTGCTCTGGGCTGGGTGACGAGGTGGGGGTTTGGCACAGGTTGAAGTCGATGATCTTGGAGGCCTTTTGCAATGTCGGTGGTTCTGGCATTCCTCCTTCTGCCACAAAATTTGTGGAGCCAGTGTCCCAGCAGATACAAGAGACGCGGGGTCTCCGTGTTCCTGCCTCTGAGTCCAGCTGCTGTCCTTGAAATGCTCCAGAATCAGCTGAGACTGAGGGGGTAAAATGCATTTCCTATGCTCACTCACTGCATTGTATTTGAAATATCTGGGCTCAGTTTAGAGCCCAAGCAAAAGCTCTGCAGGAACCCGGTGCATGGGAAGGAGATGGCTCCCTCTGGACCTCAGGACAGGTCACAGCCTCCTCAGGAATGAGCAGAAGCATCCTTTGCAGCTTTATGCTTATAAAGTTTATAGCAAACTTAACTTCCTCCCCCAAGTTGCATATCAAAATTTCAGGGCTGCCAAGCAGAAGTGGGGATGTGTGAGACAATGGCCATTTCATCAGCTCCACAAGCAGCCAGCCTGGTCTGAAGCTGTTCCTGTTTGGGAAGTTGAGTGCTGTCTTTCCTTCTGCCAGGTTGAAATCTCCGACACCATGGTATGGTTGCAGGCATCTAAAAGTGATTTAGTTACTGCTTTAGAAGAGCTTCAGGACAGCGAGAATCAGATCAAGGTTGGTATCCAGATTATTGCTAACTCAGAGCATCTTTCCTTCACAATTTCCCAGCAATAAGTGATGGTAACTATACCGTTAGAAGCAGATCAATGAAAAGAGAAAGGAGTGGTTTGAGAAACTGCCAGAAGACAAGCATTATTGCACCTTCCAGCTCCTCCACAGGAGGAACCAGCTGGGGGATTCCACTCTGTATTGTGGTTGCATGGTTTGCAGGACTGGCAGCCCACAGACTATACGTAAGATTATGTGTTTTTAAAGTTTTCTACCTGCTTAATAAAAGCTATTTATATCTACAAGTGGGATTTTCGGTGTGTACCAGTAAGCTGTCACATTGGTAGCTGAAATTCATCTGACTTTGTTACTTTATCAGGATTTTATATACTATATCAGGATTAATTTTGAAAAGCTTCTGTCGAATCAGATATTCTAAGCAAATGTTTATTGTCTACTTCCTTCTAAAGCCAGTGCAAAAGATAGATACAATCCTAATTGATAAGCAGAGGCACTAAACTGAAGGGTGGAGTTTCTGAGGCAGTGCCCCTTTTTCTTATCTGTTCATTTAGATCAATGCCAAAACACTGGCTTCTCAGCTAGAAGAGCTGTTTAAAGATATAGAGACAGAGCTTGATCAGAAAAAGAAGCTGATCCTGAGTGACATTCAATATAGTGAGGAAGCAGAACTGGCAGTCGTTGCCGATGTGAGGAAGGAAATGGAAGAGAAGAGAGACCAGGCTGAGGAGAATCTTCAGGCTTTGCAGAAGATCAAAGAGCAGCCAGATGTGTTCCTCTTCTTCAAAGTAAGCAGTGGTATTCTGTTTTTATTCATGGATCTGCCTATTTCTCAGCCAGGTGACCTTTCTGAAAATCACACTAATGATAATTTTTTCTTTTTCCCTTTTTTTTTTTTTTTAATCCTCTTGGTAGGATCTGAAACAAGTCACAGACAGGTATGTTCCACTTCATAACACTTGTTTTCTTCTTTTCACAAATACAGTGTTGACAGCTGGGATCAAACCCCACTGCCTGTGCCACTCTGTCCCACCACTGTGTGCTGCAAAGCTGTTCCCTGTTCCAGCTGAGCCAGAGGGCACCACATCCACACAATTAGCAGGAGAGATCCCTGCCTGCTGCTACCCTTATCCCTTTAAATTTCAGTTTCCTGGCTGGATTCTGATGGAAACCACTGGCTTTTATTACCAGAAAACTGTTTTTATCAGACACGAAGCCCCTAGGGTTCAGTTGGTAGCTATAAAGATTTCTTCTCACTTCTCTTTGCAAGTGGTACCTTTAATTTAATTAATGCCTCACCCCTTGCCTGGGTGTCAGCTGTAATTCAGTGGTGCAACAGTTCCAGATCCACGAGAGGTTTTGCAGCAGCACTGGGGGCCCCATCTGCACCACGGGCTGGCTCAAACATCTACCTAGAACTTGAGATGCCACCTCTGTAACTTGCACAGATTAAAGCTGAGCTCAAGGTCACATTGTAAGGAGAATTTGGAACCTCCGTGTGCCCCAGGGCTGCAGCTTGGTCTGTTACTCACAGCAAGTCACATCCTAGCCCGTGGGATCAAGGTCATTTTCCAGAAACCTGGGCACCATTAAACTTGTTTGGCATTCTTGTTCTGTCACTGCTACGGCAGTAAGAGCCTGCCTGCAGCAGGTCCAGGTCCTGTTCACACGTGGACATTATTGAAACACCTCCTCCTCTCTCGTTACCAGCATTTGAAAGTTCCAGCACAGGTCGGTAGCAAAAAGCATTGCCAAATAAAACCAGTTTGTAACAATTGGAGCTCAACCTTCACAAAGGGCTGTTAGCCCAGTAATTCCTGTTGCCAAAGCCCTCTCCTCTTTGCAGACTGTCCTAGTGAAGAGTTCTGTTCACTTCAGATGCTGGATGGTTTTCCTTGGTGCAGTGACTCTCTGTGCCCTAGGATTGTGGGTCTGGATCTGAACACTGAGAGCCTGAAGGTGATGGAAGTGCAGCTGGATCCGAAAATAATGGCCCAGTACGAAGCCCAGAGGAAGAAGTTCATGTTGCATCTGGACTATGTGCTGCAGGACATACGTGGTGAGGGTCCCACTGATACCACGGGGACCCCAGGCCCTGCTGGTGGCAGCTCCTTCCACCTGAGGCCTGCTGTGGGGTCCTGACAGTGGTGGGGAGGCCAGGGCCAGGTTTCTGTGGGTAACATGGAAGACGTCTGCCCCTAAGCAAGGCCAGTTCCTCTTCTCTCTGATGTGGTTTCCTGCTCCCAGCAGCTTCCCAAGTTCTGGGTGCTCATCCCTCTTGTGTTTGCCCAGCCCCGTCCCCTCCTGGTTTATCTCAGACCATGGGATCCAGGGGGACGGTACCAAACCCTACACTTGTGTTTATTGCCAGCTTTATTAACCATTCTCTCTTTTTTATAATTTTTATTTTAGATCAAACTCGCCAAATAAGTGAAGCAGAGCAGGTAAATCCTTTTCTTTACTTGCAAAACGTTCCCTGCAGATTTCTCCAGTTGTTCATTTAAGGACTGTATATCCTGCACTTTCCAGCTTCAGTTTCAAGGAGACCTAAGCAGAGTCTCAGAGGCTGTCCTTCACCTTAAAACAAGGGAGTCAGATCTATTCACATCTCTTGTTTTGCTATTAACAAGATGTGATTTGTGTTTTACAAGGTTCAGCACCATTTCTTTAGAGTGAAGCTTCACCTACTGCTGCCTCTCCAGAATGTGTTCAAAAATACTATTTATTCCTCAGGACTCCGGCTTGGGGCTGTGAGTCTGCCAGGGAAAGTTTCCCACCTAACAATGTGATCAAAGTTCTGTTGCACGTGTCTCCTTGTCCTTGCCAGAGCGTGCAGCCTCGGGGCACAGCTCTTGAAATCTGCACTGGGCAGAAATCTCTGGGATCTCACCAGGGGAATCATTCCTCCTCAGCCTGAGGGAGCCTGGCTTTGCTTCAGCACTCAGGAAAACTCTGGGCCTGTTTCCAGGAAAGACCACAGAGGGGTTCCCACCAACTGGGCAGGAGCTGGAGCAAACCCACACCTGGAAAGGTTCCCTAGACAAATCCAAATGCTGCAGGGGATATGAAATGTGTGAACAGTATTTCTCTGCAGATAGCACTGGTCCAGGGTTCAAATATCTATCTGTGCTGGGCACAGCGGGGCATCTTTTCTACAAGCTTTTTTAAAATAAATGTTATTTAGAAGTTATACAAAATATTTTTAAAACTTATTCTTTTAATTGCTGCAACTAAAGTTCAGTTTGCAAATTATTTTCTTCTTAATTCGTAAATCCAAAAGAAAATCTTACTTTCTTCACCACTTTTTAGCTTTTGGAGTAAATCTAGAGGTATATTTTTTTAATCAGGATATGTCCATTTATTTGTCTTGTGAGCTCAGTCAGTGGTTGTGCTCCTGACAGTCACTCAAAACAGGTCAGGGAAAAGAATTTTTTTTTTTTCTGAGACAAGGCAATGCTCTACTTGGAAGCAACTTGTCAAATATTTTATAAAATATTACTTTATTTTACAGTGAGTGAAACTTTTTCATCTTGTTTATTCCTGCTGCAGGAAAGCCCCAACGAGGAGGAAGAGCATACATTCTTCTTGGAGAATTCTGGTTTTATTTTTAAGCCCACAAACAAGTGAGATGTAAAAAACATATCTGAACTGAGATGGGAGAAAAAACTTAAATATTATCCAAAACTACCTCAAATAATGAGAACCTGCCACGTGTTTTGATCTCCCCTCCTACCTTGCATTCAAATCATTTCTGTAACATATGAAAATTTTGTTGGTAATTGCTAAGAGTTAACATGAGCATAATAAAACCTCCAACTGCTGCTGCATTGCAAACTGTGGACTGTGTCCTCTCGTGGGTCTAATAACACTTCTGTACGATTTGTGGTGACTCTGTTGTCACTGTGTGGCTGAATAACCAAATAAATGGCTCCAGGTACACATAAGCAAGGCTGGAGGGTTTCATACCACCACCAGGAATTAACTGTTGAGAGCATTTTTTTTGTAGGCAAACTCCCAAGAAATCAAGGCTGAACT
Source organism: Regulus satrapa (assembly GCA_013396955.1). Lineage (NCBI taxonomy): Eukaryota > Metazoa > Chordata > Aves > Passeriformes > Regulidae > Regulus > Regulus satrapa. The sequence continues at coordinate 357,870 of VWZN01010784.1, read as the reverse complement.
TCTCTGTGCTTTTACAGGACTTGTGGCTACAACTCCGTTGTGTGATAATTGCCACGTGCCTGATTTCAGGGGTTTAAAATAAACCCAGCAATCCACCTCTGATTTGGAGTAACATCTCTTGAGATGCACCCTCCAAGCTGCGCTGTGTGCTCAGCCCTGCCTCTGCTGCACCCATCAATTGTCAGTGGCACAGACAGCGTGTGGCCAAGTTTTGGGAGCTCAAGGTGACTTTTGCAGATATTCCTCCCTGCTCCAAGCCGGCAAGGCACAAAGGGCAGCTGCTCTCAGCCATTCTGTCGAGACAAAAGAAATGAGCCTGTCCTTCATGCACTTTCCTGAGCTGGGCTTCTCTCTGGCTGCCAGCTGAAGGAGCTGCCAGTGCAGGTCAGTGCTGCTGCAGAGTTCCTGCAGTGCTGCAAATCCCTGCAGACAGCAGCCCTCACTCAGACCTGGGATTTGTAGTGCTGCTGCAGGCTCACAAAGCCTTTGGATGACAATGAGTGTCTAGGAAAGTGGAATTTCGGAGTCAGATGCTAAGTTGATGGTGCAGTTGAATTCCCCCCGTAGGTTTGTTTGTTTGTTTGTTTGCAAAGAGACTCCTCGGAATTTGTGACTTGTTTTAATGTTCATGCCTTAGCCTTGAGGAAGCAAAGAGCTGAAAGACTGGATGAAAACAGGGTAAGAAAACACCCTGAGTCCAGCAATTCCTTAACTAAGCCTTCTAACATTGACAATTTTATCACCTAATTACTTCTTGACTCTAGGTGATAACACTGGACCGTGACACGCTCGGAGAGTGCAGCAGTTCTGCTCAGATGTTTGTGCAGAACACTCTTCCTTGATTGCAGTGTAATTGTGACAGCACAGTCCTGAGATACAGACAGAGCTTGTTTCTTTTAGATATCTTTATGGCTTAAGGATTTTGATTACCTAGGAACTCTGATTCATCTTTCTTTTCACATTATGCCTTCTTCTCTCCAACCATTCAGTTTTTACTTGGCATTCATCTCAGCCTTGATGGAAGCCTTTAAAAGCAGCTCATTTTAGCTCTTCTTTTTTGGTTTTCCAAGCATGGAACGATGTGACTGAATTAAATTAAATGCATTTCAAGCATTAGGATGGGCCTCTTTCTGTTACTTAGTCTGATGGGTTTTCTAAGTAAGTCCCACCTGCCACAGGTAGACCTCTGTGAGTGTGTGACATTAATTAGGGCCTTACAAGCCCAGCAGGTCAGGGTGGGGAGGAAGGATTGTCCTGGCTCTGACAGAACCCCCAGATGGGAACCAGGCCCTTCCATCTTCTCCATCTCCAAACTTAATGCAACAAAATCAGGTCTGAATCTCGGTGCACTGCCAGCTGTAGAGGGAGGGAAGGGCAAGAGAGACAATAACTGATTTTTAACCACTTCCAGCATAACCCAGCCATCCCCCCACGGAGCTGTGCCAGCAGGACCAGGGCACTGGGCAGGGAGGTGCCAGGAGGGCAGGACTGAAGGCAGGAGGCTCCTTACACAAGGCTGGGAGCCAGGTGGCAAAAAACAGCTGAGAGCCGGGCGAAATCACAGGCTGCCCTTATCTGCTGAGTGATAAGGCTGAGCTGGCAGCCTGGGGAGGGCTGGGAAGAGGCAGGGAGAGGCAGTGCCTGCGGGATTTACGGACACAGGGCTGATAACACCATCACAGGCAGCTGCTCAGGAGCCCTGGGCAAAAGGCAAGGAGGGAGAGCGCCCGGGGCTGGCGGAACAAAGCCTCGCCAGGAGTATTTTGCAGTCTGACAAAGTGGGCTGGGGAGATTTGATATTCCAAAGGTGGTGCGGTGACCTGGAGAAGCAGCGGGTTTGCCGGGCTGGCTGGGTGGGATGGGCAGATGGCACACGCTGGCATTTGTGTGTCAGCAAAGCCCAGCTCCTCGGCAGGAGATTCTGGAGCGTGAGGAGCCCAGAGGCACATTTCTCCAAGGCCAAAGGTTCCCTCAGCACAGAAATATATTAACCATAACGCTTAATAAACCTCGAGGAGAGGAAAGTAGTTGGAAGTGAAATGATTTCATTGTCTTAAATAATTGCTTGGATTTTTTCCACCCATTTTTTTAGAAAATCAGTCTAAAAGTAAGAGTGAAAAAAGCCTTTTGTTGGGTTTTTTGGGGTTTTTTTTGTTTTTTAGGTCTGGAAAAATAACAATGCCTGGGATTTTTCTCTTTTAATGTCATGTTCAAATAAGATATTATTTTCCTGTTTCTTCCATGAAGACATGATGCAATGGATGATCCAACTTGTTCCACAGCCTGTGCTTCTAGAACAGGAATGAAAATGCTGGAACACCCATTGCTTGGGTTTGTGATTTCCTATTAGGATTCTGCAGAGTCCCTACAGAAAAGGCTTTGAATGTTTTTCTCAAAGATGTCATTCCTCCCCAGGATTTTATCTGGTTGTCTTAGAGTCACCATACACTTCCAACTCAATTAAGTTTGAAAGGAAGTCCCTGCAGGGATTGAAAAGTCAGTCGCTGATGTTTTTGACAATGGACAGTCAGGGGAGAGGGAGGGAGCTCTTCAATTTCCATTGCAGTTGCCCGTTCTGGTTACCATGACGTCTAATAAACCCTCACGGAGAAGGGAAATGTTTCCTATGGAAATATTCCGTATTTCTGCAGTAAGACTTACAGCACTTGCTTAACACCGAAAGACAAGAGCATGAATTCTGCACGCTTCAAGTTGGCTTCGTTTGCTCCCGCTGCGTATTGATGGGGGTTTTTTTTTGACAGCTCCAGGTTCCACCTGGAATGCAAATATTGGGCAATGTTTGACTCCAGATGAAACGCCTGCTTTTCTGAGCAACCGGGAAGGGAAGGCAGACAGGGCTGGGCACGGCCCCTCCGGCCTTGAACGTGCTCTCCGAAAGGTGGGACTGCTGATAGCCGCACGGCCCAGGACCCTTCCTCCTTCCCGGCCTCGGGAACCCCCGAGCCAGAAGGGGCCAGGGAGTGTCACGGCTCCCCACCTGCACGAAGTTTAATGTCCCTTCACCTCGCGATATATTTTCGATTGAGCAAGGCTGAGCGCCAAGGAGAGGCTCGGCCCGTCCGGGGCCCCTCGGGAAGAGCCCCGGGGCGGGCGCTGGAAGGGGCGCGGCTCTGCCCGGCCCTCCCTGCCCGGAGCGGGGCGGTGCTCCGCCTGTCCCTCCGCCTGTCCCTCCGCCTGTCCGTCCGTCCCTACCCCTGTCTGTCCGTCCGGCCGTCGGTCCCGGCCGCCCCAGGTCCGCGGGGAGCCGCGGGCGGTGAGTGCCCAGGGAAGGGGGCGGGCAGGGGGCAGCGGGCTCCGGCTCGGACCCTCCTCGGCTGCTCCGGGAGCAGCAGCAGCAGCAGCAGGAGGAGAGGAGAAGTGGCCGTGGAAGCCGAAAGGAAGCTGGCGAGGGAGGCAGCGCGACCCCCGGGGTGAAAGCGAGAGTTGCGTTCGAAGCCCGATTGTTGCTCTCGCTTCCCTTTCGCTCTGCCGGGACCGTCAGTGTTGGTTCGGCTTCCAGGGCGCTCCGCGAAACCCCGCGGTTTCGGGAGGCACTCGGCGTGCGGGGGTTCTTCCTGCTGGTTTTTATTAGTAGTTTGGTTGGTTTTTAAAGATTCAAACGCAGCGACCAAGGCAGAAGCGCCGTGCGGCGGGTCGGCATTGGGACGGGCTCTGCCAGCCCCGGGGATGCCGGGGGGGCACTGAGGGATGCCCTGGCAGAGCTGGAGATGCCCCTGGGCAGCTCTTCCCCAGCTCATCCTCGCTGTTCCACCTCTGCCTGCTGACAGAGAGGGGCGAGAAGGAGCCTCGGGAATAACTGGGGGTCTCTTGGCAAGCTCTCCGGGAGGAATGCGGGTGGGACCGAGCCTGCCGAGGGATCCGCTCCGGCCAGGGCACGGCACCTCAGCTGCCCTTGGAGGTGGCACAACTGCCCTGGAATCCACCGGCTCTTCCCAAACACGCTGGAGCTGCTGCCGTGTTGGGAGCAGGAGCAGATCCCACATTTCACAAAAGAGAGGTTTTATTGTCCGGCTTTGCAGGTTTTCCCACGTGAGTGGATGGCTGCTGGTAGCTGTGCCAAAAGTGAGGCGGCTCTGTTTCCACATGTGTTCCTTAAACGTGGCTTTCATTATTCATGTTATTTTCAGTCCTTTGTGGAGGGAAATGTTTGTGGCTTGAATGTTTTGCTGGAGGATATGAAGGATTTAGTCAAATTCCGAGTTGCAGGCAGTGTTGTTCCAGTGCTTATCTGGGTGTTATCACAGTAATATTGAATTTCCTTGTTGCTCCACAACAGTAAAGACATTAATTGAAAAAGGCCGTTGTCAAACAAGAGAAAGGTCAAAGATTTAGTTGTCAAAATGCTGTGATATGCTTTCCTGTTATATTCTCAGTGGGGGCATTTTCTAAGGGCCCAGCTCTGCTTCAGTTTGTGTGGAGCTTGGATTTCTGATTCACCTTCTTCTCCTTTACAATTCTCCAGAAATTGTCCATGTCTTTTTAGATTTACGGATTTATGCTTTAGTTTTTAGCGCATGTAAATTCTCCTGTCTGTCAAGGGGTAGATGAGGATGGGGGATGATCACATACAGTGATAGTTTAAATGTAGAAAAATAAGGAAAACTGAGATGGGTGTTGTAGAAATAATATTTTTGATTTTGTTTCTACTCTGAAACACTCACACCTGAAGTTTCACTTTGTAGTAGTTGTTTCAGCAGGTGAGTGAGCTTCACAATCCATTTTTCTCTTACTCTCAAGGTGACTCTGATGTGCCACAGACGAATGAAGTCCAAGCCAGGCCTGGGCTGCGGGCAGTGCTCCCCAAAAACAGCAGCCAGGGAGATGCTGCCACATCATGGGATCAGAAAGAAGGGCCCAGGTGGGCTCCAGAAATAGTCTGGAGGTCTGGTGACTTTTAGAGACTGCAGGACCTCTCTGTATCTTTATTTTATGGCAGTCAATTGATAACAGATACTGGAAATTTCCTCAGTTCTGTCTTGTAGGGTTTTTTTTTTTTATCTTAAGCGAAGTTTGCGGCAGCGAGACGGCCCCTGAAAGGCCAAGAGGAGTGATAAAAGTGAATTCTAGTAAATAGCAGCTTTCAGAATAAAAACCACAGCAGCTCCTTTTCCCAGTTAAATGTACAGAATGTCCTTCAGGGGTCAAACCATGAACCAAAGGGTTCATGGTTTCTCAGGGTTGCGGTTTTTTATGTTTAAGAACAAAATCCAGTTTTATTAGACAGACTAACGGTTACGAAATTAATACAGGGCAGCACTTTGAGGCAGAGAAGGGTGAAATGAGGGTTGGAAATGGTGTCATTTCCTATATCCTGACATGGCAGGGACTGTGTGGTGAAAGGTCCTTTTCATAGCACGGGGAGAAAGCTGTCATGCAAGTCAGCACAAAGAGCCAGTATGTGCTCAGAGTTCTGGAGCCAAAAAGGTTTTTACTTAGAACATTTCCCTACTGTCTGCACACGACTGAAACCCAGGCACCCCCTCCCGTGCAGATGTTTTACAGCAGCACCAAACTGAGCTGTCTGGGGTTTGTCTTGGCACATTTAAGAAAATTCCCAGGTTTGAGTGAGCTGCCTGCAAGTCCTGGAGGAGGGACAGGAGGAATCAGAAGGATTTCACTACTGAAATCTTTATTAAAATCCCAGAAAACAAACTCATTGCTACACATAAAAACTAGTCTGGGTTGATTTTTTTTTCCCCCTCAGTCTTTACAAGTGGTGATTTGCTGAGCTTTGGGTGGGTGAGAGCCCTTTTGATTGGTAACCCTGTGCTGGTAAAACAAATAAAACTTCTTGAGCAAATACAGCTCCAAAATGTTCTTTTGCAAAGTAGAGCTGACACAGGCTTTTGTAATACTCCCTTGATTCTCGGTGTGTGTTTAGTGAGGGCTGTAAATGATCCCTGAGCACACTTTGCAGTCCCATACAGGTGGGTGAGATTGGAAACCTGCAAAGTAGGGCTGGGGGTCTCCTCCAGGTGGGATCACTGAGCGTGTCCCTTCTTGCAGGGCAGTTTCTTCATTTAAAGATCCTGATTCTTCCCGTGGCTCTGGAGGTGGCACTCGGTGCTCTGGGCAGGGGACAGGGTGGGCATTGAGCTCAGCTGGGACTTCCCTGGGCTGGGAGGGCTTTTCCAGCCTCAGTGGTGCTGGGATGTCACAGCAGGGAGCGATGCAACCCCTGTCACCCAGCAAAGCCATCCCCGCTGCTGCCAGCGGGCTGCCCAAAGTTTGGGATCTGTGTTTGGAACCCTCCCTTCAGTGCAAACCCAGCAAAGAGTGGCTGGGCTTGGTGATTTGGGAGGGTGCAGGGGCTCACCCACCAGAGAGTGGCTCCCTGTCTGGGTCTGTGGTGAATGGAAACACCTTTGGGAGTCCCAGCATGGAGCAGGAGATAAAACAGAAACTCCTCCCTGGTGTCTTCTGTCAGTGTCTGCCGTGTGCTGGCTTTAGATAGATCTGCAGCTCCAGGGACAAGGGCACCACGGTTGGGCGGAATTGCTTTCTAATTGGGTTCTAGAAGTCTCTGAAAAAGCCATTCTAAATATTAAGTCCTGTAGTTGGTTCTGCTCTTGTGGGTTCCTTCTGCTCAAGCTGTCCTCAGGACCACACAGAGTCCCTTCTCTCCCTTCTCTCCCCTCTCCCTCCCACATCTTTGGGAAGCTCATGCAGCAGGGACGGTAGCAGTGAGTGTTTTAATGAGGAAATATTTCTGCAGCAGTAGGGCTGTCCAGCCCTGGCACAGCTGCCCAGGGAAGTGCTGGAGTCCCCCCCCGGAGGGATTTAAAGGCCTTGTCGATGTGGCCTTGGGTTAGTGGAGGCGCTGAGCTCCGGGCGTGGTTGGACTGGATGATCTCAGGAGGGTTTTCCGACCCCAGTGACTCCACGGTTCTGTGATGCTGTAGCTGCTTGTGAAATGGTGATTAAGTGAGCACATTCCGAGGCAGACTCAAGTGGCCCCCTTAGCACTGCCAGTTCCGGTAGCAATTTATTAATTGGCGCAATTAATTCAGGACAATCGGACAATTAATTGGGCAATTAATTCAGCAGAGAACATTCCACGGACAGTAGTCTGGCTGCTGTTTGCACTTCACGGAGGAGACGTGAGCAGCACATCAAATCCGTGCTGTCACTGGCGCTCCGGGGCTGCGGTGCCAGAAAGGGACACCCTTTTCACCCTTAAATTTTCCACTTGTGTGCATTATTTTGATCGGGTCTCACCCCAGACCGGGGAGTTTCCAGCTGAAATGGCCTCGCTGTACTGGTGGTACCAGGCACTGGGGCTTGAGGAGCTTTCTGGAGAATTCCGGATGTTTTCTGAAGGTGGGAGAGCGATGTGAGTGCTGGCAGTCACTGGGTATGCTCAAGTTTCATTAGGGTTTGTCTCATCAAGACTTTGCTCTTTCCCAGTCAGGCAATATGTTTCCCAGGGCTAAATTATTGGTATAATTACCCTGTTTTACTGTCTGTGGGCAGCTTGGACTAGAGCACAGGTTCCAGCAGAAGTGTCCCACCCACCTACCTGTCATTGTGGCCATAAATAAATTTTCCACTTGTGTACATTATTTTGATCAGGTGCAATTTCCTTGTAAAACCAGCTTTTCAAGAGCCTGAAGTGCTTTTTTTTTCCAGCTTGGCTGTAGAAAAGCCACTTCTTAGTTAACAAACCTTTACAGTATTTGGCAGGTGAAATCACTGCATTAAGAAAACAACAAAAAACAACCCACAAGAGATGTAGACCGAGCTGTGCTTTGCTGGAAACATTCTCCTTGCAGTTCATTTTCAGCAGCTGAACTGGAGAGGCTGTGGCACTCCACAGGGATACTCTGGGGAGGCTCCTTCCCACTTTGCATGGAAGTTGCTTTCTCTCTGCTGAACTGAGAGTTCCAGCCCTTGCCTTTCATAAATGCTGCACTCGAGTGTGACTTTGTACGATGATTTTTGGTTTAATTTGTGTTTCTAGTGCGTGCTGGTGATGGCAGCAATGACAGAGACCAACAATATCCACGCAGTGGTGGAAGGGCCAGAAGGAGATGACGCCAAGTGCAATTTCCATCACAGAATGTTCCTGGAGCCCCAAGAGAAGAAGAGAAACGTGAAGGCTCTGCTGGTTAAGCAAGCAAAGAAAACTTGCAGCTGCACCCCGGCCAAAATTAAAGATTGCCTTTTGGGGTTTTTCCCCATCTTACAGTGGCTCCCTAAATACAAGCTCAGGGAGTACCTCCTGGGGGATGTCATGTCAGGCGTGATCGTGGGGGTGCTGCTGGTGCCCCAGTCCATTGCCTACTCTCTCCTGGCCGGGCTGGAGCCCATTTACGGCCTTTACACCTCCTTCTTCTCCTGCCTCATTTACTGCGTCTTCGGCACCTCCCGCCACGTCTCCGTGGGCATCTTCGGGGTGGTTTGCCTGATGGTGGGCCAGGTGGTGGACCGGGAGCTGGAGAGGGCCGGCTACGACCCGNATTATATTTTGCCTTTATACAACAGGCACACAGATGTGATGTGCAAATAGTTGTAATTCTTCTCTAGGGGACTGTCCCATCCTGCTGGGCTTGCACGTGTCCTCAGTGTGCACCTCCCCCGGTGCAGGACACTCCTCCAGGTGCTCTCCCTGTTTTCTGACAGCTTTTCCTGCCCCCATTGCTTCTCTTTGCTTCACTTTTGGGGAGTGCTCCCTGTTCATAAACAGCTTTTCCTGC
>VWZN01010784.1:333401-348599 GCA_013396955.1 Regulus satrapa | reverse complement strand
GAGGAGCTGTGCGGCAGGAGCTGCCACGCCATGGCCGTGGCTGCCACCATGACCTTCATCTCCGGCCTCTACCAGGTGAGGGAGCCCAGCTGGGATTGGGGGTGGAGGTGGGGCTTTAATCAGAGTTTGTAATAGTGTAATGCATTTGATATGCCTGTATGCATTTCATGTTTTATACAGGAGAAATAACTNTGGGCTTGCACGTGTCCTCAGTGTGCACCTCCCCCGGTGCAGGACACTCCTCCAGGTGCTCTCCCTGTTTTCTGACAGCTTTTCCTGCCCCCATTGCTTCTCTTTGCTTCACTTTTGGGGAGTGCTCCCTGTTCATAAACAGCTTTTCCTGCCTGCCTGCTTCTCTTTTGGGGACTGTAAGGACCTGCACGTCCAGCTCTCAAGGTCTCCTCACCACCTTCCTCTCTGTGGCCTGAACCTCTGTTATTTTTTTTTTTTTTGCAGTAGACCCCATTTCACTGGCCAAAATGTGGTGCATCAGCAACTAATTCCAGTCTTGAATCGTTTGCATTTAACGAAGAAAAATTTGGACAGTAAAGGCATCTCCTTCAGTTTATTTTTATTTGTAAATGTGCTTTTAAAAATGTGCTGTTTGCCCATTTGAAGCCAAAATAATGCTGTTGCATGGAAAGGATTCGACTGAGAGGATGCAATATATTTTATATTTATATATCTCTATTTATTTTCTAGAACTCGCTGCTTGCCTAAATTAAAGCAGGTATCCTTGTTTTTAGAGTCTTATACATTAACCAGAGTGGGATTATTTTTAGCAGTACTGCAGAGCTGTGGTATTTGAGTTTGTGAGTTCACATTCATTTGTTCTCCTCTGTCCAGCCAATCAAAATGTATAGGAGGGGAACAAAACATGTTTGTGATACTTTAAAACACAGGTTTTGGCCACAACCTGGAACTTTGTGCACTGCAGCTTCACGCTGAGTTATTTCAGAAATATTCTGGCCCTCCCAGACTACACTGGATTTTGGGTTTCATCTTTCATCCCTGTGGGGTGGGTGCAGTTTTGGAGTTGTGAGTTGCATTTAATATTCTTTGCAAGTACAAATACAATTAAGTTCCTTTATCTGAAGAAATCAGGTTTGTTTATATTCAGTCCCTCTGAATATTAGGCATATCCTCTACTGGCCAACAGCCTCAAAAAATTTTTTTTTCAACCAAAATCACATATTCTCTGCATCAGAAACTTGACAGTCAAATCATAAAAAGCACATCTTCTCACACGAGTTAATACAGCCTAACCAGCTAAGCTAATTATTATTTATGTTTTACACTTAGAACAACCTTGCATTAATTACCAAGGCTATAAGGGAGCCTTCTGGAGAGCTGTGAGCTGATTTCAGCCAGCCCAGGTCCCAAACCTGCCTTCTCTTCAGTAATTCTTTGAGATTCTCGTGGAGTTCCCCGTTATCTCTATTTATATGATCTGCAGCAGAGGAGTTTGCAGCTCGCAGACTTTGAGTCAAAGGCACCAAACTTTCTGCAGTGCAAAGGACAGTTGTTACCCACAGGCTGTGCTTTTATTGCAGGCTCTGAACTCCACCGTAAGGCAGACAAAGGCCACCAGAAAAGCTTTAGATCCTTGCAAAGTTCACGGAGTTTACAGGAACGAAAGAGAAATGGCAAAAGCAGACAGGATTTCAAATGTAGGGTTTGGGGTTTTTTCCTGTAGATTTTCTTTTTAAAATATTTTTCCCCACCAAGGTAATTAGCAGAGTGAAAAAAAACCAACATTTGTTCAGGTGATGAAGACCCCCAAAAAGCCTGGTTTGAATACTGGAGACTTCTCTCCGTGCTCAGGCCATGCCTCATACTCCAGGGCCGTGCACGATGTTGGGGTTTTTTTATCCCAGCTGATGAAATCTGTGGGGTTTGTGTCCTGACCTGTTGTGTGTGGTTGATTCCTTCCAGGTGGCCATGGGTTTCTTCCAAGTGGGCTTTGTCTCCGTGTACCTGTCGGACTCGCTGCTGAGTGGATTTGTCACGGGGGCCTCCTTCACCGTCCTGACCTCGCAGGTCAAGTACCTGCTGGGCCTGGACATTCCTCGGAGCGGCGGCGTCGGCTCCCTGGTCACCACCTGGATAAACATCTTCAGGAACATCCACAAGACCAACGTCTGCGACCTCATCACCAGCTCCCTGTGCCTCCTGGTGCTCATCCCAGCCAAAGAGCTGAACGAACGCTTCAAATCCAAGCTCAAGGCTCCGATTCCGGTGGAGCTCTTTGTGGTCGTGGCGGCCACTCTGGCGTCTCACTTTGGCAAGCTGAGAGAGACGTACGGCTCCAGCGTTTCTGGGCACATCCCCACGGGGTTTCTGCCGCCGCGCCCTCCAGACTGGGCCCTGATTCCCAACGTGGCGCTGGACGCCATCCCCATCGCCATCATCGGCTTCGCCATCACCGTGTCCCTCTCGGAGATGTTCGCCAAGAAGCACGGCTACTCCGTGAGGGCCAACCAGGAGATGTACGCCATTGGCTTCTGCAACATCATCCCCTCCTTCTTCCACTGCTTCACCACCAGCGCAGCTCTCGCCAAGACGCTGGTCAAGGAGTCCACGGGCTGCAGGACCCAAGTGTCGGGCGTGGTGACCAGTTCGGTGATCCTCTTAGTGCTGCTGGTGATCGCGCCCTTGTTTTACTCCCTGCAGAAATGCGTCCTCGCCGTCATCACCATCGTCAACCTGCGCGGAGCCCTGCGCAAGTTCAGGGACCTGCCCAAAATGTGGCGCCTCAGCAGGGTGGACACGGTGATCTGGGGGGTCACCATGGCGGCCACGGCGCTCGTCAGCACCGAGATCGGGCTCCTGGTGGGGGTTTGCTTCTCCATGCTCTGCGTGATCTTCCGGACCCAGCGGCCGGAGGCGCCGCTGCTGGGCTGGGTGGCTGAGTCGGAGACCTACGAGTCCCTCTCTGCCTACAAGAACCTGCAAACCACGCCTGGGGTTGTGGTGTTCCGATTTGAAGCCCCCCTCTACTACATCAACAAGGAGTGCTTCAAATCCGCGCTCTACAAGCAAACTGGGGTCAACCCCGTGTGGGTGAAGGCAGCCAGGAGGAAAGCGGCGAAAAGAATGCTCAGGGAGAAGGAGGCGGGCTCCGGGGACGGCGGGAGCGGCGTCCCCGTGGGTTTGGGGTCGGAACCCGTGGGGTTTCACACCATAGTGATCGACTGCTGTGCGGTGCAGTTCCTGGACACGGCCGGCATCCGCACGCTCAAGGAGGTCTGCAAGGACTACGGGGACGTCGACGTGCGCGTGCTGCTGGCCCAGTGCAACCCTTCCGTCAGGAGCTCCCTGCTCCGAGGGGAGTTCTTCCACGAGGGGGAGGACCACCTGCTCTTCCACAGCGTGCACCAGGCCGTGGACTTTGCCCTGGGCACGCAGGGGCACGGTGCTTCCAAGAATTAGCCTGGAAGGAGAGGAGATGGGAGCAAAGCCTGGGCAAACGTGGCTGTGTGTGGGTGGAAGCGACGTGCGAGTGCTCGGGCAGCAGGGCAGGGTGGTGCCAGCACGCTGGTACCGTGCCACCTCTCTGGATTTACCTGCCAGCTCTCGAGATTCCACTGGAGGTGCCGAATGAAGGCAATTCCTAACGTGATTGTGGCCGATCTGGGAATCTTACGTTTGCGTAGGGTTGTTCATCTCGTGTCTCCTCTCTGGAGCTTTCTGTGTCTCTGTTCCACTCTGAAGCTGTGATCAAGTCTTTTTTTGCAGCCCTGTCCTTGTGGATGGGGTGGGATTTTGGAGCAGTCTGGCCATCCTGTCCAGCTGAAGAACGAGGCGACTCGTTTCTCATCCCTCATCCTGGCATTGCTTTCCATCACCACACCCCGCTGTTTGCCAGGGAACGGCTGCCAGAGCTCCTTTGCTCTGGTCTTTACTGGGCAGTGTTTGATTTTGCAACCTCCCTGAATCTCAGACAGAGAAATCAAATCTAAACATGCAGGAAAATATCTTAATGAATATCTTCTGACCTCACCTCTGGAGGTTTTGGCACTGCCTCCTAATTCAGCCACAAGGGCATGGTTATCTCATTTCTCCAGAGGCCTTTACCTGGCTGTGCCCATGGAAATGCTGCCTCTTAAGCTTGATTTTAATGATTTTTGGGTTTTTTGGTTTTTTTCATAGATGACTCTTTAGAAGTCTGATTCATTCTTATGGTCGGTCAATTATTTTCCTAATATTTAGGAGCTCTTTAGAATTGTGAACATTAGATATGGAAAATATCTAGCACTTTAATTTTTAATACAAAAAAGTCCCTTCTAGGCAGTTTTTTATGCCAGGCAGAGAGAATCACGGGCAGCAAAGTGAAAAGGGGCAAATAGATTTTCCAACATCTGCCCAAATGTGTCCATGTCACACAGACTTTGTGCTGAGGGCAGGATTTATTGGCTATGAACCCTTTGCTCTGTCCTGGACTTTATGCAATTGGAGTGCACAGACCTTCAGAAAAGGAGACAGGAAAATTCTTTCCTGAAATTTTTTTTTTTTTTTAACCAGGTCAGTGTAAACAGAGCTTTAGACTTTGATTTTAAATGATGTGGAAGTGAAGAGTGCCTGTTCTTTTTGATAAAATACAAGGGTAGGAAGAGGTTCTCTTTCCTCACAGCAGTAGGATACAATTGTGGAGGAAGAATTGAGAGATTAACAGCTTTTCCCGAATACCAGCTGTTCACAGCACACATCCCTGGAAGAAGGTGCTTTCCTCCCAAAGGAGTTTACAGTCAGAATTTCAGGTGCTTCACAGCTTTCAGAAGGGAAAGGTGCTGTGTACAGACAGTATTCTCATCCTTAATAATTCAAAAATAATGAGTCAGAAGTCAAAAAAAAAGTCGTAAAATCCCATATGAATCGTGGAATGTTTACTAAATAGATATTTTGAGTTTAAACTGTTTTGTTGGGTTTTTTTTTTTGTCTGAGCAAGGACCAGTAACGATTCTCTTTTTTCTGTGAAAGCTGAATGTCATGGATCTCTTCACTCTGGAGCCTCGGAGAAGGATGAGGCAGCAGGAAGATGAGTCCTTTTTGTGTTAACCAAACTTACTGCATTTTTTAGAGCAGCAGAGAAGTTCTGGGGGAGGCGAGGGGTGGCTGTAGCACAGCTTGGAACAGGAGAGCCTCGCTGATATCCATCCATTCCCTGACCTAGAACTGGCACTGGTGGGGAAAGAATCCTGTGTGTGTCACATCCTGCAGCATTCAAATATTGTCCTGCCTCAGCCTTGAGGCTTGGTTCTGAAGGAGATGAATCCCAGATCCCGCAGAATTTTTCCTTTGCTGCCATAACCTCCTTCATGAATGTTTTTTATTCTGGGCTGGGGATCCTTTGTGCAGCCTGGGGTGTTTTAATCACGGAATTGGCATTGCCGGAGAGGATTGGGCTGAGCCGTACTAAAGCAGTGAGCGGGGTTTTGGTTTTAGGCTGTATTTCAGTTTTCAGCCAAACCCGTTTAGCCTGGAGTGAGCCCCTGGGTGGGAAGGTTTGTCCCGGCAGGAATGGCAGTGCCATGGCCTGGAGGAGCCCCTTTGCAGCTCAGTTCCTTCACAGGATCAGAAGGAATCTCTGGAACTTTGAACAAAAGCCTCAGTGCAATTTTGAAATGCTGATTTTTAACTCCTGTTTTGCCAGAGGGCAGAGCAGCTCTAGAGGCCCTGAAAGGGGAGCTGAGGAAGGACAGCAGCGGGTGTTGCAGATTTGTTATGGTTATATATTGCTGTACTGTTATTTGTTATTGCAAATGCTGCCTGTTCTCACCTGGGGAGGACACAGGAGAGGAGGAGGCAGCTGCTGCCCAGGAGGCTTCAGGGCAGGTCAGCCACCAGTGGGACAGAAGTCAAAGAGAAGCTGCTCTGCCTGATTCTTTCCTCTTTCCCTCTCCCCCCTGTTCTTTCCGTGCTGTCCAGGTGGAATTTTTTTCCCCATGCACAGGTTTGTGTAACCAAATTCCAAACCTTTATTTATTCACAGATGGTTTTGCAAATCCATTCCTACCTGTGCCAGGAAGGGAGGAATAGCAGTGTTAGCTCCAAAAAGGACCCGCTTCCCACAGCTAGTGGGATGTGTACCTGTGACTCTCGGGTATTTATTTACATAAAAGCACAATAAAACAGCCGTAAAATGATTTTTCAGGTAATTAAATTAGATTATATCTAAAAGATGCGCTGAAAATTATCTGGAGCACGTTGCATTTGGCCTCAGTGCTGTTTGTGCAGCCTCCAAATTCCATTTCAAGCAAAACACAAGAAACTGTTAAAATGCAAAAGCAAAAAGCCGGGCAACCAAAATAAATACTTTTAATGTTCTTATTTAAAATAACATCCAGTGGTCATAGCGTTGATAAGTATCTATAAATGCATGTTGCCTTGGCTAAAAGAGAACTGAAATAAATGGCATTTGCCAGAGAGTTCAGTGCAATAGGGACTTCTTGGGAATTAACTGGAGAGTAAAGCTGATTATGGCTGGAATTTCTTAGAACAGTGGGTTTCAGCCCCTTTCCTTTTAGGCCTGGAATTGGTTTTTAGCAGTGATATGAATCTGATTTGAGCCTACTGGCAAGCAGCACGTTTTGCTTGCATTTGTTTTTGGAGCCTTTAAACAATCTGATTTTATCTTAAATTTGGGATCACGGATTGGAAACTGTTCTTCTGATGCATGTGTTTATAAAGGAATTCCATATATTTATATATTTCACTGCTGTGTGATGGATGCAGCAGCTGAATATCTCAATTTATGACTTTGTGACATTCCTGGAAAGGACTCTCCTGCCTTTTACTGCTTTAAATGAACGGTGGTAGGCACGTGCCAGGCTTTTTTAGGGGAAATCTGCCACACTCCCTGCTTCCCGTGCCTTCCCTCATCCCCTGAATTTGTAAAGTGTGGGAAGAGGGACCCTCAGAACGATTTGGTTTGGGTTATTCATCAGTCTGGGGCAGGGATGTTCCTCCCAGGTGCAACCTTCAGAATGCCAGGCCAGCCTGGGAGCTCGTATAAATCAGTTCAACTCTGCTCCCAAATGTCCTAAGCAGCAATTAGCAGCCTAAACGAAGAATTAAGAGATCATTAGCACGTTCATTACTGACAACAGCAGAGCTTTATGGAAATGCACACCCTGGGTTGCTCTGGAAATGCCTTCAGCACTCTCCTGCTGGATGCCAGGCTCTGGTTTTCTGTTTTTCCCTCCTGTGCTGCTGCTGTGGCTGAGTGGAGTCAGCTCCAGCTGCACTGAGGAGTGTCTCGCTAGTCTGAGTGTCACAAAAGCCATTCTCAGTGCCCAGACCAGGTCCAGGCTGCTGGTTTGGGTTTCTACCATCCCTGCCAAGCTGGGATTTAGCCGTGCTGATTTCCTTGAAGCTGCTGCAGCTCCACCTGCTCCCAAACCCCGCGGCACCAGCCTCCACCTCCCTGCTGCTTCCTTCTGTGTTTTGCCTCAAGACACTGAACGTTGCCTGTAAACAGAACAAGTTTTGTGTGTGTTGGTGTTCCGTGGCACCTGCTGCTCGGTTTTCATCAAAACTGATAGAGCCAAAGCTCCTGAGCAGTAAATTGAGCGTGGAACAACCCCAAGTCCCCCAGTGCCATGGGAGAGGCAGGGCTGGCCTGGTTTGGGGCTGGCAGAGGGTTCCTGGAGCAAAAATCCCTTTCAGGGCATTATCTTCTGCTGTGGGTTGGGCTTTTCCCACCTGCTTTGGAAATGTGATTAAATCCTTGAGGTAACTAACATTTTATTTTATTTTTTTTTTTCGTGGACATGGCTAAGCTGATACACAAATATTCCTGTGCTGCTCTTGCCAAGCAGGGGCTTTGTGTTTGTGTGGCTGAGTTTGTTCTGCTGAGTGTGGGACGCTGTTGTGGGACTCCAGTACTGGTGTCACTCCAATATTGGTGTATTTCTCCCCACTGGAAGGGTTTGCACTTCCCTGCTGGCACAGACAAGAGGAATCCTGTCCCTAGTGCAGGCTTTGCACCAGGAATGACCTCGTTAAATCCCCAGAATTAATTACTCTGGGTCATCATCTTTATAAGCCTTTGGAGGATCAGCTGCTTGTGTGAAAATCAACCTGATCTTTATAATTTCAGTCAGATTCTATCTGAAGTGGAAATAATTCTGAGCCTTGCTTTTTCCTTCAAGATCATTGCAGTGCTAAACACAAGGGGGAGTGGGTAGGTAAAATGGCAAATATTTAATATATATATCTAGTTCATAGCATAATTAGTCAATGTTTATTTTCTTTTCTAGAGATTCTATAAGCTAAGGCATAATGGTATTCTTTGATATGCAAATTGTTCAAATATTTCAGCATTGGATGGAGAACCAAATCTCCATTGAGGTAAAATTACTGCTTAAATATTTGAATCCAAGCTCTGACAGCACTTAGTCCAGCTCCCAAATGATCTAAAGACTCCACATATAGGTAGGAAACATTTTCTTGAACTTGGGTCCAATTTTTTATATCTGATTTTTTACTTGAAGAAATAAATTTTATGTATGTTTGAAATGCATTTGAAACATGGCTAAGGAAAGGTAAAATCTCTTTTTTTTTATGACAAGCACATGAGCTTTGAGTCTTTAGTTTTGTGTTCCTGACCATCTCTAGTATGTTCTTGCTATGTTCTGGGGTTTTTTTTAATAATTGAATTGATTTTTTAAGAATTGAAAATTCAGAATAATTTTAGATAGTCGTGGATAATCTTCCTCAGAACACAGAAAATGGCAAAATTTTTGGTGTTGTTTGTCCCCCGTGTGGGGAGAGAGGTGCTGCCACCAGCCCCTCCCTCAGTGCTGGCCTCACCAACCCAGTGTTTGTAGGGAAAATTGGATTTTGCAATCAGTTCTGCGTCCATCCCCTGCCCGGTGGTGGCTCTCCTTGCCCTGTCCTGTCTGAGCTGTATCCGTTGTTATTTTTAACTGTTCCTGTGCCTTTTTATCACTGGAGATTTGTTAGCGTGAGAATTCTCTGTCAAATCTGGTCGAATCGTTGGGATTCCTTCAGCACGATTAAAAGATGAGATTTAAAGGTTTGGTTTTTTTTTGTTGTTGTCAGATAAATGCTCGATCACGGGATGGGGGAGGTTGGAAGGGACCTCAGGGGGTCACTGGTGCCAGCTCCGTGCTCCAGCAGGGTGTGCAGGCAGCTCTGGACCGTGCAGGGCTGGCACTCCCACTCAGCACTGATGAGCAGGATCCAGCCTGGATGGACAGCGATGTGCCGGGGAGCAGCACCCTCCTGTGGGCCGGCACTGAATTCCTGAATTCCGGGTTTGCTGCTGCTCCTACCTTTCCACAGGTGTAGTTGCAGCAGCCGGTGTTACGTGCTCAGCCTGGTGTGTTTCGGGGCTCCCTGAGATAAATCTGAGCTCTGCCAGGGGAGGGTCGGGTTGGATTTTGGGAAAGGTTTTTCCCCAGGGGGTGCTGGGCACGGCCCCGAGCTGCCAGAGCTCCAGGAGAGCTTGGATGGATGCTCCACTCGCAGGATGCCCAGGCTGGGATTTTTGGGCTCCCTTCCCTTCGATTCTGTGATTCTGCCCCAGGTTCTGTGGCTTGCTCAGGTCGTGGCCGGTGAGAGCCAGGAAAACCTGCGAGCAGCTGTGAGGGCAGTCCCGGGCAGTTCCTGTGACATTATGTCTGCAAGCGTGTCCTTGAGTTCTGAAAAGACTCTCCTGGCCTGGCCTGGCTCAGCTTTTACCTGAGGATGCCTTTTACCTGAGGGGACCCTGTGCACAGGCTGCAGTGTTTGTGTTGGTGCCAGCGGAGCAGAAGGAGCTCTGGGTCATGGGGAATGCCTCCTCCTGAAAAGCAGAGAACAAACATTGCCCCCAGCAGCAGGAGTCTGGTTCACAGCTGAGTAACAGGCACATTTCCCCGAGCTGCTCTCGCCTGTGCCTCCCCTGGGATTAACCAGCCCTTGCCATCCACGCTCCTGTGCTCTTTGGGACCCCCAGCCCCATCTCCTGGGGAAGGGTCCCGGGGCTCCAGCCCGCTCAGAGCCCTCCCACACAAACTTCTGAGCGCTTTGGTATGGCTTTTGCAGCCCTGCCTCACGGGGAAGCTTCCTCACCCCTCTTCCCAAAGCTGCTGACTCCCACCACGGCCTGTGACAGCAGCCCGGTGTTTGAGTGGCGGCACAAAGCTGCTCCTCCCGTTTCCAATCCCATGGAAGATCCAATCTCGGCACGTGCCAGGAGATCGGATTCGGTATTAGGAGAAAACTCTTTGCTCAGTTGGAAGATCATCTCATTCCAAACACCTTGCACTGTCCCAGGTTGCTCCAAGCCCTGTCCTGGCTTTGGATGCTTCCAGCTTTTCTGGGCACCCTGTGCCAGGGTCTCACCCCCCTGAGGTTGCCAAGGAGCCCGGGCTGGCTGCCAATTCAGTACGGAGCAGAAATGCTTCTCCACGTTTTTCCTCCACTGCATTCGTCTGGAATCAATTTAATCTGTTTGCAGAGCCTTTACAGCCTTTTCAGTGATTAGCTGGAGAGTCTGGAAAAGGGTCCCAGGAGCATCGGGGCTGTGTCGTGCAGGGGAAAACGTGGGCCAGCATAAGCTGGTAAGGGATTTTTTTCATCCTTGTTGCATAAAGACAAAGTGCTCCCAAAACCTCTACAGCTGATGCTTTTGGCTCTTTTTCCCATCTCCCAGGAGTGAGAATGCTGTTGGTTGTTTATTTGTAGTTCTCCTGGTCCCTCAGCCACATACAGTCCCTGGGGCAGTGACACTTTTGGCCTCTCAGTATTTGTGTTATCTTTGCCCTGCTGGGGCCCCTGAACATTAAACTGCCCTGCCAGAGAACAGGGGCTGCAAAAACGGCTCTGTTTCCTGGGATCTCTTGCAGAAATGTAAGCAATCCCTTTCCAAGAGAGGAGAGGTTCTGATCATCTTTTTTGCCCTTGGGGGCTTCTGTTGTGTTTTGCCATCTCAGCAGTGGCACCAGTTCCGGGCTTGTCTCCTTTTCCTTGTTTTCTCTATAAAAATGGTGATGTTTTGCACTAAATACACTTCAAGTGGAGCTGAACCCACAGCCATCCAAAAATACTGTCACCCCCCTCCTCCCCAGCTGAAGGTAAGGAAAAGCCTCTCTCTTAGCTTGGCACCTTTACCTGCCTCACTTCCTTTTTTATTTCAAGAAAAATTGTGATGAGGAGCAGTGGGTGCAGGCTGGCACATGATCTGAGAGACTTCCAGAAGCCAAGCAGTCACAAATGTATTTCCAAACCTTAAAGGCCCTTTGTGCAGTGCAGTTAAATTTGTTCCTGTTTCTGACGAAAACTGGAGGTGCCAACTTGTCCTGGAAAACAAAACATTGACACAGCAGCCCAGGCTTCCATTCGCTGCCTTTACCTGTTGCAAAGTGCCAGGATAACAATCACAGCCCCCGAAAATGCCACTGTGAGTTCTGGTAACTCGAAGCTAGAAAGCAGCAAATGCCACTCCTGCATCTTCCTGTACCTGGAGCTTTGTGGCACTGCTCTGCTTCTTTTCCAGCCGGGGGATAAATGGATGTTCAGTCGCTCACACACCATGCCAGGAATGAAATCTTGGGGATTTCATGCTCTGGAAAGCAGAGGGGCCTCGTGCAGGCAGGGTCCTGTCTCCACTGGCATTGTCCAAAACCATCTGTGCAGCCCAGCCGTGCCCGGGATGGAGCTGAGCGTGGAGTGAGTTTATAGTGGCAATAAAGGGCAAGCCTTGAAGATGCTTTTGGAAACAAACTGTGTCAGCTGTGCTGACCTTGCGTGGGGAAGGCAGCACAGCCTGGGGTGGCTCAAGGTCACCCCAAGTTCCCTGGTGGGTTTCTTTTTTTTTGTGATGCATTTCCCACAGCCGGTGTGAAAGTTTTGTGTTTTCTCATCCTCCTCCAGAGAAAGGAATTCCAGAGATGTCCCCGGTGTCACCAAGGGTGTTCTTACAGCCTCTCCCCAGTACCCACAGCCGGAATTTCCAAACTCAAGGGGAAACGAGGAGCTTGAGAACTGCAAAAAGCACGGAATGTTTTAAGTATGGGATACATTTAAATAGGTATTTATTATAGGAGTATGCAAAAGCAATTGGGAATTTGAACACAAGGAAGGAGAGAAAGAAGTTCTAGGAGGAGGATGGCAGGAAGGCTTGAGGGGGAAGAGCAGGGCTCTGTCAGAGCTTCCCAAGCTATCAGGGCATAAAGGAAATCTTAATAAATAAAAGAGGCCCCGGAATATAAAAATGAAGATGGAATTTGGAAGGAAAAGCTGGCTGGAGGCTCAAGGTAAGGTCAATCCTGCCACACTGGGAAAAGTGCTTCACCCTGTTTTTGTGGTGGACAGGGCAGAGACCCAGATCTTCCTAAATAAAATCAATCCCAAAGATGGATTGTGCTCAGCTCTGCTCCACCCCAGGGAACAACCAGACTTCAAAGTCCAGCCTGGCCAGCTCTTCAATGGCTGGCTCACCACTTCTTCAGTGAATTTGGGGATGAAGGATTCATAGAGAAAATGGAAATTTGGGTCACTTCCTATGGAAGAGGATGGAAAAAGAAAATGAGTGAGAAGAGGCCACATCATCCAGGCCAAGGCACAAAATGAACTGTACCTGGGAACAATTACAAAGTGTTTCAAAGGGTCATCTTTTCAGGACAGGAGGAATAAGGAGGCTTGAAAGGACAGACAGAGTCTGTTCCTGAGAGCAAGGGAAGGGAAAGGGGAACTCTCACAGATGCACCTGAAAATACATGAGCTGTGGAGGAATGGCAGAACAAAAAAGAATGTATATAAATAGATAAAACCACTGAGCAGCTGCCTCCCTGCCATGTGCTCTCATTTTCTCCTGCTGCCAGAGAACACGGATGTTTCTTATTTATTTACTCCTAATTACAGAGATCCAGACTTGCCCTGATGAGATAAATGCAGCTCAGGATGCTGCTTTTCCCCTTGTCTTGCCTCAGGGTCTCTCCCCAGCATCTGCATCCAAACCTTGTGGGAATTCCACCTTTCCATCCCCGCTGGGGATCCATCTCCCAACGTTCTGGGCTCTCAGCCCCTGTCCAGGAGAAGGCCAAGGTGTGCCTGTCTGGCAGGCATTTATCCAGCTGGATCTGGACTAGGCCAATAAAGGAGATGGGAAAGAAGGAGGCAGAGCAAGGGGAGGTTTGAGAGGTCTGGTGGAGGTTGTTGGCACAGCTCACAAGGGCAGAGCTGCTGTTGTTGAGGCTGCTCTTCCTGTTCAGGGTGATGAACGGGCCTTTCCTCCTGGCTGCTGCTGCAATTTTTCACCTTTAGCTACCAAATAATACAGCCCTGCTCCTTTCCCAGTTGTGTTTCAGCACAGAAAAAGCCCTTTGGTTTCAGAGCCCTCCAAAAGGCTCGGCAAAAAGTGAATTGTGCAGGTTTGACACATCCGGAGTTGGGCTGAAAGTCTCCCTGCAATAACCCGTGTCACCACAGCTTTACAGAGCCTCTGTGGAGGAAAAGCTACCAGGAAAGGAAAGTCATTCTGGAACGAGCTTTGCTTCGTGCTTTGTGGCACAAAAGCTTGTCCAGAATAGATGCAAACCTGAGCAGAGAAGCCCAGCAGGACCTGAGCTCGCTCAGTTCAGAGAGGGGCAGAGCAGGGAGGTTTCTTTCCGTCGTTCCCCTTGTTTAGCAAACACTTCTCCAGATCCAAGCAATCCTCTTACCTGGCAGGAGCACTTCTCTAAGCGCCTTCAATCATTCTTGGTGTCCAGAAAGAGTTGTCAGCCCAAATACCCTCTCGGAGCGGTGTTTGTTTTCCAAACACGGCTCTGCCTGGCAGCTGCACCAAATCCAGCAGCTGGCCAGAGATAAAAGAGACTTGGCTGGGCTCAGGAGCTCAGCTCCCAGGGGAAGGGCACAGGGCACAGGTGTGGACACGGCTCTGTCCCCAGGGCAGAAGCTCCAGGTGCTGAGGAAACGCCCGATTTGCAGCCAGAGGTAAGATTTGGTGTGCGTGCAGGGCAGGGGAATGGGATTTCTCCTCAGCCCAGCTCAGTTCCAAACCACTCCGGGTCACTCAGGATTGGTTTTTCTCTCTCTCTGTTGTTCAGTTGTCACAAAAAGGCGTTTTGTTGCAGCTGCATTTTGACTGAAAAAAAAACTTGGAGTAGCTCTGTAAGGTGTCTCTGTTACTTAAGCAGCCTGAAAAAGCAGGATGGTTTCATTCTGCAGATGGGAGCCCCTGTGTGATGCAAGCCACTCGTGCGACTTAAAATTATGTCACATTGAAGGAGAAATTAATTTGCAAATTATCTCCCTTACCCACATCTCGATTCCTAACGCATCCCTTGGAATATCTTAACATTTCCAAAATGAGTTTTTGCCTAAGTAGCAGCATCTTGACGGCAGTCAGAGTTCTTGAGGGAGTTTGAGTTTCAATGAAATTCAATGAAAATTCACTGAAATTCAGTGAAGTTCCTGTTTCTAAACAGGAGGGATGGGGAAGGAGGATGCGGGTCTGTGGCTCTGCCCCGATTTGGGGGTTGTGGTTAATCAGATCCATAAACGACAACAAACCAATCACCCTTGGGAAAATGTTTTTGTTCGATTTGTCTGAGGTTATTTGGAAAGGGGAACTTGTTTATCTGCCCTGCCACGAGCCCTGGGGCTAAGCAGAGCCCCTCGTGTGTCACGACAGAAACAGGACTCTGGTTTGTCCGAGCAGAAAACCCATCCTTAGTGCACAGCTCACACTTCCACAGGGATATCCAAAGGCTGTTAAATCGAATTGGCTAACAGTGCACCAGCACTCATTTTATTGGGTGGTAAATGACCAGGGTCTATGTCTATTAAATTTCTCTGGTTTTGGTTAGTTCACATATTTTCTTCACGGATTCTCAGGGGATGGATTTTTTGTTGCTACAGGTGCAACCTATTTTTCTTTACAAGCAGAGATTGTTATGCAAATTGATTCAAATTCCTCTGATTCTTTCTCATGGGAACTTAGAGGCTAGCTGTTTAATTTAGCAGAGCTAAGTGTTATAATTAGGTATAAATTATAAATACAATTCAATATTTTATTCATATAAATATACAAATATATAAAAATAAAATATAGAATATATGAATATATTAATACATTAATATATTGTTAGATAATATAATATATAATTAATATATGTATTATATATTAAGGATTTATTATAATAAATTATATTCATTACATATTATATATTATATATTATATAA
>VWZN01010784.1:320386-333036 GCA_013396955.1 Regulus satrapa | reverse complement strand
CAACTTCTTCTGCAACATCATCTACGCGGCCACGGCCACGTCGCGCCACGCCAGCGTGGGCTCCTTCGGGGTGCTGTGCCTCATGGTGGGGCGCTCGGTGGCGCGGCACCTGCAGCTGGCGGGCTACGGCGACGGCACTGGCCTCGGGGACAGCGCCAGCCCGGCCGCGAACGGCACCGAGGCCTGCGACAGGAGCTGCTACGCCATCACCGTGGCCCTCTCCTTGACCTTCCTGGTGGGCCTCTACCAGGTGCTGACATTTGGGTTTGGGTCCGTTGGGTTGCGTTTGGGTTTGTTGGGTTGCATTTGGGTTTGTTGGGTTGGGTTTGGGTCCGTTGGGTTGGGTTTGGGTTTGTTGGGTTGTGTTTGGGTTTGTTGGGTTGCGTTTGGGTTTGTTGGGTTGCGTTTGGGTCTGTTGGTTTGTGTTTGGGTCCGTTGGGTTGCGTTTGGGTTTGTTGGGTTGCGTTTGGGTTTGTTGGGTTGCGTTTGGGTGGGTTTTTTAGGGTTGGGGTTAACGAGTGAGAGAGGTGTTGGTTTGCGGGGGGAATTTGGTAGGAAATTGGAAAGGTGTGAAATTATTTTAAAAGTAGGTCTCAGAATGGGAAAAGACCAGAAAGTAAAAGGTCAGGAAGAAGAGGTAGTGACAGAGTTGAGGAGAGGAGTTTTATACCTTTCCTATTTCCTACAGGTTTTTTTCTTTTTTTTTTTTTTTTTTTTAATTTTTTNAGGAGTTTTATACCTTTCCTATTTCCTACAGGTTTTTTCTTTTTTTTTTTTAATTTAAATGTTTCTTATTTTTTATTTATGTTTGTTAGGTATATTTATAGTTATTAAATATTAATTTATTCAGGTTTATTTAGGTATAAAACCTATAGTTTTATACGTTGTGAGTTTTCTAGTCTATTAAGTTAATAAGGTAGAAATGCTGATGATAGCTTTTTTTAATGAGGTTTTTTAAGGGTAAATTAATTAATTAAGAAATGTTGGTTAATTTTTGAAAAAATTAATAATTATTTGTTGTTTGTATTGTGAAAATTTTGATTTAATTATATAATATTACTTAAATTTAGGAAGAAGAGGGTGAAGAAGAAGGATAAGTTAATGCTTTACAACGTTCATTTTGGTTTATATCTATTATTATATCTTAACACTTTAAGTTTTTACTGTGTGATATTATATACTTTTATTTAAATTATGCTCTTATAATTTTAGTTTTATTACTTAATTTCGGAAGCCTTCTCCACAGCTTTAGGTCAAATGCAGCGTTCTCTTGGGGGTCAGCGCCTGTTAGCACAGAAAGCCAGAAATTCTCTCTGCCCAGGGTTCCAACACAAACATGTGTTCTTGTGCTGTTTCCTGCTAGGAATTTCTCCGAGTTCCAGATCTCTAAATGTTAGTTCAGACTTAAGAGTCCTGAGAAACCCTTCTGGAGCCTGAGTATTTGTGAGCGCAGTGCTTTGGAAAGCGCAGACACAGCTGAGTGGGGGGTGGTTTTCTTCCAGCCAGGCCCCTGCGTGTGTCTGAAACACCCTCAGGGTCAGACACAGCAAGAGAAGAGAAGGATCTGGAACCACCTCCCACACCTCGGCCCTGCAGGGCAGCTCTGGGGCTGGCAAGGAGCAGCCGAGCTGTCACGGAGCAGTTCCAGCTAAAATTCAGAGCGTCGCACCCCGGGAGTGACGGCCAGAGCTGCTCTGATGGGGCTGCTTGTGAGCAGGCAGCATCCCCAGATCTTTTTGGTGCGGCATGCCCAGCCCCAGAGAAGCATTAAAGGCAGGTCTCTCTAGTTTCCTATGCCCTAGATTAACTCCTAAGGACGCTAAAGCTGTGGCTGATTTGCTTTTCAGATCCTGCTGGGGGTTTTACAGATGGGCTTCGTGGCTGTCTACCTCTCGGAGCCTCTCCTGGGTGGCTTCGTGACTGGCTCCAGCCTCACCATCATCACCTCCCAGATGAAATATCTGCTGGGCCTGAAGATCCCTCGTCACGAGGGGGTGGGCTCCTTCATCCTCACCTGGGTGGACCTTTTCAGGTCCATCCACCACACCAACATCTGTGACCTGCTCACCAGCCTGGTGGCTTTGGCCGTCATCGTGCCCGTCAAGGAGCTCAACGAGCGCTACAAGGAGAGGATGAAGGCCCCGTTCCCCATCGAGCTGCTGGTGGTCATCGCGGCCACCCTCACCTCCCACTACTTCGACTTCGAGCGGCGCTACAAGGCCTCTGTGTGTGGGGACATCCCCACGGGCTTCAGGAAGCCCACTGTGCCCGACACCAGCCTGTTCCCCAGCCTGGCCCTGGACGCCGTGCCCATCGCTCTCATCGGCTTTGCCATGACCGTGTCCCTGGCGGAAATCTTTGGCAAAAAGCACGGCTACGCCGTCAGCGCCAACCAGGAGATGATCGCCATCGGCCTGTGCAACCTCATCCCCTCCTTCTTCTACTGCTTTGCCAGCTCTGCTGCCCTGACCAAGACTCTGCTGAAGGAGTCCACGGGGAGCCAGACGCAGGTGTCTGGGCTGGTCACCTCCCTGGTGCTGCTGCTGGTGCTGCTGTGGATCTCGCCGCTCTTCTACTCGCTCCAGACCTCCGTCCTGGGGGTGGTCACCATCGTCAACCTGCGGGGCGGCCTCAGGAAGTTCCGCGACACCCCCAGGATGTGGCAGCTCAGCAAGCTGGACACGGCGGTGTGGTGGACAACCATGCTGTGCTCCACGCTGGTCACCACGGAGATCGGGCTCCTCGTGGGCGTTTGCTTCGCGCTGCTCTGCCTCATCTTCCGCACGCAGAGACCCCGGGCCACGCTCCTGGGCAAGGTCAGCGACAGGGAGATCTACGAGGACCAGGCCGCCTACAAACAGCTCAGCAGCGTCGCCAACATCAAAATCTTCCGCTTCGAGTGCTCCCTGCACTACGCCAACAAGGACTACTTCAGGGCGGCGCTGCACCAGAAAACCGGGCTGGATCCGGTGCTGCTGGGGGCCCAGGCAGACCCAGACACGGGCAGCAGCAGCAGGGGCTCCTGGGGCACCGCCTTTGGCTGCCTGGAACGGGCCAGAAGGGCTGAGAAGCCTCCAGCGGCCTCCTGTCCCCCCCCAGATGTGCACACCCTCATCCTGGACTGCGGGGCCATGCAGTTCATCGACACCGTGGGTCTCTCTGTGCTCAAGGAGACGCACCACGACTACCAGAGGGTCGGCGTGCAGGTGCTGCTGGCCAACTGCAACCCCTCCGTGCGCCAGCGGCTCCGCCAGGGAGGCTGGGCTGGCCAGGCCGCCGGGGGCCAGCTGGCCTTCCACAGCATCCACGATGCCGTGCAGTTCGCCGAGCGCTGGCACCAGGGGCAAAGCCAGGACAGGCAGGCTGCTGTCCCCGAGCCCGAGGAGCTGAACTGCCAGGTGTCCCTGTAGCCCTGGGAGCCAGGAAGGGTTTCTGACAGGGGTGGGCTCGGGAGCAGGTTCGGTGTTTGTGCTGTCAGAGGGGCTGGGATGGGGCAGGAGGGTGGGGAAGGGTTTTGGAGAAGGGCTGAGCACGGGAGGATGCTCGAGATAGGGCAGGAGATGGGAAAGGTTTTGGGGAAGGGTTTGGGGGAAGGGTCTTGGGGAAGGGTTTTGGGGAAAGGTTTTGGGGAAGGGTTTTGGGGATGGGTTTTGGGGAAAGGTTTTGGTCTGGGTGGGGGAGCTGCGCCTGCCCCGCGTGGGCGCTGGGGGGCGCGCGTGAGCCGGGAATGGCCGGACTTGGAGAAGGGGCCCCAAAATTCATCTCAGTCCCACCCTGAAATGGACATGGACCCCAAAATTCATCCCAGTCCCACCCCTAACAGGGACAGGGACTCCAAAATTTATCCCAGTCCCACCTCTGACAGGAACATGGACCCCAAAAACTCATCCCAGTCCCTCCCTGCCACGGCAGGGACTGTGAGCATCATCCCATTCCCAACCCCAAGAAAAATCCTGCTGGAGGGAGCTGTGGCTTGGAAGCCCAGGAGCTGCTGTAAATAAAGTGTGTGGAAAAGGATTCCTGTTGTTTAGGAAAACGCCTTTTTGTGCTTAAAAGATGATTTAAAATGGATTTTAAAATAATTTAAAATGGTGTGTGCGTCTGCTTGCTTGGGGCAAGGCTGTGCCAGGGGGGCTAAACTGACCCAGAGACTCCTTGCAGGGAGGGATGGATCTCTGTGCTCCAGGTGTGGGTGGGATGCAGCTCCCAGGAGCTCCTTCTGAGGCCATCCCAGCACGAGGAAACGCCCCAGGCAGTTTCATCAGCACAAAGATGAATGGGGCACTTCAGGGGCTGAGCAGCGAGGCAGTAAAAAGCTCCTGTTACCTGACCACCCTTCCCGTTTGAACGGCATTGCCATAATTGTCTTTACAAGACTGTTTATGGAGAAAATTAAACTGTTTTGGTCGGGCTTTAGAGGCGTTTATGGTCTCAGGGGGGGTCATAAAGGCTCAGCAGGAAATAAACCCAATGCTGGAAATTCCTCGGCTCAGCCTGGTGCAATCCAGAGCAGAGATCCTGCAATGGGACACGGATCCATCCTCCTGTGGGCAGAGCTGGCACAGCTGGCCCCAGGACTGCCCAGCAGCTTGCAGGGCTGGAAACCTCCTTGCCTGCCCTCTCCAGCAGCTGGCATCGTGCTGGCAGCCCTGGCCCTGCCTGCTGGCCCAGCTCTCCCATCCCACAGCTCCAGCACCCCCTTCCAGCCCTGGAGTCCAACCCTGGGCCCGGCTCCTCCGTCCCCACGCTCTGCCAAGGCACCCGAGGAGAATTGCTGTCTTCTCTTTCTGGGAAGAGGCCCAGGGCTGCCAGTGTCACAGAGGAGGGACAAAGGACACGGCCCAACGTCGGTTCATCAGCACAGCTGGGTCACCCTGGCCTCCATCCCTTGGGTCTCCTGGAGGAGGCGGATGAGAGCAGGAAGGGACAATTCCTGGTGCTGGGAGGGCTCCTGGTGAGGACACCAGCCCCAGTGCCCCTGCTTGCCTGGGCTGCCCCAGGAGCTGCCACTCTGTCCCAGAGCCAAAGGCTGCGCCCCAGGATCCCTCCAGGAGCTTCCCTGGGGCTGAGGAAAGGCCAGGCAGCTGAAAGCAAATGTTATCCCCCCTGGCAAGCAGCTCCTTGTTCTCCTCTGCTCCCTGCCTGGCTGTGGCTCTATAAATACTCCAGCAGTGTGATAAAGAGAGGAGGATTTGCTGCTGAGGCTTTGTCAGCGCAGTCAGAGCTGACTGTGCAGCTGTTAATTATGGCTCAGCAGCAGCTGGACAGGTTCAAATCCTTTTGATGCTTTGAAATGTTCCTTCTGGGGAAGCTGAAGGAGTAAAGGTTGTGGCTGGTGCTGATTGCTTCCCCTCTGGAAAGAGCTGGAGACGCTGATTGCTGCATGGAGAGTTGCTCCCCTCACTGCCTGTCTCTGGAGAAACACCCCCTGGAATGGCAAGAAGTTGCTTCTGCAGCTCTCTAACTGCTCTAAAGCAATTAATGTGCTGCCAGCATGTGCTCATCTACCCATGTGCACTTCCCCCAGCAGACAAAACTGAGCTGGAGAGAGAAAGCAGGGAGCTGCAGGTGATGGCACTGGATTTTCTGGGATAAAAGTCAAGGTTAGGGACAGTTAATGCATCACTGGAGACGCCCTGGTGACTGAGGAGCCAGCAGAGAGTGGCTTGGGAGAAGCTGTCTGCTCTTGCAGAGGGACAGAAAAAGAGGAAGGACAGGATGAGATGATCTGAGGAGGAAAATGACTGTGGGTAAAATTCCTGCAGTGTTCAGGATGCTGGCAGGCAGCGGTGGCTGTGTCTCTGATCTCCTACAAAACAGAGGAGTCCGCCCAGGGGCTGGGAAATCTTCCTGGTGTTGCTGCTCTGCCCTTGAACTGGCTCTGCCCTTTGCCCCTTTTCATCCTCCAAACCTCCCTGGGCACCTCCAAGGCCTGAGCACCCTTTCCATGAGGGAATTCCTCCCGGAATGCTGAGGAAACCGGGGGCAGGACACGGACACAGCCCAGGGCTCTGCCCCCCCGGCGGCCTCCTGGTTAATTAGTGCTCCTCGTGCTGTCCTTTGGGAGGCACCTGTTGGCAATAATAACAACAACTACATTAATTGCCAAGATTAGAAATAATTCGGGCAGCAAAGCCTGGAGGAGGTTGGATGCTCGGCTGCAGGGAGCGAGGGCAGAATTGCAGAGTGGAGGCGGTGGTGCAGCTCGGGCTGGACACAGGAGGTGGCACAGTGTCCCCCTGAGGGGCACAGGAGGAGCAGAGAGAGGTCTGTGCCCCCCTGTGGGGCAGCAAGGAAACCCTCTGGCATTCTCGCTCTCCAGGAGTGTCAGAAAAGGCTCAGAGAAGGGCAGGAAGAAGGAAGAGAGAAATGGAGAGGCAGGAGAGGAACGAAAAGCCCCTGAATCAGGGGGAGGTGAGCTTAGAGCACGAGCATTAAACTGGACTCCAGTTCCCCTCACACCGGAGCTGCTCTGGTCCTTTGCTGCCCTTGGCATTTAGTAAAACTCCTGCAGCTCGGTTTTGTGTTTCACAGTTTCAGGGTTTTCAGGTAAGTACCTGAACTCCTGGGAGCCACAACAGTTCATGGAGATGGCTGTTGTGTCTTTAAAATAAAAAAGTGTATAGCCCACATAGTTCTAGAAAAGGAGCTACAGAAAAGGTGCTTTTTGAAGTCAAAAGGCTGAGAAAAGAAAGCAACAAGAAAAAAAAAAGTCTCTTTTGTTTTCTTTCTTGGGAGACTGGGGAGTGTTTCAGCAGGTACAATTGTGGTTTCTATATAAAGATTAAATGTATTGTAAAATACCTGCCGAGCCAGGCAGCGGCTGAGGCTCCCAGGCAGGCAGTGGATAACAGATCCCAAAGTTCACCAAAGCAGAGCAGAAATAAAAGTGCTGAATGCTGACATCTCAAAGTTGTTCCTATTTCAGCCCATCCTTACCAAGGAATCTGTGTTTTCTGCTTTACATTAATTTATTCTTTTCAAAGAAAAGGGCATTTAATGGGATCTTTGAACTTCCAACAAGTGCTGGCCTTCTCTTCCAAATATTTCCTGAACAGGTGACAGCTGGCAGTGGGGTGTCCCCTGCTCTGCTGGGGGCAGTTTGTGGGGACAGGGTCCCTCAGGGACAGGGCAGCTCTGCTTTGCCCCCAAAAGATGAGACCCCAAAGGCAGGGCAGGGCTGCTGTGACCCGAGTGTCACCTGCCACGGGCTGGCACCATCATGTCCCCGCCCTGGGGACACCTTTGGGATCTGTGACTGGACCACAAGCAAACAATTCTTTCTAATTTTAATTTTTTTATTATTATTATTATTTTTGGTGACTCTTGGAGCTGTAAATAACTGGGTGTGGCCTCAGAGAGGAAGCCCAGCAGCTGCTGCTGGTGAGAGGTGATTGCCCTGCCCTGTGCCCTGCCCATCCTTCTGGGCCCTTCCAGCTCCAAATATCTGGGAGGTAGTTCCTGGCAGGGTCTGGAAAGCTGCCCAGCCCCTTCCCCTGCAAGGCTTTGTGCCCGTTGCCATGAATTTTGCCCAAACCAGGGTGGAAAGGAGATGTGAAAATGGCTGAAGGTTAAAGGTGGCACAAGAGGTGAGCTAAATTTGGGTGGGGAACTCCTGGTGGCCCTTTCCTGGAAAGGCAAATACTGAATTGCAGCGGTAAATACTGAATTATCTTCAGTATTTATTGGACCATTTATTGGACCCAGGGCTGTCGTGCAAATGCCAGCTGTGCCTGTGAGTCCCAGGCAGAGAGGGGAAAGCCTCGTGTCAGTCTTATCAAAGCCTGGCCTAAAGCCGTGGGTGGCCCAGCTCAGGGCTGGGCAGCTCTGGCCGAGCTGCTGCCCTGCAGATCCCTGGATCATCCTGGAGACACCAGAGGAGTGTGAGGAAACAACAACCACCGTCCTGGGAAGAGGAGCCCTGGCAGGAGTGAGCTCGGGACTCGCTGCCCTGGGCACAGGTTGGTTTGACCTCTGGAGATTGGGTTTGCAAACCACCCTCAGGCTCTTCTCATCTCTTTGAACAGCTCTGAATAACAAATTATCCTTTTCCCTCTCGCATTTGAAGGTTTTGGATCGGGATTTCATATTCAGAATTGAAGTTACCTCCCTAAGCAGGTGGAGCACTTGGGAAATTGGTTTTGCATCTCCTGGAAGCCCCAAACACCACAGCCACTGCTCACAGGGCTCCAGCAGCCCCAGGGAACTCCGGGCAAAGCCCCAGCAGCAGCCTGAGGTTTCCAGCAGGGACCAAAGGGTGAAGGGTCCCCAAAGGCCAAGGTGGGAAGGGAGAAGTCTCTCTGCAGGTTTATTTTGGTTTGTGTTCCATCCTGGGGCTGCTCACAAGTGGAATCAGCTGCCATGGAAACAGCAGCCTCGGGCCCCAGCAGGGTTTGCTGCCATCTCCAAGGAGCAATCCTGGATCCAACCCTCGGATTTCCCCTGCTTGGGGAAAACCATCCCCAGGCACCCGCTGGGTGCTGGCGGCCGAGGGCAGCCACACTCGGGACAGGGTTTGGTCACAGCCAGGGAGGGGACACAGAAATGCCAGCCCGCAGCCCTGGGGATGGCCTGCCTGCAGAAGAGCAGATGTGAGCCCAAGGGCTGTGATGCCAGCAGAGGAGACACCTCCAGGGAGAGCTTGCAGGGTTAACCTGGCAGCAAACATATCTCGTTCAGCCCAGCAAGGAGGAGAAAAATTACTCGGCTTAAATCTGCTTTGTCTCCAGAAATATTCCATAAAAAGAGGGGGAAAATAAATTCAGGGGGGGCTTGTGGGCATCCTGAGAGCAGAAGAAGAGGTGGAATGAGTCCTATCAATAATCCATGATGAATGATTCACTCAGCTCCCTTATTCACAGTCACCAGCATTCACGGGGAATTACACTCACATGGAATTAATTACACACAGCCTCATCTGCATGGAAATGAGGCAGCCCGGGAGGGCTCCGCAGCCCGGAGTTGATCCCTGTGCCCTGCAGGGGACACCGCCAGGGAGGACAGCTCCAAGGACAGCCTGGGGAGAGGTGACACGGCTGTCCCCAGCCCCTCGGGTCCCCTCTTCCCCCAGTTTGCACTGGGATCTCATCTCTGGTGTCACCCCAGCAGGGCAGAAGGACAAGCACCCACCCAACCAGGAGATGGCACGAGGTGGGAGATGCATTCCTGCTTCCCAGGCATGACTTCTGCTTCCAAAACTTCCTTGCTGGAGCAGAGAATTGAGTGGAAATGTTTGAGTAGAAATAGGATTTTAGGGGGAAAAAAAAAATCACTTAAAAGGAAATGATGGGAAGTTCTGTCCCACTTCTGTGGCCTAATGGGACAGATTGAGATGGCCCAGGGCTCTGAGAAGCTCTCCCAGGAGTCTCACCCTTGAATTTCTGAGGGGTTGTTTAGGAGTTTCCAGCCCATGGATTGTAAATGTGGAATTTGCCTCCAGCTCTGGCTCTCCAGATGATGCAGATGTGGTTTCCCTTTGCTTTGATTCCACCTTTGGTCCTGAGATAACAAATATCTCCAGGGGTCACTCTGAGAGGTCCTTCAATGCCTGTAAAGTCACTCCGTGCCCCTCCAAGGAAAGCTGAACTGACAATGTCTGTGTTCTATACAGCGATGGTTGCGCTGGTGAAAATGACCCAAATATTCTGCTCTAAAGCTGAAAGTCAGCCCTGCCTCAACCTGGGTTTTGGATTTGTGCCTGCAGGTAGTGCTATAAATAACGTGGGGAGCAGATCAGAGCGCTCTGCAAACGGGGAGAGTTCCTACCACAGATGGCAGAGTTGGATTATTTAAAACCTGTCAGCTCAGGAATCACCAGGGTGACCCTCTCTTCTTTCTGATCATTTCAGTTTTGAACCGGTCCCCACCTCGGCTGGGCTGAGTGCTTTCACCAGGAGCGTGGGACTGAGCATTCCCGACAATCCAGAGGGTTCTGGGTGTGAATAACGTGAAGAGAGGAGGTGGTGACAGCAGAGAGACAAAATTCCGTGTAAGGACAAGCATCAACCCAGCTGAGGCTGTAAATCAGCTGCACACCAGAATTTTTCTCTCCTGTGGTGTCCGTCAGGAAAGCCGCTGGGAAATCCCGGGAATTCTGCACCCCAACTTTCCAGCTCAGCTCTGGGCACCGACTGCCGCTGGAGCCCAGCGTGATGGGGGGGAACTCTGAGGGAGAGGGGGAAAAGCTTGCATTTCAAATGGAATAGAAGGAAAGCTCTCTCCCGTGGGAGGCTGCGTGATCCAGCAGTGGGCAAAACCCTCAGAAAGTCGGTGTGTTCCAGCTCCCTGATGGATCAAATCCACGTGGGGATGGCGACCAGGGCGTGCTCAGAGCTGCTCTCTGGGGCTGCTCCTGTCCCTCTCTGCTCCTGGGGGTGCAGCAGGGGTCCAGAGCAGGGATGGAGCTACGCCTGCAGTGGCGAAGGCAGCGAGCTCCTCTGCAGAGTGACTGTGATTCAGTGCCCATGAATCACTCAGCCACTCTTTCTCAACCAGATCTTGGGATTCATCATTGTTAGAGCAGGAAGAAAAGGAGGAGGGGAGGAAAAACAGGAAAAAAAAAAAAAAAAAACAAAACCCAAATTATTTATCAACTTACTATTAGTTAAGAGTAATTAGTAACTGTTATGTGCTGAGTAATGAAGAAGTGTTTACTCAACAANGTTTAAAAGTTTAATTTCTTTTTTTTTTTTTTTTTTTTTATTAGGTATGCCATTCAGGTGGAATAAACTTTTGCAGCTCCTGGAGAGGAACCTGCATTAAGAGGAGGTGGGATGGAGTATGAGCCCCCACAGCTGGGGTTCAGCATGGCTCAGAACAGAGGTGAAGGGCCCTGGGCTCTGCCTTTTCCAGGCACCAAATCCCTCCCCCTGAGCAGCTTTAACCCTGCCCCAGAGCACTGCTGGCCCTCAACCCACTCAAGCATTGAAAGGAAAGCACAGAAACCCCTTAACCTCAGCTCTCGCCCTCCTGCAAGCCCAGGATGGGTTTGGCTAAGGGCTCCACACTCTAATTTTTCCCATCTCTGACATTTTTTCCCTTTTGGAGCTGGAGATGCTGGCTGGGAACACCTTGGAAGGCAGGTGAGGAGCTGCTCTGAGCACTCAGATCTTGCCAGGAGGAGCTACAATTGTTTGCTCCACAAAGAGACAACAAGCCACATATATTTATATGCAAATTCAGCATTAAACTAGAGGCTGCACTAAGGAGTAGCTGCCACTAGTGTCTACTATTAGTAAATACTAATAATGGCCAGAAAACTCCCATTAGTACCATGGAGAGGAAAATGAAGGCAAACCAAAATTGTTTCAGGAACTCTTTAACAGCTCCACCCAGACCAGCTTCATTCACTTCGGTCTTGGTCCTCCGGGTCTGAGAAAATCCAGACGGTGGCAAGGTGTTTCTTTGTGGATTGGATGTGTTTTACTTTTATTCATGTTATTCTTTCTCAGTCTTTCAGTTTCTATAGTGATGGACAAACACATGCAGCACGCACGAGGCCTGGCAGCCTGGGTGGTGTTTTTGCCTGCACTGCCTGAAAACACCACCAAATTTTTGAGAGAACCACTGAAAAATCTTTGCCAAAACCCCACAGATCTTAAAAAAAAAAAAAGAGTCCTATCAAGCAAGTTGATAATGTGTTTAATATACATTTACATTTTGGATGTATTTTGTCAGCAAGCAGCAGATTTTGCTGTTCCGTGCGTGCTCTGGTTTCTCTAGCATCCACACACAATGGGAGATGTCCCTTTTCCAGGGACAAGGACCTCAGCTGTCATTAAAGGACGTGGAAATGCTCCAAAGCAAATCACTGCTCTGGACCTGAGTGTGCTCTGCGTGTCCCTGCGAATCCAGGGCAGTTCTGCTCTGAGAAATCCCAGCCTGAAGATCTCTGTGACTCTACAGAGGCACTGCAGCTTGAAACCCCCAAAGCCCAAAGTGCAGCTGCAGAAGTGGAAGCTGAAGGTGACCACGGCTGCAGATGGAGCTGCTCAGATGCCGGGTTTGTGTTCAGTCTGGTATTTCAGTGGGTATGTTAAAGACTGAGCCGATGAGCTGGCTGTGGTGTGCTGCTCTGCCAACACTGAGCTCTGTTAAGGCTGTCAGGGCCAGATTTCAGCTGCCAAGGCCCTGATAATGTCAGAGGAGCTGGACTGATGCTGCGACTGAAAAAAACCTTTGCAGCGTGCCTGGAAATACCGCCAATTTTTTTTTTTCCTGTTTGTTTTGAGAAATCCATGGAAAGATCTTTGCCAAAACCCCTCAGATCTTTCAAAAACGCTTCCTATCGAGCAAGTTTATAGTAAGACGGGCTTGCCCCGCTTCCCTTCTGCACACAAGCAATCAAACCAAGCCCCCGATCCCTGAAGTTGCTCCGAAAGCGAGGGAGAAGCATCAGCGAGAATTCCCCGGGGCTGAGGGAGAGGCGCCGTGTCCGCAGGGCTGCCGGGGCGAGCAGAGCGCTGCTCCCGGGGGGAACGGCCCCGCTTTTCCCCGGGCGGGGCGGGGACGGGGCCGGGCATCCCCCGCGCTCCGTGCGGGGCGGGCCGGGGGCGGGCGGAGCGCAGCCCCGCATCCCGCACCTGGGCGGGCAGCGCATCTCTCACCGGGGCACCGCATCCCTCACCGGGGCACCGCATCTCTCACCGCAT
>VWZN01010784.1:291735-319872 GCA_013396955.1 Regulus satrapa | reverse complement strand
GCTGGGGTGAGGATGGCGGGCTGTCCCTGGGGAGCTCCGAGGACGGGTAGGTTGTGGCACTTGGGGACACGGTTCGGCGGTGGCCTTGGCAATGCGGGGAGAACGGTTGGACTCGAGGAGCTCCGAGGGGTTTTCCAGCCTGGACAATTCCGTGATCCTGCGGTGAAGGAAGGTGTTTTCCAGCACCGGGGCAGCTCTGCGCTGTGCCAGGGTCCAGAGTGCAAAGGCTCTGTCACAGCGGAGCTCCCCAGGCTCCGTATCCCTTCCCAGCTCGTGTCAGGGAGGTGAAAACATTTCATCGCTGCTGCAGCTCCTCAGAATGACTCCCGGCTGAGGGAAGCTCACACGAGTCCTGCTCGAGCCTGGATGCTCTGATTCAGGTGCTGGGACTGGAGCTGGTTCGTGGCTCCGACGCCGGGAGAGGCAGAGCTGGAGTGAAAGGATAGTGTCCCTTCCTCAACCCCTGAGAACTTGATAGAGGGGTGAGTAATTAAAACATTGCCGAGCTGCAAGTTGGTGCTGCTTGAGGGCGGTGAGGAAGGAGCCAAGTCTTGGTTTGCCGGCTCTAGGCTCAGCCTGGAGCCTGTTTTGAAAAGTGTGATGTCATTATGACTTCATTTCTTCTTAAAACCAAAAGACTTTCCTTTTAATGGGAATATTGCCCAGTGTTTCTTGAAGGAGGGTGATTTTTCTCTGTCCCCGTTACTGCAGTTGGTTGGTTTCACTTGGCAAAGGCAGGGTGGGGTTTTAGGAGGTTATTTGGATTTTGTCAGTGTGGCAGAGGGTGATGGATGGCCTGGCTAAGCTCATCCTCCAGGGAAGGCACCCAGGGATGTGCAGCAGTTGTGCAGTGCCACTCCTCGGGGGAAGAGCCACAGGTGTGTCAGGGAAACAGGGACCCAGGGATGGGAGCATTCCCACCAGGAACGGCGGCTGCAGTGATGGGCGAGGAGCAGCAGCACCTTCCTGTCCCCTGAGGAATCTTCCCTCTGCCCCTTCCCTCTGCCAGCCTGACCTTGGCAAGAACGCCGTTGGAAAGCAAACATGAGTCAGGCCCTGAGTTTGCTTAAATAATAACTCCTTCCACACCAAGGTGTGTTTGGCTTATTTCCTCAAGCGGGCTCTGACCGGGGACAGGCAGAAATAGCTGAGTTTGCCCAGAACTTTGTAAACACTGATTTAAAAGTGAGAGTGCTCTGGCTGAGCCTGTTGGCTCATTAAGGCCTTCTAGGAAGTCTCCAAAGCGTACATTCAGCTCCTCTGTGCCAACTGTGCTCCCGCGAGCGCCAGCAGTGCTTCTGCTTCTCCCTCCTCTGCATCCTCTGGAGCCAGCTGGCATGCCTCGGGTTTTCCACCTTGGCTCCCCTTTTCCAGGTATTCCGGGGAGTCCGAGGCAGGCCAAAGAGCAGGGGACAGGTGCCTGCCACAGCAGGGCTGAGCCCTCCGGCTGAGGAACATCTGCAACTTGTGAAGGAGTTTCCAGGGGAGACACAGCTGGATGTGGGACAGAGGATGCAGGAGCCTGTGTTGGAGTGGAGCTGGGGATTCCCAGCAGCTCTGGGGACAGCTCTGTCCTGCTCCCCACACTGCTCTGCTCCCAGAGGCAGCAGGATGGGGATGAGGAGCAGGACGAGGTGGGGACCCCAATGTCCTCTGAGGGGACTGGCCGTGCTTGCTGCTGGCTCCCGCCCTGCAGGAGCAGTGCAGGGGGATGGAATGAGTGCAGGAAGGTGTGAGGAGGCAGCACACGGCCCTGCACATCCAGCTGGCACATGGTGCTCTGTGGAAATATTCCCTGGGGTCTGTGTTTGAGGGAAAAGCAGGAGAGTGCCACCCTCCCTGCTGGTGTGCAGGAGGGAGGCAGGGCAGGATTGCCCCAGTTTGGGTTTGTTCACAGAGACACAAGTGGAATCCAAGGTGTTTCACCCTCTGGTTTCAGCTGCCTGGGGATCTGCAAGGACTCAGGCTGGGCCAGGGCAGGCTCAGGGTGGGCCCAGCAGGAATTTCCCCATGGAAAGGGGGCTCAGGCACTGGCACTGCCCAGGGAGGGTTGCAGTGCCCATCCCCGGAGGTGTCTAAGGAGCGCCTGGAGGTGGCACTCGGAGCTCTGGGCTGGGGACAGCGTGGGGATGGGCACAGCTGGGGCTTGGTGTTCTGGGAGGGCTTCACCCCCCAAATGATTCTGGGGTTCTGTGACTGCAGTGGATGTTGGTGTCAATCCTGAGAACCCTATGGCTAAAATCGGGGGTGGCAGAGCCAAATCCTGGAGGTTAGAGAAAATCTCTCATGGGAGCACTAGTGATTAATATCCACTGAGGGCTTCCCTGGCCCGTTTGCAGAAAATGGCACTGATGGGAGTCAAGTTAGACACTGTCCCTGCTCTGACGAGGTCATTCCTGTGCCTCATTCCTTAGGTAGTTTCTCAAAAAAACCCAAAAATCTTTCTAAAAAGACCACTACACCGAGTGAAACGGTGCCAATGCTTCTGTGCCAGCCTGGCTGATTCCTCGAGGAAGCAGAGGGTGAAGAACCTCGTTGTGGGGCAGTTTATGGGAAAGGGGGAAAGTGCTCCATGGCTTTAGCGTTTAACTCCTTACACTCCTGGCATTCCCTGCTCTCCCTGGTGCATTTTTTCATGGGACTGCCTCGATTGTATTGTTATTTGTCAGGGAGATGCTCCCTTTGCCTCAGCTGGGGCAGAGGGTGGTTCCCTCCCTCTGGATGTGTGGGGCCAGGGGGTGGGAGAGGGATGTTCCATGCGCTCCTTCCCTCAGCTAACACCAACCCAACCCCAGGATTTGCAAAGCAGCTGACTTTCATCTGCTCTTGTTGTGTAATTCCATTAGACTTATTTTTATGAGAAGCCATAATCTAATTCAGGCTCCCCTCAGCCCTGAGGAGTGGCTGCAGCCGTGGGGTTCCAGGGAGAGACGCGGCCAGCAGGGCATGGGGGAAAGCAAATTACTCTCTAAGAACACAAATGGAACTCGGGCAATGTGATGTGATTAGGGAAACAATTAGAGAACATGAGAATTAGCTCACGAGGGGGTGGTGCTGGGGGGGCAGCTGCTCCCCAGAGCCCCTCCTGGGCACAGGTTCCTGGCACCAGCCTGGCACAGTGAGGGGAGGGTGAAAAGGCTCTTTCTGGCCCTCTTTGTGGGCGATGTTGGGTGTTTCTGGCCCGTGCTGGTGCAGCCAGGAGGGTTTGGTTATTCACAGGTGGGTTTTACAGAGCCTGCCTCTGGCTGAGGCAGCAGCCCTTGGAGCTGGAGCTGTTGCACGGAGCTGAGCAGGGAGATCATTCTCCTGTGGGCTCGGGATCTTTTTTTAATCCTTTTTTTTTTTTCTTTTTCATTCCATTTCCGCCAGCTGAGGCAGCAGCTCAGGGCCCTCTGAGTGAATCCAGAATCCATCCCCACCTCCTCTGCCCTGCCCTCACCTCCTGCACCTCCCAAGGTTCCCACCCCAGGTTTTGTTTGAGATCAGTGAGCTTTGCACGGACTCGACAGCTCCAAAAATCAGCTCGGAGAGTTCCCATCCCAGCTGCAGCCAGGCTCCCACTGCCCCCAGCCGGGCCAGCACCCCCAGCCCTGGTGGCACAGAGCACAGGGCTGGGGACAGCGAGCAGCAGGGCTCTGTCCCAGCCCAGGCAGGACCCCCCGGGCCATCTGCAAGGCTTGCTTTGGTTGGGGGTGGCACAGACAGTGCCCCGTGGGCACAGGGTGATGCTGGGCACAGACAGGTGAGGCACAGCCAGCTCCTGCCTGGGCCAGCAGCTCCCCTGCCCATCCCTCCCAGCACTGCCCCTTCCCAGGCTCTCGTCTCCCCAGACGAAGCCCAAAGCATGTCCTCCTCTCCTTTCTGCCTGCTGGGCTCTGCTCCCACCTCTGTGCTCGGCAGTCCCCAGAAGGGATCAACCCCCACCTTGTCCCTGCCCGCTGAGCCCTCAGAGCAGCTCGCAGCCCTTCCCCAGGTGCACAAGGGTTCACCTGGACCCCACCTGCTCTGGGGTGGAGCAGGGCTGCTTTGGCACCAGCAAGGTCCCCATGAAACCTTTCTCGGAGGACTTGAAGGGTGCAGCTGAGCCTCTGGGTCCAGCAGATGAGCTCAGAGCTGTCCTGAGGTGTCCTGGCTCTTCTGGGGCTCCTCAGCTGAACCTGAGGCTGTTGGGCTGGGCCCTGGTAGGGAAATGGTCTTTGAGGTGAGAGCCAGGCTGGTTCCATATGGACCAGAAAAGTTTGAGGATGGTGTTTGTGGTGATCTGGCTCTTTATGGCTGCTTTAACATCGCTGGCACCATTAAAGCCCCTCTCAGAGCTCTGTCTGACAGAACTCGAGGCTGCAGCTGCTTTTAGAGCAGTGCAACTTGCTTCTCCTTCATGGGCCCTCCATGGGGTTGTTAGAGAAACGTGTTTGCCCTAACAGGAAAAACTGCCAAGCAAAATTTTTATCATTCAGCAGAGAAGGGAAAAAGGAAATAAAATAGAAACCCAAACCCAGTCAACACTGTCCCCAGAAAAATAGGGGAAAGTTGCAGCAATGAATATAAATTAGGAATTAAAACATGTAGGTGTCTGATAAGGGAGGCTGAAGGAATCTGTGAAGTAGTAATGAGCAGGGGGTTAAGGATGAAGGGAAAGCATCTTCCAAGAACATTAAGAGCCACCAGAACGTTGTGTTCAGTAACTGTTCTGCTGGGTTCAAATGGTAGAGTCAAAACAGGAGAAGACAGAGCTCGAGAGATTGATCCCTCCAAGAAATATCATCTGCGGAGCCACCACCACACTTCCAGGTGCAGAAAGCACTGCCAGGCAGTCGGGGGCACACTCTGAAATCTGACTTCACTGAAAATGACGTTCCCTTTCCCTGCTCCCCTTTGCCTCAGCCCCTCTCCATTCCTGGCTCTGCCTCCCAAGCCATGCTGCACATGGACCCCTCTCCCAGACACAGGAAATTCAGCTCTGCAGCTTCCAAACCCTTCCAGTGGGAACCAGGCTGAGCAACCCAGCCTGTTCTGTACCTTGGGGGCGCCAGGGAAGTGTCGAGCGAGCATCTCCTTGCTGCTCCGAGTTTAGGAGCCTCCTTGCTCAGCAGAAAACCACCGAGCTGATAAAAACTAATTGCAAAGATGCCTTTTATGATGAGCGCCCGCTTTTCCACGGGCTCGGCTTGGCTGAGGTGTTTTATTGATCAGATCCCTTCTATTATAGCTCAGGGAGGAACACAAGCAGCCCTTCTGCGCTTGTGTTTGCTTTTAATAAAATCCAGCGAGCGGGACCTGCTCGGGGATGATTAAAACATGACCAGGGAATCGGGAACTGGAGGATGAAGGGGTTTCCTTCTGCCCGTTCAGCTCAGGATTTCCCTGCTCCATGGAGTTGCCCTTTACCACCTCCTGAGAGGAGGAGGAATCTGGGTTGTTCCCCTGTGGGGACAGTCTGGGGTCAGGGCGATGTGAGCACAAGTGCCTGTAAGATGGGAGTGCCAGGGAGATG
The DNA here is from genome assembly GCA_013396955.1 of Regulus satrapa. Lineage (NCBI taxonomy): Eukaryota > Metazoa > Chordata > Aves > Passeriformes > Regulidae > Regulus > Regulus satrapa. The sequence continues at coordinate 314,378 of VWZN01010784.1, read as the reverse complement.
ATTGGCTCAGAGAGGAAAAGCTTGGAGCAGAGGAAGGGTTCCCAGGAGCCAGGAATTCCTGCAGCCTGGAATTCTGGCAATGAGGAAGGGCTGTGAGCACAGCCCACTGTTTGTTAGTAGCAATAATGCTAATGCTGGCAGCAGATTAATTCTGGTTTGGATTAACGCTTCTCTCCGGCTCATCCGTGTCTGTTTGCATCCCCAGAGCTCCCTGCCCTCCCTCCCTGACAGATGAGCTGACAGAGCCTCTGGCTCTGCAGTGTTTCCCAGGCAATTCCCTTCCTTTGCACATCCCTCCTCTTTAACAAACAGCTGGGCCCTCACCGTGCTCTGGGTGCCCAGACATTCATTGTTCCAGCTTTTGTTTATTTTCAAACAACCACCCACCAAAAAATCAGCAAGGAGAGCCCAGATCAAGGATCCAAAAATAGGCAGCCCAGGAGGGACTGAAAGCTCCAATCTTGGCACATGGAAACATTTTTTAGGCGATGAAGACTTAACAAAACCCAGCTAAAAGTAACAGCAGCAGGAATCGCACCCTGGAGAGAAATGGCTGTGGGATGGCCTCTGCAGCAGGATCCATTCTCTGGAATTCCCTCACCAGCCATGGAAAACTGCAGGAGGTCCCCGTGGCATGCAGCTGGTGAAAGCTGGCATCCCCCAGGTGTGGAGGTGTCCCGTGCCACGAGCTGGGGCCAACCTCGTCCCACCGAGTGCCCCCCTCTCCCGAGGGAGCAGCAAGGTGGAGCAGGGCCAGCTCCCACTCTCCCTCCTGGGGCTTTCTCTGCGAGCCTGTGCCCATCCCTGAGAGTCTGCTGGGAAGGATCTCCACGAGGAAATCCATGGAGCTGACGAGGAGGAGCTGTGCCAAGGCAGGAATCACTGACTGCACGAGGAGAGGATGGACTGGGAAGGGAAGAGGACTGGGAAGAGCTGAGGGAATTGGGATTGTTCAGCCTGGAGGAGCTGCTGCTCCCCAGAGGGTGGGCAGGCCCTGGCACAGGGTGCCCAGAGCAGCTGGGGCTGCCCCAGTGTCCCTGGCAGTGCCCAAGGCCAGGCTGGATGGGCTGCAGCAGCCTGGGACAGGGCAAGGTGTCCCTGCCATGGCAGGGGGGGCACTGGATGAGCTTTAGGTCCCTTCCAACCCAAATATTCTGGGATTATGATCAGCTGATGATCAGATGATCAGTTAGGAAAGTCCTGCATGGAAGAGAACATGGAAGTCACACACAGAAAAGAAACAGGGAATCACCAAGCCCCCCAAGTAACGCTGGGAAAGAGCAAAGCCAGCAGCAGTGCTCATCCAGAGGGCTGGGATGCGAGCAGCAGGGAAGGAACCCGTCCTCCCAGTGCTCTTTTCAGGTTTGCACTTCAGGAAAGGCACGAGAGGGATCTGAGAGCTCTTGGGACTGAGCAGAGCTGGGGCAGGGGGGCTCTGTGGCAGTGACAGCACAGCCAGGCTTTAGGTGGGGCTGCAGAGCAGATGCAGGAGTGCCTGCAGCCAGAGGAATAAACAAAGCCTGTCGAGGGCAGAGAACAGTGAGAGCAATAAAACGCAGCAAGGAAGATTCAGGAGAGAGCCCGGAAAAATCCCTACATGTGCTTCCCCTGGGAGACTGCATAACGAGAATGTGGAATCTCCATCTCCGAATGTCACCCACAGCAGCTTAAAATATAGCTGGGTCTGCTTCTAGTGCTCCTCAGGGTCTCTTCCAGGCCTTTTTCTCCATCTGATTCTTCTCTCCGTGGCCTCAGCATCTGCTTTACAGCCTGAAAAGAAATACAGAGCTGAGACAACTGCATGACAGGTTTTCTTGGTAGTGAGTTGGTTTTTTAAGTGACAAATGGAAACTTCCTGTTGGAAAAGTCTGATTTCAGTGTAATGTGATTTTCTGAGGAAAAGCCAAGATCACAAAGAAAAGCTGTTTGCTGGATCTGCTGACTTGGTGGTGTTCTGAGGCTTTATTGGATCTGCGAAGTTGGTGCTGACAGAAGATTTTGGTGCTGTTTTCTCTTCAGATGTTCTTCCTCCAGATCAAAAGCCTGGTTAAATATAATAAAGCAAAGGTGCAGATAACAGGGCAGGAGATGGTGTCAGCTCAGGGTTTCCTGCTTCCCTGCTCAGAGCCACCTTCCTGCTGGTTGCCCTGGCTGCCTTTGGGAGGTGTGACCTTAGCCCAGGTTCCCTTCCCTCCTCCCGGGAGCATCCAGGATGAACGTCTGAGCTCCTCCTGCTTTCCCAGCAGCTTCTCCTCCCTGGGAGCCCAGCAGGGCCAGCCTTGGCACCTGACAGGGTTCGTCTGGAGGGAGCCAAGAACAACGGGGAGGGATTTTTACAGAAGTCTGGAGTGCCAGGACACAGGGAATGGCTTCAGCTGGCACAGAGGGGGTCTAGGTGGGATACTGGGAGGAAATTCCTCCCTGAGAGGCCCTGGCACAGGGTGCCCAGAGCAGCTGTGTCTGCCCCTGGATCCCTGGCAGCACCCAAGGCGAGGCTGGGTGGGTTTGGAGCACCCTGGGATGGTGCAAGGGGTCCCTGCCCGTGGCAGGGCTGGAATAGATGAGTTTTTGGTCCTTCCAACCCAAACCATCCCGTGTTTCTGCGATTTGGGCTGGTTCTTTTAACACAAGGCGCTCTCTCACCCTGTGCTCAGCTGGCTCCAGTCCCAGGGCAGAGGGAGCCACTGGGGGAGCCAGGGCTGTGCTGCTCGTGGCTCTGGTGCAGGGAAAACCTGGTGCCACCCCTTCCCCCAAAACAAATGCCATGATGAATTACTTGGCGCTCTCTGTCTCCCTGAGAGCTGGATTTCTTTCTTCATTCTTTTCTCATTCACTGAGGAGGGGTTTTCATGAGAGCACATCTCGATTTCTATCATTAGCAGCACATGTGCAGAGTAAGGGCTTGGGCACTCACCATCACTCACTGCTCATTGTGATGTCTCCACACTTCTCCCTCCTCCCTCACTCCCAAAGCAATTAACAGGAAATTCAGCTGCTGCCTGAATGGACACATTTCCAGCAATCTTCCTTAATTCTTTATTTACTGTAAAATGAGCAGGGCAAAAAACTGCAACGTCAGTTCCTCTTCTGAGGCTGGATCCATTCGCTCCTCTCAGCCTCTCCCTGCCCTGCCCTCTCCCTACCCCATCCCAATTTTGGATGAGCTGGGATGAAAAGCAGGCTGGGGGAACATCTGATCCATGAATTGCTCGAGGGAGCAGTTTCCAGGGAATTGCTGCGAGCCAAGCTGAGCTGTTCTCAGGCAGCACTTGGGGCTGGGTGTCCCTCCCTGCCCTGGACAGGGATTTGTGCGAAGGGAGCTCAAACTTCACTTCTGCCTCATCCAGAGCAGGGCCTGATGGAAATGCAAAGAGAGAACTCAGAGTCTGCTGCTTTGAATGAGGGAGGAGGAAAAGGAGGAGGAGGAGGAGGAAGAGAAGAAGGAGGAGGAAAAGGAGAAGGAGGAGGAGGAAGAAGATAAGAAGGAAGAGGAAAAGGGGAAGGAGGAGGAGGAGGAAGAAGACCAGGAGGAGTAGGAGAAGAAGGAGGAGGAGGAAGAAGATAAGAAGGAAGAGGAAAAGGGGAAGGAGGAGGAGGAGGAAGAAGAAGACCAGGAGGAGGAGAAGGAGGAGGAGGAAAAGGAGGATCAGGAGGAAAAGGAGAAGAAGAATGAGGAAGAAGAGGAGTGGGAGGAGAAGGAAAAGGAGCAGGAAGAAGCAGGGGGAGAAGGGCTGCCGCAGGTAGTGCAGAAATGAGACTGGTTTGGGGAGGTCAGTTCAAAGATGCCATCACATGTGGGATTTCCAGGGCCGAGGGAAGGATGGGTCCAAGGTCCAGAATCCCAGAGGGACACCTGCACAGCTCAGGAAATTCACAGATTCTCTACCACGTGCTGGATGCCAGGGAACAGCCTGACCCACAACAGGCTGCTCTGCCTGGTGCTGTGACCTTGAGGAGCCCCAAGTTGTGACAAATCCTCCAAAAACGCTTCTGTGCACCCGCTGGGATGTTAGGAAAGGTCTCGGGGAGGTCAGGTGTGCAGGCAGGTTTATTGCAGAGGATCCAGTGCTGATAAATCCACATTTAACCTGAACAGCCAACTGCAGACTCTGTGACCTTGCCTGCCCCTTCCCAGCCTCTGCTGTAAACCGTGTGCTCAACAGCCTTTTTTTAATGGTTATTTATCCTTTATCAGTGTTTTAAAAAATTGTATTGTGTCTGGAGGAGCTTCCAGGGGCAGCTGAGGATGGTGGAGCTCTTTCAAGGCAGGCAGCCCCTCCTGTTGTGATAAAAATCAATCAGTTGTTCCCAGCAATCCAAAATCTGAGCTACCATTGATTGCCAAGGGATTTACAGACAGGGTCTGGCCACAGTGAGCTGGATCTCTTGTGCTAGTAGAAATGATATTTAATTGGAGTGAAGGCAATGGAATTAATTAGTAGAATTAATGCAGTGGGAGATTCAACTCTCTAGTTAAGGTGGGTGTTTTATTCCTCAAAGGAATAATTTCTTTAAAGGGCAAGTTAGGACCCACCAAAAAGTGCAGCACTGCTGGAGTCAGGGCTTTCATGGTAGAATCAATCCAAAGCAGGAAAGTACGTGATGATAAATGTGTATGAAGGCATCTTAAAGGACTGGGGGAGCAAGAATGAAAAATAGAAATGAAAAAAAATAAATCCAGAATGACAGATGGTTCGTTGTGAGTGACTGTGAAGTGACTCCCTTGGCCTGGGAGGCTCCCAGATCATTCTGGGCACTGAGAGCCCCCCGAATTTCCTTGCCAGGCTCAGGAAAAGCTTCCAGGTGAAAGAAATGTCTCGCAAGCAGCTTTTGCTAGAGAGCAAAATCTGGTCTTGTTTCAAGAGTAGTGACATTCCTTTTGTTGTGTCCAGGCTCTTTTGTTCCCTTCAGTGCTGCAGCTTTGGGTGGAAGGAGTCTGGAGGCCACACCTGGAACTTGTTTTCCAAAAATAACATTTACTTTTGGCTAATTTAATACTTCACAACTCCTCAGGACGAGTTTTTCATTTGCTTTCTGAGGGGCTGTGTAAATATGAATAAAAGTCAGTTGTTTCACGAGCAGGGAAGAAAATAAAATATAAAGAAGAAGCTCCTTTGGCAAACACCCACATGGAAATTTTTAAAAGCAGCCTCAAACTGCATCTGTAGGCTGCAGCTACTCCTCCACCCCTGTGTATCCCTGTACCCCAGAGAGGGAGAGCAAACAGGAAATCACCATTTTAAAGCCACTTTGTGGGGGTTTTGTAAACAGCCCCTCAATTTGCAGCGTTGCTCTGTTGTCCCCACACATCCCTGGAAAGAGGGAGGGAATTTTAGAGGTAACCCGGCCGGGGCTCCCCCAGGATGGGCCCCGGCTCAGGAGTTTCCCCTTGGATCAGTTCTGCTCCGTTTCCATCTGGGGTTCAGTGCCCAGGGCCAGCCCCAGGTGCTGCAGTGCCACCCTCCCAGGCCGCTCTCCTGCCCTCGCTGCTGCTTGCCCTTGGTCGGGCTGAGGCTGCAGCGTGTCCTTGGCTCTGGGGCTGCCAAAGGATTGCTGGGGCTGCCTGAGCTGGGAGGAGACCTCGCTGCCACTCCGTGTGGGGTTCAGAGCTATGGGCCAGGGCAGGGGAATGGGAAAGCTCAAAGGCATCGGTGCCATTCCTGTTGTGCTGTGGATAAATCCTCTCTGCAGTGAGGAATTTTCCTGGCTCGCTCAGCCACTTCTCCCCTCCTGTGCCTGGGTGCTGCAGGGCTGCCCAGGGGCTTGCAGGCAGGACAGGGACCCAAGGAGGGACAGAAATGGATGACAAAGGCTTGTCTGTGCAGCTGGAAAAGCGGGGGATTCATGTGTTGAAAACTGTGGTCCTTTGGAATGAGTCCAGGCAATCCCTGGGATGTCCCAGCCCTGCCCAGCAGGGAGAAAGGTGGCTGTGGTCAGGTGTGGGTTGGTCTCATTCTCCAGACAGCCCTGACAGAAGGACAGGACACAGCCTTGAGCAGTGCCAAGGGAAAATTAGGTTGGATATTAGGAAAAGATTTTTCACAGAGTGCTCAAGCACTGGAATGGTCTGGCGGGGAGGTGGTGGAGTCCCCATCCCTGGGTGTGTTTATAAAGACTGGATGTGACACTCGGCCAGGGTTTAGTTGAGGTGTTGGGGCTGGGTTGGACTCGAGGATCTTGGAAGTCTCTTCCAACCTCGTGATTCTGTGAATTGTGTGACTGTGTGAGTCTGTGATTGTTTGATTCTGTGATTCTGTGATTGATTCTGTGGTTCTGTGATTCTGTGATTGTTTGATTCTGTGGTTCTGTGGTTCTGTGATTGTGTTTCTGTGAATTCTGTGATTCTGTGATTGTTATTCTCTGATTCTGTGATTGATTCTGTGGTTCTGTGGTTCTGGGATTGTGTTTCTGTGAATTCTGTGATTCTGTGATTCTGTGGTTCTGTGACTGTGGGATTCTGTGAGATGCTCCTGTCACTGTTCTGTCCCTCACCTCTCCCAGGCAGAGCTCAGGGCTGCCCAGCAGAGTCTCTGTGCCTCTTCCATGGATCATCTCCTGTTTGCTCTGGAGCAGGGCAGCTTTCCCAGGCAGGCACAGGATGTGTGCAGCCTGCCAGGGGCTGAGCTGGGCTGGTGCTGAGCGTCCCCGAGCTCCTGCAGCGGGCGGGGATGACAGCAGCATCCAGCTGTGCCATCCCCCGTGGCAAAGCTCAGGGGTTCCCGTATTTACCAGCACTCCTGGTCTGCGTGGCCGTGTAAATAAACCACTGATTTGGTGCAGAAAGCGCAGCCGGTGCCTTTCTGGGGCAGCACTTCCCACCCCCTGGTGCTGCTGTGAGGAGAAGAAAAGCTGGGAGGTGTTTTTAGGAAAGAAGAAGTAAGTTCTGGGGAAGTTTGATGGCATGTGAGCAAAGAGGGAGTGTGGCAGCCCTGCACAGATCAGACACGGGCAGTGAGAAAGGACTCAGCCACCCCTCCTGCCCTCGGTGGTTAATTGGCATCTCCTACTGTAATTTTGATCTTCCAAGAGAGCCAGGCTCTCCCGTGGGATGTTTCTCTGGGCTGTGGCTGGCACAGCTGGCAGGGATTTCTGGAGGTGAGAGCAGCGAGCTGTGAAAGCTCCCCGTGCCCCGTCACAGCAATAACCCCACAGCTTTTACAGACAGAGCCTGCACAGGCAAAGAGCTGCTGCTCTGTCTCTGCCTGGAGCAAAGTCACCCCTGAGCAGCCCACGGGCGCTTTGCTGCTGTAAATATTTGCTCCAGGAGAGCAGGTCCAGGTGCAGCTGCCTCCCCAGCCCCTGGCCTGTGCTGCCTGCCGGGGCTGTTTTGGTACTCGAGGATGGAATTTCAGCTCTGGCAGTGCAGAGTAATCCAACGTGGGGCTGAGGAGGCACAGAGGGCACAGCTGGGAGCTGGGAAGGCCAGACTGGCACCAAGAAAAGGCTCTTTGCACATCAGGGGTGGCTTCCCCTGGCACCCCAGTGCCACCTGTGGCTGCATCCCTTGGGAGCACCAGCCCCTGAACTCAGTGCCTGTGGCTCAGGTGGGCAGGCCAGGGACTTTCCTTAAAGAGCTTTAGAAATATAAAGACATTTCTCCTGCGTTCTCCATTTCAAGCCAGACTCCATTTTATTTTTTGGGATGTGTCACGTCTCTCTTTTAATTTCTGTTTAAGCAAACTGCTCCGTTTTAACCTGCTGGAATGACGCTGGGTTAAAATCAGCCCAGCAATCTGTCTCTGCTGACAACTGAGGGACTTCTTATCAGCTTTGTCCTTCGTGGGGAGAGAAGAGACAGCAGTGCCAGGGAAGGCAAGAGGTGCTGAGGGAGGGGGCAGTGCCTTTGGCAGAAATGGCAGAAATAAAGCTGTTTTATCTGGAGTGAACAAGATGAATCACTCGGAGTTTCCTGTTCCTCAAGTGTCGCCACGGGCTGGATATTCTCTTACAACACTTGGAGGGTTTTGTGTGATGAGCAAGGAATTGTCTTTGGGTTGAGGTGACTCTGACTTCAAAAATATCAGTTTAATGTGGGCTGGGAAGATCTGGTCCAGTTAACCTCTGCTAACAACTTCTTCTCTGATAATGCTGGAGCTATGAGGAAAACCGCCACCCCAAATGGGAAATGTGTAGGGAACGGAGCAACAGCTCTTTTGTTATTCAATCCTAATTTAGCAGATGTTCCCTACAGAAAGCCAGGAGCCTCTTGCAATCATGGATTTAGGTGGTAGTAGCAGTCTTTATTTATGTCAGAGTGATTCTGCTGGCCTCAGTCAGGAATCACACACTGGATGGGAGCTAAATGACTCCCTGCACTTCCAGGTACTCTGCCTGAGCTCTGGAGGACAGCAATTTCCAGGGGAAAGAGAAATCATTTCTAAACATAATTTGCTTTATGATACCCCATAAAAAATGTGTGTCTGCCAGAGAACTTCCCTGAAATCAGTCCTCATCACTGCACACCACGCTGGAAAGCTGGCAGAGGATTATTATAAAGGGGATTTTTTTACTTTACACTTAGAAGAACAAGGTCACTCAGTGGTAAGTCCAATTCTTCACTGAGAGCATGAGATGCAGAAACCGAATTTAGTTTATTTTCACATCCCCCTCCCTGCTCTGTGGTGCAGCAGAGCATGCCACAAATGGGTAATTTTGGTCACTCAGAGTTATCTCCAAAGGTATTGGCAGAAGGGGCTTTAATAGGATGTTGTAAAACATGTTGTGATTAAGAGAGTTCAATGGCAAAGTTCACTCCGTTCCTTACTACAGGGAGGAAAACTGCAAAGGAAAAGAGAAATAAAATTGTTCTAGAATGGTTTACAAATGATTCACACTGAGAGCAGAGACCCAAGAGGGTCAGGGAGAGCCTCCCATGGAGTTGGGAGGTTCAGGGTGGAGCCCTTTGCTCTCTAAACCCCTGATGGAGTTCAGGTGCAGCTGGCTCCAGCCCGAGCTTCATGGGGATGAGGTTTGTGTCCAGTGGAGCTGCCTACAAGGATTTCAGCAGAATGAATTCAGCAGCTGACGGTCTGTGAGGAATACAGGGTCTTAGCCTCGGGTAAGGAATGTTGTTGTATTTAAGGAAAAAAGTGTTTGGCTCCAAGTCAAATTGCACACAGTGGGAAAGGTGTGTGTGAGATTCCTTTCCTTGCTTTGTTCCTTGAAAAATGAGCCTTGGAGAAGCTGCCACCTGCTCTTCATGTGTTAATTGTGGCATCAGCCTTCCATGCTCTGGCACAGGCTCACTCTTTCCCCGTGAGGGTTTCCTGGGAATTCCTGCCTCTGGAGCCTGTCCAGCAGCTTTGGGTAATCCCAGATCCATCCCTCCCAGAGCAGAAGGCACGCTGTGGGTCTGTCTGTCGGGAAAATGGGCTTTGCAGAATGCTCAGTCCACCTGGGCTTCATTTCGGGTGCCACGAGTGGTGGAGCAGCTCCAGAGCCCAGCACTGCAGGAAGGGGGGTGTGAGTTCTCCACAGTGACTCAACTCCTGCTGTCAGCTCAGAGTGGAACTTGATGGGGGCTGAGTGGGATGGAAATAAATGGGATGGAGAACGTGTCAGCATCTCAGGGAGCTGCTGCTGGCAGGGAAGATGGCATGGCCATTGCTGGGATGTTCCCATCTCCATGGAGAGCAGGTGAGCCTGTGGTGCCTTGGGTCACCTGCTGGCCACCAGCCAACCCCTTCTGGCCCTGACAGGTGAAATCCTTGTTAAAGCTGAGATGCCCAGGACAGATCCATCCATCCATCCATCCATCCATCCATCCATCCACCCTCGCTGGTCTCTCCCATTGCCCCGTGGAGAGGAGGAGCAGGAGGGCAGGGGCAGGACAAGGGCCCTCGGTGTGCCAGGTGAGGGGGCTGAGCTCAGCTGGGCACCTGGCTCATCCCTGAATTCCCCAGGGCCTGCAGTGCAGCCTTTCCATGCTGGATCGCCTTTGCTTTTTGGGGGGTTTTGTCTGTTTGTGAAGATGCTTTTTCCATTTTAGAAATTGGTGTTTTGGAGCTAGTTTGCCTTTTGTTTTTATTATTCTCATATAGAAAGTTTCAGTTCTCGTAGAAGTCTCCATGATAGCACGATGGTACAGATATTGTGTAACATCGGTGCATGCTAAAATTGCATTTTTCCCCAGAAGAACAAAGGAAGAAAGATGCCCCCTCACTAGAATTTTGACATACAAAATCCCTCAAAACTTCTTTATTCATTTTGCAGGAGAAATCAGGATTCATTTTACACTGATACCTCAAAGAGTGAAACTGTACCAAGTATTTTGTCCTGTGGAGGAACTCCAGAGCAGGAGCACAGGAGAGTGCAGGAGGATTTTTGGGTTTTCCCTCCAAATTCAAGTTGGAGCTCAGGTCTTAGGGACACAGATCTCTTGATCTCTCACCCTTTTCTTTGCAAAACACAGCAACAGGTTTTGAACCACCAAACTCCAGAGTGCCCAAAGAATCACCAGCTGAAGGTTTAAGCTGCAAACAGGGACCAGCCAAACTCTGCCTTTTTTGATAAAAAATATCCTTTAGACTCCAGCAAATTTTCCTTGCAAAATGATGCCTAACATAGACATCCTGAATTGCTCCTCGTGGCAAAGCCTGAGCCAGGTCTGGAGAGTGGGGGGCTCATTTGCATTGCAAACCTGGCACCGGCGTCTGGGAAGGCTGAGGAGGTTTTATTCCAGTTTTCCTTTGAAGCCAAGTCACCATAATGGCATTATTTGCATCTGGGTTGGCACGAAGAGCGCTGTGGTGGTGCCTTTATCCCTGGCTCCCTAGAGACAGCACAAGGGGTAATCAACAGCCTCGAGTGCTCCGAAACCGAGCCTATTTTTTCCACTGGATTAGCAGCAGCAAATGCACAAGCACATTATTAAGATGGTGCATTCATTTCTTTGGAGTCAGGATGGAATTTTGATAGAGTTAAAAACCCCATTAATATTTACATCACTTAGTGGCGCTGGAAGTAAGTACATTTATTTTAACTCAAGCTGCAAAGCGTTTAGTTCTTTGTAATTACAGCACTGCTATTAAGTATTCATAAGGCTGCACAATAGAGTGTCACAGGAAACCTGGTTTAATTTAGTGGTAAGTCAATGTTTTAGTTTTGTGTAAAAACAGAAACTAATTTACCAAGCCTTCTTGCTTGTGTTTTGCCACCTGGGCTTTGCAAACTTTCTTCAGCTTGGCTCTAATCAAACGACTTTTTGTAGCTTTGAAAGTTGGGAAGTTCCCGGGGAAGTCTTGCAGGTGTGCAGGTAGTTTGGAATGGGCCAAGCAGGCTGGGGGGAGAGCTGGAAAGATGGGAAAAGACCTGGAAGTGCTGCTCTAAAGCAGCTGAATGTGAGCTGGTTGGGTGCCCAGGTGGCCAAAAAGCCGAGGGCACCTGGTTTGGCTCCTCCAATTGGTGTCTGCACTGGGGTAAATTTGCATTTTTGGGAGATCCTACAGCTAACCCCTGCATTTCTCTCTCCACTGCAGGATGAGGTCTCTTCTATGGATGTTGAACTCCCAGATACCTGTGCCTGTTGCCTGTGATGGAAGAACTTGATGTGAATGTGAGGTAGGAGGAATGTGATGTGAGCTGCGGCGGGGCCGTGACCCTGCAGCGTGGCATCTTCTCTTTGCCTGCAGATAAAAGTTTCAGCTCGTGCAGCAGGGCCTGGTTTGGGGGTTCCTGCAGCTTCTCTGAGGGCATGGCAGCACCCTGGTATTTGGATAAGTGTCAAACGGGGCCTAGACAAGTCAAGGATTTCTTTTCAGTAGGAAATGTTATGAATTTTGAAAAGGTTGCGACGTGATGTCGGGGAGATATTCCTGGAAATTTTTGACAGTTCAGTTTGGAACTTGCATTCATCACAGCCCGAGGGAGGTGGCAGACCTCATTTTCTCTAATTCCAGAGCAGAAAAATAAATGACCCGCGAGTATTTCCTATTTATATTTTATCAGATTTTTTAATTTCATGCGACTCGGCGATTGTTATTGGGTCCATTTATTATAGGCAGTAGGTTAATGAGATCCTGTCAAGCGGTTTGAAACGAAAGCCTCAAATTGGTTACAGCAATCCAGAGAGGCCAAACTCTGCCTCTCTTGGGCTCTTACCAGTGTAAGTTGCAATTGTGCCTTTGAAAGTCTATGGAAACCCTTCTTGGACTCTGGATAAGACTCCCACCATCCTCCTGCAGAGCATTCCCAGGAATGGCAATTCTCTGTGTCCAGGTGTGAAGCAGAGCTTCTTTCTGTTGGCCTCACAGCCCCTCCTCATGCCCTGGTAGCTGAATCTCACTCTCTGACATTTCTGGAGCACAGGTGACCCTTACCTACACCAGTTTTGCCTGGCATTTTTGCCCCATCTTTTTGTCCTGCTCTTTTCCCTCTGCCCCTTCTCCTCCATTTCCCCCTCCCACCTTTTTTCCCCCCATTTTTCTACCCCTTTTTCCCTGCCATTTTTTCCCTGCCCTTGCTTTCCTTGTCTTTGTTTTCCCACCTTTTTCATCCTCGCCCTTTTTTCCCCTTTTTTTACCTTATCCTTTGTTTCCTGCCTTTTCTTTCCCCCCTTTTTCCTCCCACAGGTTGGGAAATGTCCCTTAATTGAGAATCTGANTTTTTCCCACCTTTTTATCCCTGTCCTTTTCCCCACCTTGTCTTTCTTTCCCACCTTTTTTTTCCTCACCATTTTTTTCCTTGACTTCCCCCCCTTTTTTTTCCTGCCTTTTTTTCTTCACCCTCTTTTTCCCCAGTTCCCCCNCTGATTTTCCTGGTAACAAAGTTTCATTGTAATAATTACACCGTCATATTGTAATGATGACATTGCAATAATGATGTTTCCTGGTAAGGATTTTCCTGGGCTGATGTTTCCCTTGGAAAATCAAAAGGGTCAATAGGGGAAGATGTTTTTACAAACAATTCTCTGGGTGAGGGCAGGGGTGCTGCTGCCTTTGAAATGGTTCTTAATGTCTCCACCAGCCTCAAGGACGAGGTTGTTACAGACCCAGACAGGTTTGACTCCTGAACTTTGGGGTAACAGATAAAAGCACAAAGTCTGTTGCAGAACCAGTGGGGAAAGGAAGAGGACTACACGGGTTTAGGATGGATGGAATCTGGAGAAACCCCTCAGGGTATTCCCCAGTGGACTCTCTCCTTTTATTTGAATAGAGTTGCAGTGTCCTTTCTGGACACTGGCTGTTCATAGTGGGAAATACTGATTCCACAGCTGTGTTCCAGGCAGATTTTGGGATATTGTTCTGTGTACTTCGCACTGGGTAAAGGGTTCTTGTTTCCTCAGGTGTGGGGGACAGGTTGTTAGTCTGGATAAACATGAAAAAAAAATCACCAGCACCTTTAGTCTAGGTAAAGAGCTTTTACCAAACCCTTTTAATTGTAGCTGCTGGTGAAGGCAAACTCCCTTTGCTAAATCGACTGTGGAAAAACAATGTATGGTTTCCCTTTGCCACAGCAGTAATTGCTCTTTATTTTTAAGCCGAGCCCCCAAACCAGCGGAATTTTAGATTGATGTTAATTGCTTCCAAACTTGGCTTTATCAGCTTTAGTTTTCTCACTTTGTTGCTGAAGGTGTTTTTTGTGGCTTGAAAAGTGCGGAGCCCTCCAGCAGTTCTGTGTGCGGCTCATTAATCTTATCTTGGCTTTGAGGAATGAGCAGCAAGGTGAGGGAACAAGGAATCAAATCGGTTGGGTTGGTTGTGTTTGTTTTGAAGCAAAGATCCCATTTTTTAACCCAAAGCCCTGGGACAGAGGCACACGCTGGTCTTGAGGTGCGTGGCCCTGCGAGGGAGTTGCGTTTGATGAGCCCCAAACGCTGCACTTTGCTCGGGGGGCTCCTTTTCCCTGTGGGCCACAAGAATCAGAACTGTTGGGGACTGGCTCTGGGATGGGGGTGGCTCCTGGAGGAGGCAGGGAAGCTCCTGGATCCCCTCTCCCCATCCAGAGCTGGCAGAAACAGGAGCAGGAGTCACAGAGAGGGACCCAAGCAGCCATCCCTGGAGCTCCAGGGATGTCCTGGGAGAGGAGCAGGCCTGTGTGGCCTCATCCCCCCTTGCTCAGGACAGTGCCAGCCACTCGAGAGGAGGACGAGAGCTGGGCTGAGTGGGTGCAAACAAATAGGCACCAAAACGAGCCAAAGTGTGGGAAATGGAAGGGATTTAGGGAAGCGTTTGGGTGCTCTGGCAGTGGGGATTCACGGAAAGCAAACAGCTTAGGATGCCTCCAGCAGGTTGCAATACAAATGTTTATTCTTGTGACCACAAGCTCTTTTTCAAACCCTCTCCACTCCACCCCTCTTCTACACTTGCAGTCATTAAATCATTGTTTATCTCAAGTTCTTTGATCACACTTCTCTTTAGGTGAGAAATAACAGGCTATAAAATGTCATTTAACAGGCTGCAATCAGCTTGGAGCTCTCTTCCTGCTTCCCTTTCCAAGGGAAGATCAGCTCTAATCCTTCTGAAATAGCAGCAGCATCCATCCAGAAAGGGATTTGCTCGTGCATTTCTGCAGAGATAAATGAACTGATGGAAAAGATTTTCTGCCAACCCCTGTCTTCTCCACCTGGTTCCCCTGGGAAGGGTTTGGAGCCCCAGGAGGGGCTGAGGGAGCTGGGAAGGGTTTGGAGCCCCAGGAGGGGCTGAGGGAGCTGGGAAGGGGCTCAGCCCGGAGCAGAGGAGGCTCAGGGGGCCCTGGTGGCTCTGCACAGCTCCTGCCAGGAGGGGACAGCCGGGGGGTCGGGCTGTGCTCCAGGGCACAGGGACAGCAGGAGAGGGAACGGCTCAGGCTGGGCCAGGGCAGGCTCAGGGTGGGCCCAGCAGGAATTTCCCCATGGAAAGGGGGCTCAGGCACTGGCACTGCCCAGGGAGGGTTGCAGTGCCCATCCCCGGAGGTGTCTAAGGAGTGCCTGGAGGTGGCACTCCGAGCTTTGGGCTGGGGATGGGCACAGCCGGCACTCGGTGATCCTGGAGGGCTTTTCCAACCTCAGTGATCCGTGGAATGCTATAAGGAGCCGGTTGAAAGAGGCTGTGAGGTTTGCCAGGTCCATCCTCTCCCTGCCTGCAGCTGCAGAGGTGCCTGGGCACAGCAGGGACACTTTGGGAGGAATCCACAAACCGGGAGCACTCAGACACCGGGGGCGATTCTGAATCTGCAGCCCCAGAGCTCACGGAGCATTCCCCACTGCCAACACCACCAGGGCAAAGCAGGAGGGCACAGGGAGGCAAGGAATGGCAGAGAGGCTCACTTTCACATTCACATTTTGTGCTACCAGCCAAAATTCCCAGTAGCCAAAAACACCTTGGGAAAAAAAAGTTCTGTTTCCTAAATGCTCCCTCCAGCCCAGGCGCTGCTCCATGGGGGAGTCATCAGCCTGGGTATTTTTCATATTGTTCAACTCTTTTCTCAGTTTCTAGGGAAACACTTTAAAGCACTATATTTATGGGAACATCTTCCCAAACACCTCCGCCAACACTTAATTAATGGAGTTTTTAAGCCTGGCTCCAGCTCCTGCAAATTAATAGTGTGCTCTGATGGCAGCTGTGGAGCAAGGGAGACGCACAGGCTCTGGAAATAAAGTTGGAGAGTGCAGAGGGGCAGCTCCTGTTTGTGTTTGGGCTCAGCCCCACGGGGAGCTCAGGCCATCGCACCTGGTGAGGCTTCATCTGCTTTTATCAGAGCAATCTGTGCACATGAACATTCCCTGGACTGAATGCTGAACCACAGAAATGAACTTTTTGATGCCTTGCATCATGGGATTAGCATCAGTGTCTCTGTGCGGGGGGGCAGCGAGTGGAGATCTGGAAAAGGCTGTGGAAGGATGTGAAAATCATCCTAAAAACTGGGATATCCTAGGGCAGGCCTGGCTCCAGGGC
Organism: Regulus satrapa; assembly: GCA_013396955.1. Classification (NCBI taxonomy): domain Eukaryota; kingdom Metazoa; phylum Chordata; class Aves; order Passeriformes; family Regulidae; genus Regulus; species Regulus satrapa. The sequence continues at coordinate 298,506 of VWZN01010784.1, read as the reverse complement.
TCGGCAAAAATGGACTGGAGCTTATTGCCAGCTTTTGCCAGCTGCGGTGCCTTTCCACAACACCCTCCCTGACTTTCCAGGGCTGACCCTCAGCACCAGGCTGGCAAAATTCCGTTTGTGCCCATGTTTGTATTGCCCTCCTCCCCAGGAGTGGCTGTTTCCAGGAATCAGGGACTTGTGCAGATGAGCACATTCCTGCTGGAAGCTCCTGCCCTGCTTAGCCACAATTAAACACAATTAACAAACACTCCCAGAGCTCCCCAGGCTGCAGAAATGTGCTGGTCCCGACTCCTGGGTGGCATCTGGGTTCCATCTGAGCCGAGAGCCTGCGCTCCCCATCCTCAAAGCACCTTGAGCTCCTCTCTTGTTTATTTGAAGTGAGAAATGTGATGAGGGCTTTGTTGGGAGGATTCGTCACGCGCTGGGCTGGGGAGGGAGAAGGAGGTTGAAATAAACCCAGGAATGTAAATGCTCTGCTTGGGGATCAAGGACGTTCCCTGTCCTTGTGGAGAGGACACCTGTCTGGAGCCTCCCTGCCAGGGAGGGCCATAAAAATCCGTGCTGAGCAGTCGGGGCTGGAGGGTTTCTGGCTGCCACCACTGGAATTATCTTGCGCAGACTTTGGTTTTTATAGTAAAGCTCAAAATGAGCTGGGAACTGGTTTTGCATGGCCTGGAGTCACACAGGGGGTCTGGGGAGGGGAGAGGCGTCTCAAATAAAATGCATTCTAGAAATCAGGGTTTTATCCTGTCTGTGCCAAGTCTTCCATTAGCAGAGGTAACCGCAAGGAGCTTTTTCGTTCCTCTGGAGGCTTGAAACTGGGCAAGTCTCCAGGAAATATTAGAAGTTAGACAGCCCATAGCTGTATTTGTCTTGTGCTGTCCAAGGTGTAAACAGGCAGTGGGAAAAGGGCACAGCCTGGATATTTTAACACCCAGCCTCATGCCAGGACCCTTCCAAGGGTCCTGACCAAATGCCTCTCGTTTAACAATATTTTCCTGACTGCAGATATTGCTTGGAAAAGCAGAGGAGGACCTTCATGGTTTTTGATTTGAACATCTTGCAAGTCCCAGGCCTTGGACAAAGATGGGAACAAAGGTCTGAGGAAGAGAAGTCAGAATTGAGAGTGCTGAGAATGACTGAGAACTGCCTGAGGGGGTTTAGATCAAGAGGTAACAAATCTCTGGCCAGAGGGCAGGGCTTATTTTGGGGGAATTTTTACAGGAAATTTTTACAGGCCATTAAATGCTTTGAGCCCAGGAGCAGCAGCACAACTCCTAAAGAGTCCTGGGCTCTGTGCACCCCAGTTCTGCACCTCGTTGTTGCAGGAGGCAATAATTCTCAATTTCTCAATTCGGTGAGAAATCTGGGCACTCAGAGTGTGTTTGGTATGAGCCTAAACCTTGGTTTGCCCACTCTTGTGCCATGGATCTGCATCCAGAGTCTCCCTGTTTCTAAACTCCTGAGATAAAGCTTGAGCTGGGCATGTGTGCATTGGTGATGTCTCTGGGCAGTAAAATTATTCTATACAGTAGCCAAATTCCAAACATTCTTGTGCAGAAGTGCACCCTGGGCTCTGCCTGTAGCACTCGGAGAAGCTGGAAGGGAAATTAGTGGCAATTATTGAGGATATTGGGAATGAGGTGCTTCGTTCCATCAGCTCCGCGGTGTTTGCTGGTGAACATTCAGCCTTGTGTGACAGGAGACAGGCAAGGGCCACCTAGGAAATAGGGGATGAGCACGTGGTGATTGTGGAATATGCACCAGGAGTCAGGATTGCTATTCTGCTCCTTTCATCATCCTCTGCTCATCATTAAATGCTGTGTGGCTTGGCAGGGGCCGTGGGCTCGCTTTGGAGGAGCAATTCTAATTAGGAGCTGATCGAGATGTTTCTAGTGAAACGTGTGTTTGATCCTGGGTTTTATCCAGCGTTTACAAAGGAGAAATGGTTGTTACAACACCTCTGCTGTGCTGTGTGGCGTGTCTAAATCCCTGCCTAAGTCAGAGATTTGGGGTTTTTCATTGTTGTGGAGTGTTTGATAACTGCATTAAAATACTCTGCACAGAATGGCAGCTCTCCCAGCAGAGCTGCTCCATCCCTCTGAGCATCCTGGGGCTTCCTCCGGACTCTCTCCAGCAGCTCCACGTCCTCCCTGTGCTGCATATCCTAAGGTGTTGTGTTGGTGTGAAAACAAAAGGGGAGCGTTCAGCACGTGAAGGGGACAGCTGGATTAAAGTTTGAAGACTTGCAAATGTATTCTAGGGAAAAAAGTCTAACCCAAGGGGCTGCAGAGCCCAGGTGGATGTGTCAGGGTGGGATTTGGGTGGCACAAGGGCTCTTCTGTGGAACTTGGTAGAGGATGCAAAACAAAGTATTTGCAGCAGCTGCCTTTGCTCCATGTAAATACTGTGATCCTAATCTCATGCTGATTTCATAAGTTAATTTTAGCTTATATTTTAGGTGACAGTCTAATGGGTTTTGAGGATTGTACTCACGTACATCAGCCCTGCAGCGATATCTGCTCGGGTGTGGGTGTAAATTATGTAACTCTTGATCTGCTGCCTGGCAGGGAGCAGAGCCAGGGCTCTGTCCTGCCCTGCAGGAGCAGACACGGGAGTCAGCTGGGCCAGCCCTTCCCTGCAAGGAGAGCCCCAGGGCCGCCTTTATTTCCTCCCTCCTTCCCCAAGTGCAAACTCCAGCCTGGCTCTCTGGCTGGGACCACGGCAAAGCAGCTCCTTGTCCTGAGTTTTCAGCCCCAGATCCAATTTCCACCGAGCAAAGGCCGCAGGCTCTGCTGCTGCCAGCTGAGGAGAGGGCACGGAGCCACAGAGAGCTCGGGGGCTCCTGGGTGAGAGCCTCACCTCCAGTCCTGGGCCACTTTGGGCACCACAATGGAAAAAATACCTGGAAAGCTTGGGAGAGCCTCCAGGAGGGACACGGGATGGGGAAAGGTCTGCAGGAGCAGCCGAGGGCACTGGGATGGCTCAGCTGGAGGAGACTGAGGGGAGGCTCCTCGGGGTCTGCAGCTCCGATCTCTGCTCCTGGCACAGGAACAGCACCCGGGGAAGGGCTGGAGCTGGGCCAGGGAGGGCCAGGTTGGGTTTGGGGAAGGTTCTGCCCCCAGAGGGTGCTGGCACTGCCCAGGCTCCCCAGGGAATGGTCCCGGCCCCGAGGCTGCCAGAGCTGCAGGCGAGCTCGGACAGCTCCAGGGATGGCCAGGGGGGGATTCTGGGGCTGGACTGGAGACTCCCTCCTAGCTCAGGATATTCCATGCTCCGTTCTGTGAGAGAGCCCCATAAAACACCAGGTCAGGCATTATCCTGAGCCTTTTGTGTTGTTTATCCTCCCTGGGATGCCCAGACTGGGATTTTGGGGGGCAGGAGCTGCCCGGGATGATCCTGTGGGTCCTTTTCCAGCCAGGATCCAGCCCCAGAGCTGGAGCTGGAGTGGGGCCGGGGTCCCAAAGAGGAGAGGACTGACTGCCAGCCCACACACGGCAATTCTGAACACCCCAGTAGCATTCGCTGCATCCTGACAATTGGCTTTAATCAGCGTTATCAGCAGTTAAAACACTTCATTCCCTCAAGAGCTGCAGCTTTCAGTCTCTGGGAGATTCACAGACCAAGGTGCAGGGCTGATGATGCTATCAGGAGTTTTGTTTCAGACCAGCACAAAAGCAGAAAATCTCATCCTTACCCTCCACCCCACAGCCGCAATTTATTTATTTGGGGTTTTTTCCTTCAAAAAACCACTCAAATAAACGAATCATCTGACCGAGTTATTTTGATACGTGGAATGCTGTTTATTCCTGGCTTGTCAATACTTTAATTAGTTTCAATCTGTTTCTAAAACAGGAGTGAAGGACATAATTGACTGGAATCTGTTAGGAGTTGTCCTGCCATCTGCATGGGCTGAAGTGAAGAAGTGTAGCATTTAAAGGCATTACAGGAAATTAAATGCTTCTGGATTAATGCTCATCTCTGATTAATATTTTTTAAAGGATGTGGTAACAGCTGGAGAGGCAGAGATCAAATAATCGCTTCCCTATCGTCGTGTTTCTGTGCTGCGACGCATTATCAGGTTTACTCATAAAATAGCTTATCTTGATTTTTAAGTGCTTAAGACCTAATGATTTTTTTTTTTTTTCATGCCTGGGAATTATCAGGGAAGCAGGAAAGAGGAGAGGCCAATGACAGCTTATTTGTGGTTATGAAATATGGAGTTACAGAAGGAAAAGCCCGGGCTGGAAACAAATCAACCCAACCCTTCCCTGGATTCCCCACACCCGAGGGCACTGTTAAACCAAGAAAACTCTTTCCTAGGCTGGCACTACTCCGAGTTTTTAATCTCCTTCAGCGAGGTTTGTGCACATCCCTCGCTGGGGATGCTCCTGGTTCCCTGGGCAGGCAGAGTTCTCCCTTCCAGTGCGGAATGGGCCCTCCTTGTGTCGTCCTTTCTCACCCTGTGGTCACCCTGTGACCAGCCCAGCCTGGCACCATTTCTCTCTGTCCCTGCTGCAGGAGCTTTGTGCTCTCCCTCGGAGCTCTTCCAGGGCTGTTCCCCTCTGCAGTGAGAGCCAGGGAATGTTTGTGCTCTGACCCCCAGCACGGATCTCTGCTCTCTCACTGCCGAATGAAATATGCAGAAGCTCTTGAGTTCGTTTAGAAAAGTTGGGGTGTTTACAGGAAAGTGAAAATTGAGCTTGAAGAAGTAATTACCCTTCTTTTTACTTTCACATTAATGACTATGCAGAAGAGCTTTTAAAATATGTCCATATGTGGGTTTTAAGCATTCATTCCCCATCAGTATTTCACCTTTTTCCTTAAGTGATTTCTATATTCCTGCTAACCAGCAATCATTTTGCCTGAATCTCATTTCCTCATAATAGCAAACCCATCAATCTCTGCTTTATTAAAGAGGGAAGCAAGCTTGCAAGCCAGAGCACTCCGATTTGATAAAAGATGTTATGCAAACCATTGATTTTAATTTACAGCAATATCCACTTCTTCCATTATTAACAACTCGGAATTACTAAGACTGAATAATTAACATGTATTCCTGCTTGATGATGGATTATTCCAAAGGCAGAAACAGCCCGGATGAAATCCCTCCTGCACCACAGTGAAATCTGCCTGTTTGATGTTCCCCAGGGGAGCAGCGCACAATGGCACGGGAGAAACCCTCCCCAAACTGATTTCACAGCAAATGCTCCTCTCACAAATGTGCCAGCGGCACCTCCTGCCCTGCTGGGGACCTCTTCTGTCCAGGGGTGCCACCACGCTCGGGGCAGGGCTGTCTGTGATACACAGGGTGGGAAACGTGGATTTCAAACTCCTGAAGGGCGACGTCTGCAGGTGTAGGAGTCTGGAAACAGAGAGGCATTCCTCTGTTCCTTCCAACCTCCACTAAGCACCGGCTTTGTCTCTCATTCATGGAAAGGTTTCCAAAAATCCCTGGGTGAACCAGGATTTCTGAAAGAGTAGAAGGTAGGCCGGTGTCATTGGGGTGAGAAGTGGAGGGTTTAGGGTGTTTTGTAAACGGAGTAAAAGGGGGAGGAAAAAGGGTGAGGAGTTCTCAGTCCTGCTTCCTTCCCTTCTCCATGACTTTGCATTTTGAGAGCACAGAGGGCGATGGGTTAAAAGGTGGTCGCAGTTTTAGTGGTGCTGATGGACATGGAAAACTAATTGGCTACAGTATAAAAACAATCTACATTTCTATTGTCAATTGGGTGAAATTGTGTATAAAGAACTGCGCAACTTCGGGGCCATTTGCAGCCATTCTGGTGGGGAATGAACCCGACCAGAAAGTCTGGGAAGGCCTGCCAGGTTTATTGATAATATATTAATAAATATGAGAAAGTTAACGAGCTCTTGAAGTCTTCTTCCTGACACAGAACTGAGATAATTTGGACTCCCTGTGAGGGAGTTTCCCCAAGGGCATTGGAGGGGCTGGAATCCCGTTTCATGCAGAGGGCTCTGACACTTTGGCGTTTCCAGAGCTCGTGTGCATGGGAAAAACTCAACACCTCTGCGTGCCAGAAGTTTCTGATCCTTTTTAGCTTTTCCCCAGATCAGGAGGACTGGGTGAGATGAAGTGTAAAAATCCCGGGATGCTGTTTAGTAAATGAAAAGTGACCCCAGAGTCAGTCAAGGTCAAACAGAATGAGGGTTCCTTTTTTCAATTACCTGAGCAACCTCCCAGCATTAATCCTGGCTGTCCAACAGCAGCTCTGCAGGCTGAGGAGGAATTTCCCTGCTGATAAATTAATGTCGAGGGCTGCTTTTAATGCCAGTTTATCTCCATAACAGGAAAAACCCCGTTCTCACCTGTGTAATGTAAACTCACACAAACAGGTGAAGGTTTAGGACAGAGTTTAATCAGGATGTGTCATTAGAAATAGCTTTAGAGGAAAAATAACTCAAAATTTCGTAATAAAACCAGGTTTATGAGGAATTTATAATGCAAGCTGTCCTGCTTTGCAAGCTCTGAAAAAAAACCAACAACCAACCCAAACCTTTCTTTGTAACAGCAAATTATTTGTAGAAATGCAGATTAAAAATATGGTTGANGGGGGGGGAAGAAAAAAGAAGAGCTAGACTCTTTTGTGTTTTGCAGCAGAGAGTGAAGGGAAGAGAGAAAAAGGCAAAAGATTATGTAGATTTCCAAATTCAAGCTGTAAAATGCTTGTCTTAAAGGAAGTTTGAACCCATTAGTCCTTGTCACATCTCATCAGGAGCTGTAGTGACACACGAAGAGTGATGGGTTCAGAC
>VWZN01010784.1:233867-283733 GCA_013396955.1 Regulus satrapa | reverse complement strand
ATATTTTATAAATAAATAATTACAATTATATCTATTTGAGTATTTTTATTAAGAATATATATTTAAATGTTATTAAATATATATTTATTTAAAATAGAAAAATATATAATTTATATAATAAATATATTTATATATTAAATATATCTTTTAAATTATATTTAATTTTTAAATTTAAAAAATAAAACTGGCAATCCTTAATTGGTTAATTTACCCTTAAAAAGCACTGAAGAGAGAGACCCTCATCTCCATTTCTACCTTGGTTACCTTGGTGTGCTGCGAACTCACCTTCCGTGAGACTTCGACATCGATAAGAGCTGATAAACACTTGAGAACAACTCTCTGCCTTTAACCCCCACCCTGCAAGAAGCTGATAAAGCGCAGAGACCCCTCCCCACAGCTGGGCAGCACCCTGTGCCAGCTGCAGCCTGGCACTGCCCTGCGCTCATCCCTGCCCCAGCGGGCACCGGGGACTCCCTGTGGAATGGCCCCGGCTGTCCCGGCCCACAGGGAGTCGTTAGTGGGGAGGATGAGGAAACTCTGGAGAGCCGTCACTTAATTAATGCTTCCAGTCTGATTAAATGCCCCAAATCCCAGCTGGAGTTGTGCCCGGGCTGTAAATTCCCTGTGCCTGTTTCACCGGGATGTCAGACAGCTCGGCTGGGGGAACAGAGAGAGCAGCTGGAGCAGAGGGAACATCTGGAGGAGAGGGAACATCTGGAGCAGAGGGAACATCTGGAGCAGAGAGAGCAGCTGGAGCAGAGAGAGCAGCTGGAGCCTGTCCCCGAGGCCGTGGCAGGTGACACCGCAGTGCAGCTGCCCCTGCCAGCCAGAAACCCAGCACGGGGTCTGCAGAATGCAGCTCTGAGAGCGCTCAGGTAAATCCCAGATGGCCACAGCACAGGCTGAGGGGGGCTCTGTCCTTTATGGACCTTTGCAACCCCTCCAGAAATATTTCATTTATTTTGCCGCCCTTGCTGCCGGTGACCCTCCACACACCTCAGCCTCACGGCCACCACGGAGGAGCCCTCGCTCTCTCCATTTGGCAACGTACATTTGTTTGTGTTCCCTTCTAAATTTATCCAGCTCCAATTAACTGTTGTCTTTAGCATTTTTCTCAGCGTAATTATCTCAATGCCAGCAGGCCGTTGTTTTTCTAATAAGAATTTAATTTTGTTAGATATAATCACTTTAGGACATTTTCCTTCTCTGCACCAACGATGCAGAACTTTGTTTTCTTTGGCACAATGAGAGCCCAAAGCTTATTTGCTCGGTGGGAAAAAGGAAAATAGGAAAAGCTGTTAGTTCCAAAAAAAAAGTTAAAATCTGGTTTTACAGGGGCCAGAAGCTGTTTCCACTGAAATATCAGAACAGTAGTGTTGGATTAATTTCCCACAGGCACAAATAAACTGAAATTGTGGCTCCTTAGGTTCATCACTTGGTCAGGGCTCAGCTGGAGACTCTGTCCCAGTCTGGATTCCCTGAGGGACAACGACAAGGGCAGTGACTTCCCCCTGACACAGGGCTTGGCTCTTGCACCCTAACTCTGGGAGAGAGCCAGCAGCACCCGCAGTTTCCCCACCCTTTTGGGTTCTTTATTTCCAGTTCCCCCACCCTTTTGGGTTCTTTTTTCCTAGCTGATTCAAGGGGGGTGAGCTATTACTCAGTGCCCGGTGAGCGCTCTGTGTCTCACCCTGGCCCCGCCGATGATCCCACACATGCTCTGTACCCCCTTTTCTCTACATCATTTTTTACATGCTCTGTTCATCATTTTCCACATGACACGGCACCAATCGCTCCGGAGCGTGGGCCACCCCCAGAGGCTGCTGATGGCGTGGGGGTGGATTTGTCTGTCTGTGAGAGCTGAAGAGCTCCTTGCAGGGTGGTGCCTACAGGCTCCCAAATTGAGCTGCGAGCCAGGGAGAGACTTCCATTTCTCTCCAAGGGCAAGGGATGATCTCCTGCACCTCAGTAATTCTATTCCTGTAGTGCCCAGAAGAAGTCAAAGCCTCGCTGGGTTTGGGGCAGGAGCTGATTTTTCACAGCCAGGAGATTGAGGAGGTGCTGGGATAAATCAAGAATTCCTTGTCGTGGCACACAGCTGGACTGTGAGGGTGACAGGGTGAGGAGCTGCAGTGGAACCAGTGCCTGAGGGCAGGGATGGGTGGGATTTGGGCAGGAATTCTTGGCTGGGAGGGTGGGGAAGCCCTGGCACAGGTGCCCAGAACAGCTGGGGCTGCTCCTGGATCCCTGGCAGTGCCCAAGGCCAGGCTGGATGGGCGGGAGCAGCTGGGACAGTGGGAGGTGTCCCTGTCCAGGGCTGGGGTGGAATGACATGATCTTTAAGGTTTCTTCCCTGTGATTCTGTGATTTCTGCAGTGGCCAGAAGAGCCATAAAGCCAGAGGAATGATGGATTTCTTCTTTTCAGCCACCTGTAAAATGTTAGCACTTGATTCATTCCCGTGGCAAATGTCTGATAAGGAAAAGGAGAAGTTTTATAATAACCTTTGCTTTATTGGAATAGCTGCAGCTCCGGGAAGGGATTCCTGTGTTTCCCCTTCAGTGGAGAATGTCATTGCAGAGGAGAGGAGGCTCCTCACCAGCTGCTCTGCTGTAGGTAACAGGGAAGTGAACATTTGCAAGGAACTTGACTGATAATAGAGAGAATTAATATTTAATTGGGCCTGGACATGGTATTAATCATGTGTATGTATTGCATTTTCTGTTCATCCATCACACTGCCACAGCAGCACTAACAGATATTCCTTGTGAGCCCAGGAAAACAGCTCTGCCTTGAAATGCAGCACATCTTTATCCCAGCCTCAGACTAAAACTATTGATAATCCCACAGATATAATTACTCTTCTGCCAGTGAATAAAGCTTAAAATGCTCAGGCCACCACATACATCAAATCACCAGCTCCTGCAAAAACTGGCACTTCCAAGCCTTCAGATTCCTGATTTCTCTGGTTCCTTGGATGGAAACCCTGCTGGGCTCTGGAAAATGGGTGCTGCGCTCCTCTGCCTCCCTCCCCATCACACAATTGTCACCCACACCCTGCCCGGGGCACTTTGTCACCCAAAACAGTGACAGGAGGAACCCAGCTCGACTCCCTGAGCACAGGGGAAGTACTGGTAGCAGCACCAGCGAAAATGAAATAAAATCAAACCTTTTGACATGAAAGTGGAGGAAAATTGCTGCTGAATCACTGGGAGGGAAGAAATATGAGATCTTAAGGTGTCATTTTTATAGGCATAATTTTTACTCTAATGGCCTTTAATAGCAGGAACAATTCAGTGTAATTCTTTAAGCTGCAGCAGAGAGAGGAGCAGAGAAATGTGATCACTCAGACTGCTGGCAAGCATTGTTTTCCTGCTGTAGTTAATTAGCAGTGTACAGTGGCTTTCCCTTCCTGTTTGCTTTTCCAACTTGTCAAAGGGTAGCTGCTGTCTTGGCTGGTTTTAGCTTTTTCTTTATTGAATTTCTTCTTTTGCCCTTTCTGCAAAGAAATGGAATCTCTCGTGACTTGCCTTTGGTGCCTTTGATGTCCAGCACTTGCAGTGGGTGACTTTGAGATAACAAACAATGAAATCGTTTAAATATATATTTTTAATGTAGATCCTTTGTGCTGAGAGGCAGAGGAGCAGCTCTGATGCCAAGGGAAGCTCGCTCTGTGCCAATAACCATCCCAAAAATTCCTGCTGGAATTCAAAGGTCACTTCATTTCCTGGGACAGGGATCAGCCCCGGGGGAGCTGGAGCTCCAGGAGAGGAACATTTCACCCACAGGTCTAAAAGAGCAGCTCCTGGCAAATCCTATTTCTTTGGAAATGCAGCTTTCCAGAGGAACAGGCTGATTTTTCATGCACACAGGAAGCCAGAGGAGAACAGGGGAATTATCAAATTGCAGGAGTTGAATGCCTGTTTCAGCGTTTTTCCCCTGTGACATTTTGAATCTCGTTTCAAAGAGACTTTTAAGAAGTGTTTTCTTTTGACACTTTGATATTATTTCAAGCCTCTGTGTGGAATATATCATCTGATTTTATCAAAATAAAGCAATTCAGTTGACTCCACATGACTTTAAAAAAAAAAAAAACTTAGGAAAAAATGGAAATTCTTATATTTTTGTGCCTGTTTAGGACAGAGCTCTTGGTTTCCACTCAATCTTGATGAAATAAATGCATATCTCGAAGAGCAGATCTTTAATACACACGAATGTGCTTGCTAATTTAATTCCTCTAGTTCATGGTTCTGCTGACCTCATAAATTTTTTTACAGAGTGTTCTGAAATCCAAAAATCTAAAGAGCAAAACATATTTTATTGGGAACCTGAGACTGATTGTCAGGTCAGGACCACTGAAAGTCTGCAACTGAATATTTGCTGATCTGTTCTTCTTAGGAATAAATAATTATTTCAGAGCCAGAGATTTCCAGTTTTAGGTTTGCTACCCCTTCCTGATGGAGACATCCACCTGCAGGGGGTGGCACAGGGATCAGACAAACAGAACATTTCATTTCTAATCTCTTTGAGAGGACATTTTTTAGGTCATAACTATTTTGGGAGCAGGAACCTGTTGTACTTGGGGTGTTTTGAATGGATCAGAAGGAGGGAGGAGAGTTCAAGGCATGTCCCACCTTTGCCCTCTCCTCGGGAAGGTTAAAGCCCAGCTGGAAGAGAGGTGGATTCCTGGGAAATGGAGAAACACACTTCATTTTACTGACATTTTCACAGCTTTGGGAGACTTTGTTAATTTGCGGTAACAGCTTTCGCAGCCTTGTCAAAATAAATGTGCAGGCAGGAAATTCAGCTAAGGCTGCCTGGAAGGAAGGGATATTCCTTGGAGGGTGGGGACATCCTCAGTGCAGGAGAGGAAGGTGACTATGGAACGTGTCCCTTGCCCTGCCACCTCGGACAGCCCACAGCACTGACCCGTGCCTCATTCTCCCATCTGGAAAGCAGAAAACTCTGGTTCTCCTTGGCAGGCCCCGTAGCCCTGGGGAAATACCCCAAGAACAATTTCTATCCCAAATATCGGAGCGGCCCAATGGAAGCAGGCTACAGACTCCTATTTTCCCTCTGTCTCGAAAGGCAGGAGAAACGGCTGGAGAAAGGGCTTTGCCATTTCATTTTCAGAAGGCTCCAAGGTCTCCTCTGACCGTTTCTGCCCCGTTGCTGCCCCACAGGTACTATGCCATCTGCTGCCAGCCCCTGGTGTACAGGAACAAGATGACCCCGCTGCGCATCGCGGTGATGCTGGGAGGCTGCTGGGTAATCCCAACCTTTATTTCTTTCCTCCCTATCATGCAAGGCTGGAATAGCATTGGCATCATTGATCTGGTGAGTAGCCATGGAGGGACAGCGAGCCAATGTGTTGGGTGCTGGATGTTCTTGAAAAAGCAATTTCCAGGGAAGGGGGAAAAAGAAGGAGAAATATCCTGTTCCCGGTGCTGAGTTTCTGAGAGGGTCTTTAAGGGGGGGTTGAAGTGGCTCTGTCCTGGAAGGACTGGCACAGGGACAGTGGTGGCCTGGGAGAGGGTTTTACCCATATTACTCAGTGAGGAGTCCTTGGCAATAAAAGCCAAGGCCCAGCTGGCCCCTGACAACACCTCAGGAGTCCTCGGACCCCTTGGCCTTTATGGCTCTCACTTAATTGAGAGTCAGGATTATTCTCTTGGTAGGATAAACAAGAGCTTGTAGTGCCAAGACAAGGGGGTGGCTGCACACTGCCAGAGGACAGGGTTAGATGGGCTCTTAGGAAAAAATCCTTCCCTGTGAGGGTGGGAGGCCCTGGCACGGGTACCCAGGGGTGTTGTGGATGTGTCCATGTGTCCAAGGATGGCCGGATGGGGCTCGGAGCAACCTCGTCTAGGGGAAGGTGTCCCTGCCCACGACAGGGAGTACCACAAGTCGATCTTTGAGGTCCCTCCCAAGCCAGCCCGTTCTCTGATTCCCACTCTTCCCTCCGTCCTTGCCTTATCCTCCCCTCCACACCCCAGATCCAGCAGAGGCAGTTCAACAAGGCCTCCAACTCCACCTACTGCATCTTCATGGTGAACAAGCCCTACGCCATCACCTGCTCCGTGGTGGCCTTCTACATCCCCTTCCTGCTGATGGTGCTGGCCTACCACCGCATCTACGNGCCACGGCCGGGCCACCAGGAGCCCCAGCCGGGCCACCAGGAGCCCCGGCAGCACCCCCCCGACCAGCACAGCACCCACCGCATGAAGACCGAGACCAAAGCCGCCAAGACCCTGTGCATCATCATGGGCTGCTTCTGCCTCTGCTGGGCCCCCTTCTTCGTCACCAACATCGTGGATCCCTTCATAAACTACACGGTGCCCGGCAAGCTGTGGACGGCCTTCCTGTGGCTGGGCTACATCAACTCGGGCTTGAACCCTTTCCTCTACGCCTTCCTCAACAAGGCTTTCAGACGTGCCTTCCTCATCATCCTGTGCTGCGGCGACGAGCGCTACCGACGGCCTTCCATCCTGGGCCAGGCCGTGCCCTGCTCCACCACCACCATCAACGGCTCCACGCACGTGCTGAGGTGAGTGCTGCCCTGGAGAGGCTCCCTGGAGCAGAGCTGGGCAGAGCCAAGGAATAAAGCAGGGATTTCTTGGCAGCCCTTCCCAGGATCACCTTGGGCAGGGCGAGAGCCCGGCCGGGGCTCCCCCAGGATGGGCCCCGGCTCAGGAGTTTCCCCTTGGATCAGTTCTGCTCCGTTTCCATCTGGGGTTCAGTGCCCAGGGCCAGCCCCAGGTGCTGCAGTGCCACCCTCCCAGGCTGCTCTCCTGCCCTCGCTGCTGCTTGCCCTTGGTGGGGCTGAGGCTGCAGCGTGTCCTTGGCTCTGGGGCTGCCAAAGGATTGCTGGGGGTGCCTGAGCTGGGAGGAGAACTCGCTGTATGAAGGAATATGTATTGAGATATATATATACACACACACATAATATATTAATAGATATCTATCACAGAACCAGAGGTGTTTCTGTGCAGCTGTCCCGAGATTTTTGTCTGGATCTGGTTATTTTGGTCCATGGGGCTCCACACACAGAGGAGGACGTGGTGACTGTGTCAGTGTTCAGAGCTGAACCTGCCCAGAGACTGAAGCAGGCACAAAGCTCTTCCCAGCTGGCTCCAGCCTTGTCCCAGCTCCCTTCTGCAGCGATCTCTGGAGGTCTGGAAAGTCCTGAGCCGTGCCAGGGGTGACAGATGGGGCAGGGCTTGGCACAGCCACAGTCAGACCCCTCGGGCTCTCTGAGCCACCAAGGCCATTACCCCATATTTATCATTTTTATCTTCTGCTGATTAAAATCTCTTTGGTGCCCTGTCCCAGCGCCCCGGCTGTGTGACAACTGTGGCACCGTGCCAGGCTCAGCCTGTCTCTCTCAGGGACAAGCCCAGGAGGAGGGAGAGAGCAGTCCTTGTCCAGTCCTGGTTTTTATAAGCCCTGTTTTGCCCTATCCATGTTATCTCCTGCCTTCCCACTGCTGCATCCCCTCCTGTCTCCATGTGCTGGGGATGCAGCTCTGCATGCCAGCCCTTCACAGAGCAATTATTGTCTGCTTTCCTCACCTTTGGAGCTGATAAAAAGTGTCACTTCTGTCCCCCGGTGCAGATTATGCATTGATGGGGGGGACAGAGGGGTGGGAATTAAAACAAACCAAACTAATTGTAACTTGTGGATAGTTGATCCCAGGTGAGGAATTTTATTTCTTGAAAAATTCTTCTTTATTTCTATTTCTGAACTGCTTTGCTCTTCAATGCCAGAAAGGTTGGATCCAGCAGGGATGGAAGAGAAATTTAGTTGAGCAGGTTCTCCCAAGACATAAATACGGTCTCTAAGACATAAAGTTTCTGCAAGTGGGGGAGATGTGGGATTTTACAGCTGCTTTGTGTCCCCTGGCAGGGAGAGCAAAGGCAAGAGGGGCAAACCTTGTGCTGAACTCAGCTATGACAAAAAATTAGCACAACAATCAACTGTAAATAATGGGGATTTCTGGGTGTTCAGGGTTCCGTGCCACACCAGACTGAAAAAAAGCCAGAATCATCTGAAAAATGCTGTGTTCCCCTCGAAAGGGATTGTTTGCATTTCTTCTGTCACGAGTAGATATTTATCCAACACAAACCAACAAACCCCTGCCTCCATGAATCACTGAACTCTTGTGCAGCACAAGTGGATGGGGAGCCAGGCCAGCATTGCTGGGATTCCTGGAAAAAGTAAGTTGTGAAATCTTGCCACAGCAAAGAAGATGGCTTTGGGTGAAAAAATATCTGAGCACACAAACTCTGGAACATCTGGGTCAGGGAGGTGACTTTGGTGTGTGCCCATTTCCTCTCAGAAGTGCTCAGAGCACTGCTTTGGTCTCTTCAGGGAAAGCTCTAGTGAGAGGTTTATTTACCACTCATTTCCCAGCACTGAGAGGTCCTCTCCAAATGTCAATTGGATTTCTCCAAAGGAAAACACATCCTGATTTTTTTGCCCTTGAAAGAGCCAAGAGAAATGAAGTAGGAAAAACCAGAAAGCAGCACCTTGTGGGGTTGGAAGTGCAGTGAGCCCCCGTGTCCCCTGCTGCCCCTGGAGCAGGAGGGCAGAACTCAGGGCTCTGGTTTTTAGAGCTTGAACACCTCCACAGACCCATTGGAATAAAAACAAATCCCTGCTGGTTGTAGGAGAGAGGTCAGAGCTGCTGTGGAGCAAAAGGATGAGTGGTCACAGAGTCCTGGAACCACAGAATGGTTTGTGTGGGTGTTTGAATGGTTTGTGGTGGGTTTTTTGAATGGTTTGTGATATTCTTTGAATGGTTTGGGGTGTTCTTGGAATAGTTTGGGGTGTTCTCTGAATAGTTTGTGATGTTTTTTGAATGGTTTGGGGTGGTTTTTGAATAGTTTGGAGTGGTTTTTGAATGGTTTGGGGTGTGTGGCTCTCAGCCAGGATTCCCCCCAGCACAGGCTGCTCCTGGGGCTGGAGCAGGGATCCCCTCCCACCGTGGGCTGGCATTTCATGGGCTGCAGCTGTGGCTCAGCTCAGCAAACGCAGAGGCTGCTCCTCAGAGCTGCTCCTGCTGCACCCAGCAGGTCTCTCAGGGATCAGGGCTGACAGGTAAAACATCTCCTCCTGTTCCTCCTCCTCCTGTCCCTCCTCCTTCCCTGGGCACTGGGGCAGATGAGGAGACCACAGAGCACAGAACACATTCAGTGCTGGGGCTTGGAAAAGGTGGAAATTTCTGCCTGCCTGGCAATTTTAATGATTTTAATGATGAATGTTAATGGTCCTGCAAGGTGAAGCAGAGCTCTGACAGATTCTCTCATTCACTATGAGTTCATCAATGCCAGGTGGAGAATTTGGGCTTGCTCTGCCCTTCCCCCCATTCCCCAGCACTCCTGGGTTTGCACAGGGTGTTTTTGGAGGCATTTTGGAGGCAATTGTGGAGTTTTTGTGCTGGTGGCACCTGCAGAGCTTTGGGGTCTGTGCTGTCCCCTCTCCAGCAGTTCCTTTTTTCATGGCACCATCAGGGAAGTTCTTCTTCTTCTATCAGCCAAGGTGCTGATAAAGCACATTCCCACTAAATTGTTGTTTGTTTTTTTTTTTAATTTCCTGAGCCAAAGCTTGAGAACCACAGCAAATGGTGAGCATTTTAAAATGGTTATTTCTGTGATATTTCATTCGTTTTGCCCAGGGCAGGGCAGCCAGAGGTTGCTCAAGATGTGTTTTCCACTCGAGGTTTCAGTTCAGGGATCAGCTCCCTGTGCCAGCAGAAGTGGCTCCAGACCAAGCCCAAGCTGAGGGGATCTCATTGCTGCCTGGAAATGCTAATATTGTTAAATAGTCAAGAGGTAATTTGGTTTTCACTTAAATTTCATTAGCTGCCAACCTGGAAAGGAATTCTCTAAAAATACGGGGGATGATTAGATTCAATAACAACTAAAAAAAGAGTTTTGCCATTTCTTGAAGGAACTTTCTTAATTTTTTAATGAAGCTTTGCCAGTATTTGCAGCCAAACTTTTGTTTTGTTTTGTCGGTGGGGTTTTCCAGCTTGGCAATGGTGCCAGGTTGTTAAATGCCATTCCCTGGGCCATTCCCTGGGCTCCTGAGCAGGGCACAGGAGCTGTGACCATCTCAGACAGGTTTGGGCTGAGTGCAGGGGAGATTTGGGGATCTTTGCTGTAGGATCAGGGGCAGAGGAACCCTCAGTCCAGGAGTGTGGGTGTTCCACAAAGCCCAAATTATCTCCCTGGGTCAGAGGAGCCTCCTTCCCCCAAACCCTGCTCCCCAACGAGCAGACAGTGCTGAAGCCTTGTCCCAAAAACGCCTCAGCAGAGGGAGCAGAGAGCTTCTGGTAAGGGAAAAGCTTCTTGTGATTGTGCTGAGTGAAATCAAGATATTTATCTTATTTCCTACAAAGGAGAGAGGGGATTCGAGGTTTAAAACACCACAGTTTCCTTCGGTTTTCCAAAGATAATCTCTTTCAGTATGCCTGGATGTTGGAAAAGGAGATTAGAGTGGAGCTAAACCCCTTTTTGTGATATTAATTAAATCATGGAATGCAAGTTAAACAACTGCATGTGGATAAAGCACAGGCACCCCTCATAGTACAGCACGTGCTGAATCCAACTCCCCGGCCTTTGCCAGCCTCTCCACTCATTCACGGGTCCAAAACAGGATTTAAAACTCATTTTGGTACCCGAGTAAACTCTTTTATGGATAGAAATTTGTTCTCCACCTACTTGCCTTCTGTTCCAACTGACCTTTGAATGAGTTGGGCTGGTTCTCTCCTCTCCAGAGATTCATTTGGTTTATCAGCAAAGTGTTCTCAGACAATGCAAATCAGCATGTGCAAAGAGCTCCTCGTGCCTTAGGGTTAGAAAGTCTATAGAAACCTCAGCAATTATTGTCATGTTCTGTTCTTCCTCGGGGCAGCAGTATCTCCAACTCAGAGCTAATTGTGTAAGTGCATTTTAATTTTAGGTTCACTTCTTTGTTCTTTTTTCAATAATTCTCTTCCTTTCTGATTGCTGGAGGAGAATTTGTTTAAGCATTGTCTGTGCCAGGCCTTTGTAAACTCACAGTGGGGAAAAGCTTCCCCGTTGCTGGGTTAAAATTGCTTGTAAGGCTTTTGGAGTGTCTGTGGGAGAGAATAATCTTGTTATCCTCAAGATATTTTGGCCCGAAATTTGGTATATCCAGGAAGGTGTCAAGGACTTTCAGCACATCTGTTGTGATTTGATTGGTTTTTAACAATTTCCCATTTTGAGGATCCTTCCCAGTGCCCGTGGTGCTCACCCACGTGTGATCCCAGCCCTTGGGCAGCTCTGAGCATCCTTCCACCTTCACCCTTCCATTGTAAAATGGGGAAATGGCATTTTGGGGTCTTGGTTGGATTTATTTGGCATAGCAAAGGCGGTCCTTGCTGCTCAGTGCATTTGAACTGACCCAGAGCCAGGCTGGGTGTGGGACTGCCCCCAGTAAAGCTGCACTTCTGCTGTGGAAATGTGGGAAATGTGGAAATCCCTCCTGCCCTGCAGATATTCCATCCCCATTAAACCCAGCTGGTTAAGGCAGTTCCTGCTGGATGATTTCCAGTCCTCACTCCTGCATTAATCGTTCTGCTCTGTGGCCGTGAGAGAGCCTTGCAGCCAGCTCAGAAAAGAGCATTTTGAGCTGCAGGTACCAGGTTTAGGAGGCGGTTTGGGATCTCCCCAGGGACTCCTACCCTGGGCTGCTCCGCCCAGCCTTCCTTGGCAGTGGTTTCAAAGTCGGTCTCGTCCCTGGAGCGTGGATTGTGTCTGACACTGTCACTGACAGGCTTCCAGAGATGCTCCTGAAGGTTTGGCAGAAGGCTTGTTAATGAGCCTGTTAATTTGTGTCATTCTGCTGAGCCATCAAAGCGCTTCAGGAGCTGCAGAGTGGCACTAAAGAGCTTTTTGCTTCATCTGTGAAGTGTTTGTGTTATCACGGAATCGCTGAGGCTGGAAAAGCCCTCCAGGATGGAGCCCCAGCTGTGCCAAATCCCCAGCTTGGCCCCAGCCCAGAGTTCTGAGTGCCACCCCCAGGAATTCCTGGGCACTCCAAACCTCCCTGGGCAGCCCCTGTCCTTTTTTATTAATGCTTTGCCTCGATGTGATGCCACAGCTCAAACGGTGTGACATCCACACTGGAGCATCCTGCTCTGAAATCCTTTCCTCTCTCAAAATGAAGTGGAGCAATTCCTTTAACCTCCGTGTTTTCCAAGCTCTGAGTCCTGGCAATGCTTTTTCCACCACCGAAGTGAAGCCACGTCTGGAAAAGCACATAAAACAACAGTTTAAGTGCCATGCACAGCAATAGATTGTGGAGATTTATTTAAGAGCTGAAGGAAACAATATGGATTTGTCCCTTTGCAAAGCTACATGAAACAGAGCGGAGCCAAACAGGCAAACTCAAGTACAAGAGAAAAGAAAAAAATCAAGAAGCTGGTCATGTCTCGTCTTAATGTTATCTATGAGTAACTTTATCCCTGATTGATCTGTCAGTGCACAGGAACAGCCCCGGTTTCCACTGATATATTAAAGGCACATTAATGCATTCAGGGAGATTCATGCCCTGTGCTGCTTTTGTGACAGGTTTTTATAGCTCCATAGTCGGTATTTATTAGCACTGAAAGCACTTCATAACGCTTGGATCCAACGTTTGAGTCAAGAAGTGCACAAAGCAGGAAAACAATTAGGAGTGACACTTCCACGAGTGCTGCCAGGAGTTCTTCAAAGAGCGGCGTTCCACGGAGCTGGCAGGGGAAGGGCTGTGGAGCTGGGGATGTTCCATCCAGCAGCAGCGTCCTGTCCACCTCTCCAGGCAGGGATGCACCTCCTGCAGCCCCCGGAGCCTCGGGCACAGCCCTGTTCAGCCTCTGAGGACAAACAGGCACTGATCGCTGAGGATCTGCTCCTGGCACAGGGACAGCACCCAGGGAAGGGCTGGAGCTGGGCCAGGGAGGGCCAGGTTGGGTTTGGGGAAGGTTCTGCCCCCAGAGGGTGCTGGCACTGCCCAGGCTCCCCAGGGAATGGTCCCGGCCCCGAGGCTGCCAGAGCTGCAGGAGAGCTCGGACAGCTCTGGGGATGGCCAGGGTGGGATTCTGGGGCTGGACTGGAGAATCCCTCCTAGCTCAGGATATTCCATGGCTCCATTCTGTGAGAGGACCCCATAAAACACCAGCTCACAGAACTCAGGGAAATGAATGATGCACTTCAGTGACAAACAAATTCTTCTGGTTTCAAAAGGATCTTTGTCCTTGATAAACTTTAAAACAAGCCCATAAAATCCTTCAAAATAAGCTGCAGGCTAAATTAATTTCCTTAAAACCCTCTCTGCCCCTTCTGCTTGGCTTCACATGTGTTTGCCTGGGAAGATTTGGCTGTAAAATTGTGTCTGCTCACCTTGGAATTCTTCTTATCCCATAATTAACAGCTGGGCTCTCCTGGAGTTCCCTGCCCTTCTCCCCCCTTCATGGGCACTCCCGTTTGCAGGCACAGGACACACACAGGGGCTCCAAACTCCTGTCCCACACTCAGCTGCATTCAGGGACAATTCTACCTTATCCTGTCATGGCATAAGGAAAGCTGTTTAGCTCTGAGGAATCATAGATGCCTGAAATCTGATTTCTTCCAATCCAGGACTGCTGTTTTATAGAGTTTTCTTTTCCATGTGTGCTGTTTCGGGAGGAGGAAAGTGCAGGAGGAGGGAGGGGTCACAGCTGGGCAGTGGAATTCCCTGTTACACTTCAGGGGATTGGTGAGACACCAGCAGCACCTGGTTCCCAGCTGCCAGAGGGGGATTTTAAAGCTCCTGCTTGCAGCCAGGGATGGTTCCAGCTCTGGTAAGGATGTGGTAACTGCTGTACTCCTGCACTGCAGACTGAGGCAGGGAGCTCAGCTGCTGCTGAGCCATCAAAACCCAGCCCAGCATTTCCAGCACGTTGGAACTGCCAAAAGACTCCAGGATCACCAGCCAGGGATCTTTAGCAGCTCTGCCTCCATAGATCAGATTTTTTAACAGTGAGCATGGCTGCTAAAATCAGGGGGACAAGTTAAGTGGCCCAGTTGCAACTCCCTGGACTTTGGTTTAAGAGCCAGACGTGGCTTTCTCCAGGGAGGATCCTCAGTCAGACCCAAGGGGTGGTTGGTACTCACGGAATGATCGGGAGGAAGGCAACACCCAGCTCCCAAATCCTTTCCAGAGGGAAACTGGAAAACTGAAACTGGCTCAGCAGAGAATTCCTGCCTAAAACTCTCTGGGGAGATAGGAAAAAGGATTTTCTTGAAAAGCAGAACGATTCCCAAAATGGTTTATGGACAAAAGGACTCTACCTAATGGCTCAGATGGTCTGACTGTGAAAGTCAGGCTCCTTTCCGTGGGAGGTTTGGGAATGTAGCTCTGACTGATGCTCAGTGTTTGATGTGGGGCTGTTTCCTGATTAACCAGCGCTGTGTTTTTTCCTTTTCCCCCCTTAATTCCCTCACTGTGTCTGTCTTTGCTCCTTCTGCACTAAAAGTGGCTGTTCCTCTGTCTCCAAGTTCCTCCTGCTCTTCTGCAGCAGACCAGCTCCTGTCTAGCCATGACCATGCTCTGTAAGTCCCTTCTTTTATTACTGCAGCTCTGTCTGTTCACTGTTTATTGCAACCCGCTTTAAACCCTCCTTTCTTCCTAGCTGAACATTGGTGGGTGGAGGCAGCAGCCCCAGGGGAATGGGGATGTCTGGCAGGACACCGGGAGTGGGCTCCTGGCTGCAGGATGCTGTGGATTTGGAGTGGGTTTGGATATCAGGAAAAATCCTTCCCTGGGAGGGGAGGGAGGCCCTGGATCCCTGGCAGTGTCCAAGGCCAGGTTGGATCTGTCTGAAGTTAACCCTGACAGCTCGGAGGCTCAGTTCCCTCAGGGGTCCCAGCTGGGCTCCTGCCACCACGGGAATGCTCCAGGGCCAGGCACTTCCAGACACGCAGCTCCAGAAAAGTGGATTACGTGTGCAATTGGCTTTGTCCTCCAAATGTTTTTGGAGCAAGGGCAGGGGAAAGGAGCAGGGGAAAATCAGCACTGAGAAAATCCAGTGACAGCCTCCCTGTCTGGGGACTGGGATGACGAGTCACAAGGACTGACAGGACACAGGGAAAGCATCTCTCCCTTCAGTGCCACACCCCACAGCAGCTCCAGCATCCCCGGGAACCTGTCCCTTCCCCTGAGCCCCAAAGCCTGGGCAGACTGCAGAGCTCCCACTAAACCTGCAATTATCCCAGCAGATTTGTAGCAGGCAGGGGCTTCCCTCTCCCTTTTCCCTTGAGTGCTCTTGTTTACTCCTCATTAGGCACACAGATTTCAGAGGCAGCAGATCTCAGCCGTTGCTTTACACCAGCAGAGTTCAGGACAGTTTCTGCTCCCTCCATCTGGGATTTCCCAGGCAGGTTCCCCGGGAGGGCTGGGCACACAGGGAGCTGAGCTGTGCTCAGGCTGCAGTCTGCTCCCTGGAGCTGCTCTGCAGAACGCTCAGCACTGGGGGAGAGCTGGCACTGCCTCCCAGTCCTGGGGAATGGTTTGGCTTGGAAGGGACCTTCCAGCTCAACTCCTCCACCCCTGCCACGGGCTCCTTCCTCTAGCCCAGGTTACCCAAGCCCTGTCCAACCTGGCCCGGGACACTGAAGGATCCTTCACATGTTGGGATCTAAGGCTTCACTGAGCACTCCAAGGTCTCAACTTCAGGTGCAGCTGTTTTTCCTGCAGTCCTTTGTGTCAGGTGTCGGTGGCATGTCCTCACATGAGTGTTTCTGTCTGCTCTCATCCCTCTGGAAACATCCCTGTGTCCATCCCTTTCTTGTGATCCATCTTGGCTGCAGTTTTCCCAAAAAGCCCCACTGGAGAGGGGCTGCAAAGGTGATCAGCTGGGTGTGTGCTCTCTCTGCTCTCTAGTGGAGTTGTTGCCTCTGCCTGGAACAATCCAAGCTGAGCTGCTGCCAAACGCTGTGACCCTTGGACATAACACTTCTCCCCTTGTTCTGCTGGGCACAGAGAGGAAAATCTTGATTTTTCAATCATATCTATGCAAAGTAGTTACAAAACCTTACCCACCTGGTCTGGTAGGATTTTACACTTCCCTGCTCAAAGTGACAATTACCTCCCTCAAGGTCAGGGCAGCAGCAAAAGTAGCTCAGATTCAGAAAGCAACAAGGATCGAGGACAAAAAAAAAAAAAAAAAATTTAATGCACTGGAAAAAGCTGCCCTGGACAGCTTTTCCCTGGTCTAGAGACAGAACTGGGGTGAGAAAACTGCTTCTTGTCTTCTGCTTCTCTCTGTTTATGTCCCCATGTTGATTTTGTCACAGTTGCTATTGATGAGATCCTCGGTGAGGCTGCAGAAAAGTTCTTGGAGATGGTGCTGGGGGTTTTCTTGAGGCTTAGAAGCACAGAGAAAGAAGTTGTCAGTACCTGTCGAAGGAACACAGCTGACTGAAACACCTCAGGCATCAAAAAAAGGGTTTTCAACTTGTAACTGAAACCTTTCCCCACAATCATCCTTGGAGGCTGCAGGATGTGCCTGGGAGGAGAAGGAAAAGCAAAAGCAGCTTTTTTGTCATTTTTCCTACATTACCAACTCCTTCATGGGGTAAGGTTGATCCCTGGTGGGAGTTAAGGCTGCAGTAGTACAAGAGATGTCTTGGGAAGAGGTTTCAGCAGGGGGCTGAAAGTTTTGAGGAACTAAATCCTTCAGTTTTGAGGAACGCTGTCAAAGAACCAATGGAAATACCCAGCCTGGAGTGGGCTTCCAGCTAGAAAGGCAGGCAGAATGCTCAGTGCTTCGTTAGCAGCGTGGTTAATTGCCAGGTGGATTTGTGGCAGTTTGCTGGGCAGGTGCAGCGTGTGCCAATTCCACTGGTTTTCTCCAGCAGGAATGAACCCCAGGGCTGTGCAGCATTCCTGGCTTGGATCCAAAGGGAAGGAGAGAAAACCTGCCATGGGAGCATCAGGAAAGAGAGGGAGGCTTTCCCTTTTTCCCAGTTAAACCCCAGTAAAAGAGGAACCAGGCACCCGTGTGTGTGTGCATTCCAAGGGCACATTCCAGCAGCAGGAGACTGCAGCCAGCTCCCCTGAAGGCTTCTCCAGACCTCCTCACTGGGACTTTTTCCTTAAGATTTCAGGGATTTCTGGGCTGAAGCTGCTCCTCCAGCCTCCTTCCTTCCACCCAAGGCCGCTGGAGCACGAGGAGGAGCAGGAGCCGCGCCGTGGTGCCGATGGCAGCGCCATTTCCAGAGCTATCAACAGTCTCATTGTCATAGCTCTTGGCATGGTTCTGCCATAAGCACTGGACTGCCAGCAGCTGGGCTTGGGAGGGCCTGGAATTTCCCTCCGTTGGGATGAAGCCACTCCCTGAAGGACGGATGAAAGTTGGCTCTCAGCGCTTGATTCTCCGAGAGCCACCGCTAAGCCACAGATCCCTGCAGAGATTGCTGACGCAGCCAGAGCTGCCTGCTCGGGCCAAGAAGAAGCAGAAAGTTCATGGCACTGTTGGGAGCAGAGCAGCCAGGCTCTGCCTGTGTGTCTTTGGGAAGAATCGAGCTGTTGCAGAGCGTCTGGGCTCTGTGTCTGGGTGGGCGAGGGGGGCAATGCGCTCTCGCCGAGCTCTGCTCGTCCCATCCTCGGGGCTGTGGCTCCTGTGCTGCCCTGCTGCTGTGTTCCTGCAGGAACCGCAGCTAGAGAGGGATCCTGGGGACACAATCATCACACGGGGAGCTCTTCTGGGATCTGAGGGAGCTCTGGGGTCACAGTCCCTGCCTTTGCTCCTCTCTGCTCCAAGGCTTCTCCTGCGCTGTTTCCTATTTTTCCATCCCAGCTTTCTTCTGGCAGAGAAGAGGAGGCCCAGCAGCTGCAGGCATTGCTGGGCAAAGAAATCAGAGAGGACGTGCCAAGGCACAGGTGCTGGGAAGGGAGTGCCCTGCTCCCACAGCCCTGGCAAACAGGGAGATCATTTCCTGCTGGAATTCCCTGTCCATGGGCAGCTGATCCCTTCTGGGGGCTGGCTCAGAGCGTGGGATGCAGAGAGGGGCCAGGGCGCAGCTTTTGGAGCAAGAACAAGCTGTAAACCCTTGACAAATCCCAGGGCTCACATGAGTGATTCCTGCTCCAGAAGATCCCACAGGGATCTGAGAGCCCCAGCAAGGGGAAATGGGTTGCTGGCTCCAGGTGTGCAGTATCAGGGATAGATTCTGGTCACTGAAGCGTCCAGACATTTGTGACAAACCCACAGTTTACTTGGCCAACTCTCTGGGGACAGTCTAAGAACAAATTAATTCTTTCAGCTTCTGGATTAAACTCTTGTGCAAAACATCCCATCAAACAGACACCATTATATGGTGTGTTAGTGTAATTAAATAGAGAACTGAGCTCCAGAGATGCCCACAACACTTAATTAAGATTAATTAAGCAGCACGAATTACAGCTGGAGAGGATGAAAGGGGGTGATTCAGAACTGGCTCAGCAAAGGGGTGGGATGGTGGGTTCATACATGGATTTTCAGAAGCAGCTTCCCCAGTCAAGTTTATTGACAGGGGTTGGGTTTAGCCCCCGGGACGGCCCCGTTCTCTGGCCAAACACAGGATCCCTGAGAGGATCTCACTGCCAGGAGGGGAGGCCTGGACTTCTGGAGGCTCGGTAGCACAGCTAAAACTCTGCCAAAACAAACACAAGATTTCCTTCCCGTCCTCCCAGAGGGAGCAGCGTGATCTTCGTCCTTAGAATCAGAGAATCCCAGAATGGTTTAGGTTGAAAAGGACTTTAAAACTTCATCCATTTGCAGCCCAAACCACCTCCCACCATCCCAGGGTGTTCCCAGCCCCGGTGCCCAGCCTGGCCTTGGGCTCTGCCAGGGATCCAGGGGCAGCCCCAGCTGCTCTGGGTGCCTGTGCCAGGGCTGCCCCCCCTCCAGGGAAGGGATTCCTCCCAATATCCAACCTAAACCTACTCTCAGTTTGAAGCCATTTGCTAAATCACACACCTCAACATACCACAAAGACCTGTGGTACAAAATTTGGTTTCTTTTGTGAGGCCACTTACTGCTGTAGGAGAGCCCAAACTTGAGTGGGTTGCATTAGGGACTTGATGGGTGAAAAGCAATTTTCTGTTCCATTTGCTACATGTATCACTGCTTTGCTTTTCCTCGGGAAGGAACAAACGTAAATCTGGGCGGATTTTATTTTCCAAAGCAGGGACTAGGGCAGAGATTTATGGACTGTGTCATCTCCTCTGGAGCAGAAAATAGACAAGCCCAGAGGCATCCAAGGGATGGCACAGCCTTCAGGAATTTAAACTTATTTGTTTGCTCTGAACAACAAATCTGATGGCAATGTATAAAGTAATGGACAGGTAGAGTCCCACAGGAGGCCCTGAAAGACACTCAGATCTGCAGAAAGACCAGGAGAAACTCAAAATAACAGAAATAACCTCGTGTTAACAGCAGGGCTATGGAAATCAAGGGTTTACACACACAGGTTGTTTTGATGGCCTTGGTTACCTCCTCCTGTGCTCAAAATCAATTCCTCAGTCAGTGGAACCCTTCATGTTGAGTCCCAGCCTACAGGGAATTTCTCTAAGGAATGATCTCAAAAGGAGTTGCTGAGAGCTGGTTTTACTCCGAGCAAAGAAAAACTCAAACCCATGAGAGAATAAAGAAATATTTGCTTAATTATAGTCCCCCTTGTTTTCTGGCTTCCCCTCATCCTCCCCACAGAATAAGCTGTGCCCTCTATCCAGATTTCTGCCTCTCCTTACCCTGGACATGGCATATTCACATGTTGAGCTTGACCTTTTCCTTTTGGGCACCTGCAGGAGATTTGAGGATGCTCAAATGGATAAAAGGTTTTTCTCAGGTCTTTGTTGCCAGAGAAGTGAAATCCCGGAGGGAGCAGGGTCTGGCAGCACCTGCTCGCTCCTCCTGGGCAGAGGAGCAGCTCCTGGAGGGGCTGAGGTGGGACCAGCACCGAGGGAAAGGAATTGGGCAGCGAGCAGCCTGTGAGTCACAGCAAAAGGAAACAGCAGCTCCTGTCCCCTCCTGAAGAGGATCTGAGCCTGCTGGGAGAGCTCCTGGCAGGGAAGGGGATGAGCAAGGGGAGCATCATGGTTCCTGAGGAGCAGGGAAGGAACAGAGCCCAGCAATATGTGCTCCTTGGCTTGGGAAGGCTGAACACGCTCCCAGCGGGGGGAGAGCGCCCAGAAGAGGGAGGGAAGGAGGGAGGGAGGGAATTCATTGTGCAGCTCACCGTGGGTGAAAGCCCAGCCTGTGCTGAGCAAACCAAGCTCCGGAGGGAGAATCTGGAGGCTTTCTTCAAATGAGGCACCCACTGCCAATGTCCCCATCTGTGGTGTGACATTTAATCCTGATAAAAGGCTCACAAAACGACGAGGAGCGGGGAGCACAGCTGACACTTAATGAATATTGTTCGCAATATCACGGCTGGGGTTTGACGAATTCACACCCGGTGGGTTGTAAGGGAGAAAGTCCAAAGGCAGGAATGTGCTACTTTAATCCCACCATAGCAATATTAATTGGAAAATCTGGAGAAAGGAGGAAAGGGGAGAAGAAGCTCACACTGAACACAGCACGGTGGAACCTGGTGTTTGCTCTCTCAGCAGGACGGAGACCTGAGGAAGGGCAGCCAAATAAATTAAAGCTGATAAGATTTACTAAGCTTAACCTATGACAAGCTCTAGTTGAGGTGTTAAAGGCATCACAAAGATATTAATTATCAATTTAATTTTTTTTCTTATTAAATGTAACAGTTTTTAAATTGACTATTATTTAACCAGTTAAATGTTAATTAATTTAAATTATTTTTTAAATTTAATTTTTCTGTCATTACTCCATTACAAGGAAATATAATTTTCAGCCCTTAAATTAGATACCTTAAGGCAAGCCCAGCTTCCCATCACCACCTTGGGGCTGTACAGAAGTTCCCAGGACACCAAACTGGATTTTTCATGGACAAAAGGCAGGAAGGGCTGGCTGAGCCCTTCCCTGGGGAGCAGAACCTTTCCCTCAGCCTGGAGGGTGGGAGGCAGCCCCAGCTGCTGGCGTTTGCTCCCGAGAAAGGAGAGACAGGAACAATGTGCACACGCCAGACTTCTGTTATCAAACTCTTGATGCTCGGGAGAAAATCTGGTTCTGACACCTAAAAAAATCCCCTCTGCTGTTCACACACAGAGTAGGGGAAGGAGGGGGAATTTTTGGCCAGATTTCAACGAGCTGTAATTGCATTTTCCACTGGATATTTCAGCGGGGAAAAGCCACCCATTTCCAGAGGGAGAGGGTTGGTAAAGATTGGAAGGGAGGTTGAGATCCCCATCCCTGGAGGTGGCACTCGGTGCTCTGGGCTGGGGATGGGCACAGCTGGGGAGCTCAGAGGGCTTTTCCCACCCTCCGGGATTCCCCCACTGGGGCACATTTGAAACCCCACAAACTCCACTGAACAGCTCCAAGTTTTGTCACTGTTTCACTCCACAGCTTTAACAAATGTTGATTTTATCTTTTTCCCTCCAGCAGATAAATGATTTAATAATGCCAGTGTGAGTCTTCCATTTAAAAAAAAAATAATAAATCCTGGTTATCTTCCGTTTGAATATTATTAATTGATCCTGCTTGTGTTTCATTAATTGAAACACTTAAACCCAGCAGCCCCTTCTGAGCCATCCCATCTGGGGAGGGTTGTGAGCTGCTCTTAATGGGCTGCTCTGTGTTTCTGATGTGTCTGAGCACTTCCAAGTGCTCTCCTCACCATCAGATTTGGAGCTCTTATGACTGTGGCATTAATTACGGCACAAAAACGAACTGGAGGCCAAAATCTGGAGCTAATTAGAGCCTGTAATGGAGTGCGGAGCTTAATATTCACGAGAGAGAACTGGAAATTGGGAGTTAATGGGAGAAAAAGGGGAAAGGGCTCCTCTTGCCCACATCCCCCTGCGTGGCCTCTCTCGTTTGTTTACTTGTTTACCCTGGTTTCTAATTAGCAAATGCATTTCACTCACTGCAAACCAGGAGCTCCTTGTTGATTTTGAAATTTGCTTCGTTTCTGTCCTTCGGTGCCCCAGTTGCTGTTTCTGCCGTGGAAACATCGACTTCTGCAGCATTAAAATGTCCCAAATGTGTAGGAGAAGAGCTCAGCAGCTCGGGGTGTCCCCACCCTCTTGGCTGCCCTTGATTTCCATCACCAATTTCTGTTCATGATAGCCCAATTCCAAGGTTTTTAGTCGAGCAAAACATCCTGCAGTGGAAAAATAGGGAAAATGATAAACATTATCCAGGTGGAGCAGCTGAAAGCAGAAGGGGAGTGGGAAAAGGGGAAAATGATCAAATTCGGCGGTTGTGGTGAGGGGGATTGGAAAGGACCACAGAGAAGAAATCCATTGACAGAGCCTGGTAATATCAAGGATAAAAAAAGAAGATGGAAATGAGCACCTGCAGTCCCAGGGACACAAAATTTGGGTCAAATTCAGCAAAAGGAAACAAGGTGCTGGAGGGTTTGGACATCTCATTTCAAGATCCTATTTCAGGTTCTTATTTGCCTGCACTTCTAAACATCTTCCTTGAAAGAGATCCACAGCTCCTGCAAGCAGAAAAAATAAAGGGACTGGAGGGGGTTCAGTCCTGGATTGCCAGGAAAGGAGAGGGATGATGGAACAATGGGGGAAAAAGGAGAGACACAAACACATTGGGATATGCTCTCTTTGTTCCCTGAGACTTGTCAAAGACAAAAAAAAATCTACTCTATATCTTTATCTCTTTTTTTAAAAAAATTTTTCTCTTATTCAAGGGCTTTGCTTACTTGAGAACTGCTCATTTAAAATCTGTATTTCCGCAGAAATCCTACAAAGTGCACTGAAAGTTGGGTGATGTGGGCTGCAGAGAGATGTTTTATAAATCCCCTGCCTGATATTTAGCAAAGAGTGATGAGGGCCAAGTTCAGCTCCCAAGGTCAGAAGAGCATTATTTGATTTAAAGATAATTAAGAGATTCAGCTTAACTGCTCAGGAGTGGGAAAATAAACACTTGTCATGAGACAGAGAGATTTGTGGTTAGATTTGACTACAAAGGACTCTAAAATCAACACTGCTGTCAGAGCCATGTAAATAATTCAGCAATCCCAACGTTTTCCCAAGAACTGCCTTTCCACTTTTGGGCTGTAATGGGATAATTCAATTTATTCTTACCCTGCTCTAATGATTTGATGCTGATGGCCAAGTGCAGTGATGGGAGCAGGACAAATTGAGCCCAGAGGTTACAGAGTTATTGGGGAAGTTTTTAATTTTCTGGAGTCTGTGAACCTGGGAATGCTGACAGAGGGATAATTCTGCTCTCGTTTGTGGAAGTTTCATATGCAGCTGCATTAAAAGCAAAGCTTTGGTGAAATTCCATTTAATGTGGCCTCTGTGCATTCACTTTTTCAGCAGAAGATGGAAGTGCAGCAATGCATTTTGTCCCCAGTTCATTCTGACATTTGGTGGAGTTCAGATTTGAGGATTTTGCTCTTTCAAAGTAGAAAAACATCACAGATTAAAATAGGAAATTCCAGAGATTCCTGGATTTTGTGTCACACTCTTCTCAGTTCTCTGTTTCCCAGCATCTCCCAGTTTTCAAAAAATATCAGAAGTACCTTTCCAGGGAGACAACAGGAGGGGACCTTCCTGGTGGCCTGGAGGACACGCTCAGATTTTATTCCTGGCCCACTGCAATTCCATCTGTGGGGTCTTTCCTGGTGCTTCCAGCCTGGGGAATATGTGACCCATCCTGCACTTTCAGGGCTCAGTTCCTGGGGGTTTGTGGCTGCCACAAAACACAGAAATAAAAAAATCTCTTTTCCACCTGTTCCTGACACAGGAATGGAGTAGAGCAGATCCAGCTCAGGCTCGGATAAATCACAACAATCATCTGAAGCTGCTCTCTCTTCCCCTCACTTCTAGAGTGGTTCATGAGTTCTGTTGTTTTCTAATTCAGAATTCATCATCCTGGGGCTGAGCAGATGGCTCAGGCTGATCTCAGGGATGTGCTCATTAAAGTCACCTCTGCCAAGTGCTGTTCCCCACGATCCCCATTCCAGAGCAATCCTTGTTCTTGCTCCTGGAAGCCCCTCTGAAAGCAGCAGAGCTCTGAGGAGTGGACGCAACGTGGAGGGTGGAGTTCCAGCAGTGGTGCTGAGAATATTCCAGAGGGGTTTTTGGGGGGTTGGGATCTGGGGAAAGCTCCCAGAGAAGTGACAGCAACTTTGGGAGGGACAGCCTGGGATTCTCTGTGAGCACAAATCCCATCAGAGGCAGGGAAAGGGCACAATTAATTTTCTGTAGATAATTTACTTAATGCATTTAACCCTTTTAATGTGTTTTTTTTTTCCCCTGCACACATATTCTGGCTCCCTCAGATGTATTCATTTCTCAGACCTACCTGGCTGCTTTCTCTTGAAGCCTTCAGCCCACACAGGGAGGGTTCCAGAGCTGCTTCCTCCTTGCATTGTAGGATAAATCCTTGGCAAATCCATGGGGTGAGGAGCTGAGGCACACCAGGTGTGTTCCTGCAGGGCAAGCAACTGAATTTCAGGTGCAGATGAGCCTTTTCTGTGCTCCCCACAGGTGCCAACACCCGAGAATTGAAGGGTAATTTCAGAGAGACATCAGTGAAGGATCGGGGGGTGAGAACAGAGGCAGGGCTGTAAAATCCCAGCTTTTATCCAACACTGGATCGGTGCCCTACAGCAGGAGGCTCTGAACTTACATCTGAAGGGAAAAACCCCATGGAACACAAACTGGCAGCAGAGGACACCCTTAGCCGATGTTGGGAACGCATCAGGAATGATGTGCCACCCTTAGCCGATTCCTGGAGATGTTGGGAACACTTCAGGAATGATGTGCCACCCTTAGCCGGTTCCTGGAGATGTTGGGAACACTTCAGGAATGATGTGCCACCCTTAGCCGGTTCCTGGAGATGTTGAGAACACTTCAGGAATGATGTGCCACCCTTAGCCGGTTCCTGGAGATGTTGGGAACACTTCAGGAATGAGGTGGCGGTACCTGAGCAAGCCGAGAGCTGTCACTCCCTGTGCCAGGAATGCTCTTTCCTCCTGTCCTACCAGTCCTCTTTCCCCACAGGGTAAACAGCTGGAAGTGTTGAACTCACTGCCAGAGGCTTCAGACAGACACTTTGTGCCACACGACATCCCGGGACACCTTAATGACTCCTCTTTAGCTTAATGAACCTCTAACACTCGGCGCCGCCTGCTCTTGCTGCTCTTGTTCCAGCCGGGCCGGCCGCAGCACCCGGAGGAAGGTTTGGATCCTTGGATATTCCCTGTCCATCGTGCTCAGTGCTCCAGGTGTCTGCCCTGGCATGGAGCAGGGCTCATCTCCCTGTGTCCCGTCTGTGGCAGAGCCTTTGGCATTCCCGAGCTCTCCCAGGTGTTCCTCAGTGTCCCTGTCTGGCTGGCTCCGTCAAACTCCAGCTCTGTTCCCACTTCGTGGCCGTCTCGTTGGAGTCTGTTCAGTGTGAGGTGCAAAATGTCTCTCCTTGTTTCTGACACCCAGTCTGTAACCCGTTGGGAGCACTTTTTAAAGATTCCTGATCCTTATTCCAAGCGCTGGAGTTCCAGGGGATGTTTGAGGGAAGTTCCTGCGCGTTCAGTGCCCTGGCCCTGCTGGGGGCCTGGGGAATTCCTGCAGGAGCGTCCAGCACACTCAGGCAGTGCAGCTCACCTCAGACACCCGAACCCCAACAGGTTCTTGGTTTGCAGGGATTGCTTTGACTGCTCCAAACCAAAGAGTTCATGCTCTGTCACGGGGATTCACACCTTTTAATGTGGGATCTGCATATTTGGAAGAATCGCTCTCGTAAATGTACTGTGGGCTTTGCAAGGTCTTGTTTTCCACGAGTCTGCCATTTGACCCGGCACTGACAAAGGTTTGTGTTCCCCCTCCCAGGTACACAGTTTTACACAATGGGCACCACCAGGAGCAAGAGAAGCTTCCCATCCACACCGACCCCGAATCCCAAGAGTCCTGTTTCTAGTCCTGCGCCCAGAAGAGGAAGCACTGAGGCCTTTTAGGATAGCCCAAGGATTCACGGACAGCAGGAGCTGAAATTTCATCCCCCGCCATCATCATGGTGCCTCCTGCAGTGAATTCCCAGCAATGTCCAGCTGTGGAGCTGGGGGGAGCATGGGGAGGGCAGGACTGCTGTCCCTGTCCCTGTCCCAGCTGGAGCATGGCTGTGCCAGAGGGACAGGAGTGAGGGATTTCTGGTAAAGCCAGGCCACGGAACAGCTCCAAACCCTCCTGCTGCTCCTTTCCAGCTGCCTCTGCCCTGGCCTGGAGCCCAGCAGGGTGGCACTGAGCTGCTGGCTCCTGCTGGCTCCTGCCTGGATGCTGGCAGGGCAGGAACAGGAGAACAAGAGGAGAAGTTTGCTCCCCATGGCCAGCAGGGGAGATGCTGGGCTTGTGTTTCCTGGCCAAGGAGGATCCCGGGGAGCCACGGCCGTGCTCTGCCATCCCCAGCCCCAGGAGGAGCCCAGGGCTGTCCCCAGCCCTGCCCTGAGCAAGCCTGGGGCGTTCTGAAGCTGCAGGAAGCTCGGCAGGAGCCAGAGGCAGTCTGGAATGGATCACTAAGTGCCATCTTGGAAAATCTGCCCTGGCAACCCTTTTCTATAGTCGGGAGAGAGACTTCTACTTGCCTTTGCCACCGTTATTTTTCTATTTGTTGCTGGTCTCTTCCAGTTGAGGCAAGAAGTTTTCCAGACTTTGCAGTCTCACCCTTTGCAAGGATCTCAGTCCTCAGCTGCTTCCTGCATGTCGATGTCGCCACGTTCCCCGTGAGCTTTGCATGGAAAGGGTGGGCAAGGCTCTAAACTCCACAAATCTGCCAAAAGGATTTTCATGCGGGATCAAGACCATGAGCCTCGTGAGCCTTTTTAGGTGAAGGTCGACCCCTGAGCCTAGGAAATAAAATTGGACTTTGTCATATCGTGTAACCATGTACAGATATTTTTAATGTACAAAGAAAAGCTAACATTATTTATTATTTTTTATCAGGAACATGTGGTTTTTTTTCATTAAAAGCTTCTAGACCAAGGAGCTTAACATTCTATGTATTATTATTTAGTAATATTTCTGTTGCTATGTGACAGTTATTTACTGTAAACAGACAAATCCTGCTTGGAACAGACAAAAATGTTGCTCAGTAGGAGAAATATTGTGCATGAGAAGAACAAGTGGCTTCCTGGCCAGAGTGTCTGACTTCTTTAAATACTTCTTCCACAGCAAAGTCACTGGTAAAGCTTCACATCCTTTTCCTTTAGGATCCCAAAGGACACTGGGCAGAAACAGCCCCAGTTGGAAGACCAAGGTAGAAAATTGGTGCCTGTTGGAAAGACACAAATTATTGATGTTTGTGGTGGAAGGTGCTCCTGGTTCATCGCTGGGACCTGTTTGGCAGTGATCTGGTTTTAGAGGGTTGTATTTCCAAAAAAAAAAAAAATTTCACTTTACTCTTGACACCAAAACAGTGAGTGAAAAAAAGCCATTATTGAAAGTTTGGAAAAATTCCATCCAGGGCTGCTTGAGTCCTCTGATCCCCCCCTGTGTGGAAGTGCCCGCAGGGGTTTGTTGGGAGGCTGCAGAAGAGCTTGTCACATTTCTTAAAGAAATCCTAAAAAAAGAGCTTTTCCTCCCCAGTAAAGGGCATCAGAATCTTGGTGTGAAGCTCCCTGGAGTCAGGTGGAACCAGCAGCACGGGGAAGCCACAGGGAGGGGTTCTTTGGTTCTGCTTTGTCCTTCAGGCATCGTTTTCTTCTTTATTTTATGTGCATTAGGAAAAGATCTCTTTTAAATTTAAAATCAACTCCCAGTTTCCCCAGGGGCAACATTCCCAAGGCTCTGTCAATGGGAGCAGCGGCTCACCAGCCAAAATGGTCAACAGCTCTCACTGGGAAAGGCTCCCCTTCCAGCTGGGTGGAATTCCAAACATGGAATCTCCATGTCCTGTGCCACCTCTGCTCCCTCCCTGGGCTCAGCAAACCTGTCAGGAAGCACCTGGCAGCTCCAGCAAAAACCCCAGCCATGGCACTGTGCCCCCAGGCACGGCAGAGTCTCGTGGCAAGGCCCCACTCTGGATTTCGTGGCTGCTCTGTGCCCTCCCCGTTCACCTTTTGCCCCTCTTGGCTGGTGGTGCCAGTCCCTGCCTGTGCTCAGTGCCGTGAGGTTCCTGAAAATAAAATCTCCTCTCTGGCCATGGCAGTGAAGTCCAGCCTGGGCTCGTTTCTGGTGCTGTTGGCACTCCAGCCCCAGGGTGGGAGCAGTTTCAGCTCCAGCTGCCCCACAGGAAGCTCCAGGAGCTGAAGAGGGAGGGGGAACCTGCCCCTCCTGCTTTTCCTACAACTCCCTGACAGGAGGGGACAGCCGGGGGGAACAGGGACAGGAGAAGAGGGAATGGCTCAGGCTGGGCCAGGACGGGCTCAGGGTGGAATTTCCCCATGGAAAGGGGGCTCAGGCACTGGCACTGCCCAGGGAGCTGTGGCCCCCCTGAGCCTCCTCTGCTCCAGGCTGAGCCCCTTCCCAGCTCCCTCAGCCCCTCCTGGGGCTCCAAACCCTTCCTAGAGCTCTGTTCCCTTCCCTGGACACACTCCAGCCCCTCCAGGACCCTCCTGCACTGAGGACCCAGGACTGGACGCCCTGGAGGTCCCTCAGCAGTGCCAGCACAGGGGACAGCCCTGTCCTGCCCGTCCCCCTGCTCCTGGAAATTCTGCCCTATTCATTCATTCATTCATTCCCAGTTAGGATTTATCTGCAGCCCAGGAGCCCCCGCCTTGTCCTGGCCCCTTACCTGCAGGATGCCCAGGTGCCCGAGGAGCTGCTGATGGGATCAGAGCCATCCAAACGGATTCATGTGAGCAATGAACACCCAGGGCCACCTGGAGGTTGAGCAGTGGGGAGCCCTTGCTCCAGAGACGTTTTTTTGGCAAACTCTGCTCCTGCAGGGGTGCCTGTTCTACCAGAGGATGCTTCTGAGGACACTGGGAATGTGTCCCTGAACACCTGCTCACAGGGCAGAGCTGAGAGGTAAATGATGCTCACCTTGCCTCTGACTCCAAATGGTTTGGAGGTTTTGATTTGACCTCATCTGCTCCTCCTGTCCCCTACTGGGATCCAGAGCTCTGTGAACAATCAGCCATGATCTATTAGCCATATTAATGCTATTTTTGCATTTCCAAACACCTCTCAGTTCAGGAATTACCAACAGGTACCTCCAGCCTAAAGCTCATCTCACCCCAAGACTGTGGCTTTCAGTTGGAACTCACTCCCAGCTTCTGCTCAGCAAGAGCAGGGGGAGAACCAGAAGGTGTTTTTCAGGTTCTTATTTGTATCAGCCTGACTGAATAACGAGCACAGAACCAACCAATGGGGCCCAGATCGTGTCCATCTCATTCCCAGCACGGATGAAAAGCAGGGAGCAGCTCCAGCCCAGCGCCGCTTCGGGAGCAGGCAGCCCACACAGGCACACTGACTCATTCCCACCCAACCTGGGCAGTGCTGAAGCCAAGGAGAGCATTTCCATTTTGTACCTGGCAGCAGGACCCCCTTTTTCTCCACATTTGAGCTCCTGAGCCATCTCTGAGCACTCCCAGGCCAAAAGGCAAGAAATTCGTTGGTTCCTTGTAAATACCAACTCAGTACAAATACAGCAAAGCTTTTAGTTCTTTTGGTTTTGGGATGAATCTTCCTGAGCCAATGGCCAGTTTGTCTCCTGTCAGCACCCAGTGACTGCAGAGGAGCTCTCCAGGTGATGGGCTCTGGTTTTGGCTGTCCTGTTCTCACACACAGGACCTGCCCACCCTGGCAAGGTTAAGCTGGAATCACTCAGCTGGGAGCTAAAAGTGCAAATCCAGGGCAAGAGGAAGCTGCAGCTGCTCCTCACACCCTCAACAGCCTGGAGAGAGAGCAGGGGCAACTCCTCCAACAAAAACACCTCCAAAACATTTTACTTTTTGAAACCCAAGTGCTGATTTTGCCTTCCTCCTAACCGAGAGGGAAAAGCTCAGTGAAGAGGGGGCTGTGCCCCCCTGCTGTCTGGCCTTTCTCTGTTTACCTTCTGCACTATTTAGATGACATTTCCCAGGCACCTGAGCCTCTCCCAGCTGGGATCTCTGCATCTTCTGCCAGGAGGAGCTGTGGGAAAAGCAGGTCCAAAGTCACCTCAGCCTCACTCCTCCATCAGTGCAATCCCCACCTGCCTCTTGCCCTGCACCTGGACGTGCTCACTTCTCCTCCGGGACTGTGACTGAGGCCCCTGACCCTGCACCTGCACAGGGACAGAAATCCAAGCGAGATTGCACTCAGCCACTGTTGCTGAGGCAGGGAAGAAATTCCAGTTGGGTATTTTCCCCAAAGCCACATCCAGGAGGGAAGCAGGGCCCAGAGGTGATGCAATCAGTTTCCTTCATCATTTCCTTACCTTGCAGGTTCAGTGTTTGCCAGGCTGCCTCTGGTCCCAGATGCAAATATCCCTGCTCAGGGGGCTGTGAATGGAGCCCAGCTTGTCCCCACAGGAGCAGAGCGGAGCTGGGAGGCCCAGCTTTGGGAATTCTGGAATTCCCTGTGTTGCAGGAAGAGCAGGATCACTGTCCCCTCACCTGCAGGGAGAGCAGCTGCTCCTCCTGCCACACACCTGGGACAGGAGGGAAGAGAAGCCTGGCCCAGAAACTCTGGGATACTCTGAGGAAAGCTGAAAGGGGCAGAGCCAGGGAAACGCTCCCTTGCCACGGTGATGGAATAAAAACATCCAAAACAGGCACAAAAAGGAGAGAGGAGGAAGCTCAGAGCCAAAAGATGAAATCCCTGGCAGATCCCAGCTCCTCCCTCCCCCCAGGCCCTCTGGAGATGGACACAGGGGATTCAGGATTAAAATGGGCATCACATTTCAGAGGTCACAGTTACTGCAAGGTTCAATCACTTCCAGAAATACTGAATATAAACAAACAGTTTATTTGTGTAAATACTTCTGCAAAAGGCTGGAGTGAGGGGATTCCAGCTGGAGATGTGTACTCAGTAACATTTTCTGGACTAAAATGGTAAATCTGACAGAATCAATGACTCAGAGGACTTGAAACACTTCTAGAAAGGGTCACAATTGTTTTGGCTGAATATCACTGAATACATTATCTATGGTTAATTAAATATAAGAGCTATAATAAACCGTTGACTGGGATCCTGCATTAAAGCAAATTTAGTAACATTCACATTTTTCTGGTGTTTAGTGCTCCACCTCCAGTCAGCACAGAGCAGGGCTGAGGAAATGCTCCCATTAGGCACCATTCTCTTCCTCTCATCCCATGGATTTCTAGTTCCCAAGAATTCCCACAGAGAGGCCGAGAAAACCAACACTGGCTTTGCTGTGTGGAGCAGCTTTACCTCAATTTTACAGAGCTAAACATCATAGAAATCCCCATTAGGCACATCTATCCCAAATTCAGAGAATCACCAGCAGGACGATGAGCAAAATTGGATAAAATGCTTTAAACTGTACAGCTTCTTCCTCAGGAAGTGCCATTTCCTAGGCTGGTAACCCCAATTTGAAACAAGCATGGATGTGAGACCAGGCCAGAGCTGGGACTTGGCCTTTGCAAGGTCTGCCAGCCCTGGGCTCCCTGGGAGTGCAACACCCATGGGTGCATTTTACACCATTTTACACCATTTTACACCTGCACGGGCAGCAAACCCCACCCAGCACACGTGGGCGCTGGAAGCACCTTTCAATACACAACACACACACGTTTTGGGGCAAATAGCAGCAGTTTTTACTGACCACGTGGAAAATGTGCATTCAGGAGTGAGCAGAAGGCAGCCCAGAGCTCCCTGTGCTGCCAGGCAGCTCCACATCCCCTCCTCTGCCTGCCTGAAGGGAAAGCTCAGCTTCCAGCCAGCCAGAATGGGCAGATTTATGTTCAAGAGGGTGGAACCAACAATCAGCAACTCGATTTCCATAGTACAGAGTCAAATACACCATGAAAATGAAATCTTAACAGTACAAAATGCTTGAGAACATTCTGTTTCCAAGGTGCTAAACATGGGGGCTTCCTTTCCCCCCAAAAATGGGTTGAATACCTCTAGAAACTACCACAGATCACCAAATTCTCTACTTTTTATTTTCTTCCTCCTTCTGGCCTTCTCTGCAACAGCTGGAGAATATTCTGACCCTTCCAAAAATGCACACAAGACACCAAGATTGTGCTCAACAGGTTTACTCAGACTGGACTCTTAAATGCTGAAGAAAAAGGCACAGATTAAAAGAGACTCTGATGACTCCTTTGAACACAGCAAATGGAATTGTTGTTTATAAGGGGAAAAAAAATAGTGCTATGAATTGTACGGGCTGAAAAGTTCAAATTTTCTTCCCCATTCCTAATTATTGGCCTTCATTAAAATGGAACTTAAATTAAACTGTATAAACATATGAAATAAAGTCTCAGTATTAGGAAGTTTCATTTTTTTTTCTCATTTCCTCTATGTACAACTCTTAGTATACAATTTGTACTTTCCATTTTACATTTAACTACGTCCTCCTGGCCTCAGGGAGAGCCGAGGGCGCCTTGGTGGGAAATGCTTCGCATTCGGAAAACAAACAAACAAAAAATCCTGCTTTTTCTTGGCCAGCAGTGCCAGGGGGAGGGAGGGCAGGCTGGGGGCAGCCCTCAGATGTAGTCATCCTCCACGGGCTCCCCGTTGACATCACAGTAGTGGATGAAGATGGCCACGACCCTCTGGAACACCCCCTTCCTGACCTGGCGCAGCTCCGAGATCTCCTCGCCGATGGTCTCCATGCAGATGTCAGCTGAGAGCTGCCCCTTCCTCCTCGGGGCGTAGATGGTGGCTGGGGAAAGACAGCAAGGAAAAGGGGGTGTTGCTCCCAAAAATATTCCCCAGCCAGGATGGTTTTGCATTTGCAAAAGGAGCAAAGAGGGAAACAAAGCCTCCCTTGAGGGGTCGCGTTTAAGGAACGTTCTCTCCTGCCTCCCTCAAAGCTTTCCACAGCTCCAGTCCTCACGTCCAAATATCTGGGAGTGAAACGAACCCCAGAGCATCAGAAACCTTCTCCCTGAGGCCTCTCTGACAAAATTCCAGGTTATCCATTGTTGTTTTATAAACAACAGCAATTAAGGATAGAGCAGCAGCGCTCTCCTACATTTTCATGGCTTTAACACCACGACTCTTAAATAGTTATCAATTTTTTTGGCAATTCAGCCTTCATATTCAACTACAAGCGTCAAGCCAAGCTAAAATAAAATTAAATTACATCAGTCCAAAATAAAACTTTAAAAAGAAAATAAAAAATAAAACCAGAGTAAGGTAGAGCAAACCAAAAAAATCTCTTCCTTATCCTCTTGAGATTCCTAAACTGGAGCTGGATAAGAATACCCAAACCAAGACCAATTAAAAATATCTCTTACAAAGATTGCAGGATGCTCCTAATTAAGTCATGGAAGAACATATTTTTCTCTGCTACCAAGCAAGGTTTTTAACTGAGCCCCAGGCACTGCTTACCACCACATCTTAGCAGACAAGCTCCTAAATAGAAAGAGCCACACCTACAATAAATTCTAACCCACATCCACCGTTCCAGAGTTTACAAGTCCAGTTTTTAACTTTTATATCAAATTTCTGTGAGTTTTCTCACTTCTCTCCAGGCTGCCTTAAGAACAGCTGTACCAAAGGCAGCCCAAGGAGCAGGCAGCTGGAAAGGGATCACTGCCAAAGCAGCACAAGCTCTGCGCAGAACAAGCAGGTTACTCACTCCTCTCATCATCCTCAAAGTCGTATCTGGCATAGCTGTTGGGCTCTGCTGTCCTCAGGGACCTCAGCCAGGGGAAGTCGGTGATCATGGAATAAGGAGCACCATCCACAATGCCTGGGAGAGGCACAGGGTGAGGAGCCAGAGAGGAAAACACCACCCCTGCAGCACCAGCACTCTCCAAATCATTGATCATCACACACACAGCATCTCCTCACCCCTGTGCTGCCCCCCCCGAGCTGAGTTTCCCCTCTTTCCTCACAAGGAATGTTCTCCACTCCTCTGGTCATGCCAAGTTGCTTCTCTTAGCAAGAGGCTGAGCAGGAGCCCTCAGCTCCCCACGGGCTCTCACCTTCCAGGGTGTAAATGTCTCTGCCCCAGGGGTACTTGGGGTATTTCTTCAGGTCCTCTTCAGTCCTGGTGGCCTCAGGGAAGAACTCGTATTTAATCAGCTCTCTGGGGAGAAGGAGGGAGAGGTTACAGCCAGGAAATGGGGAGGTGGCAGGGAGGGAAAAACAAATGAGAAATCCTAATACACAGCCTTCCCTTTAATCCG
The DNA here is from genome assembly GCA_013396955.1 of Regulus satrapa. Classification (NCBI taxonomy): domain Eukaryota; kingdom Metazoa; phylum Chordata; class Aves; order Passeriformes; family Regulidae; genus Regulus; species Regulus satrapa. The sequence continues at coordinate 249,352 of VWZN01010784.1, read as the reverse complement.
TGGAGAAACTGCCCCAAGACCCTCACACCACCTCAGCATCCATCCTTTCACTTTGGACAGCAAGCTCAGCCAACAGGGAGGGGTTTGGAACTGCTGGATGAGATCCACTGGACACAATTCCCTGCTGCCGGGAATTTCCAGGAGCTGATACCGATTGAACATCCCCTTCCACAGAAACCAACACCATTTCTTGAAGCAAATCACTCTTTCAAAACAACTTGTTTTCAGTTTTCAAGGTATTTCCCAGCTACTCCAACAACTTCAACATACAACTGCATTTTTGCTGGACAGATGTGATGGTTACTGCTGGAGGATTTCCACAATTTCCCATTTGGGTTTAAAGTCTGTTTTCTATTAAATGCATCTTAACTGCACTACCCAGAATTCAACCTTCAGTAGCAACCAAATGAATTTTTTTTCAATTTAAGTGACAGACTAGAGCAAGTCTGGAGCTGCTCCAGGACACGTTGGCAGAGCCCCTGGAGGGCAGACAGTGCCTGGGGGTGCCCAGGGCTCCCTGGGGTGCCCAGGGCTCCCTGGGGTGCTCAGTACTCACTGGTTGATGTTGGCTATGGTGTCCATCCAGCTCCGCACCCGCACCTTGTTCCGCACGTTGGGGGGGTTGCTGAACTCGTGGATGATGCAGATGTGGTAGGGGTAGGGGCCACTGAAGATCTTCTGCTCCAGAGTCAGTGTGTCCACCTGGAGACAAAGACTTGTGAGCACCAGAAACGCTGGGGTGGGATGGCAGAGTCAAGAGCAAAGGGGTATCAAGCAAATCCCCAGGAAATGCAGCAATGGAGAATTTCAACACCATCAATAAATACAGGACTGAGGGGAGTGAAACTCCCCCAGTGCAGCTTTGCCAATTTATATTCTTGAGTGCTGGAATTGCATGGGAAGTGTCTGATTTCTGTTGTCTTTTCCAACTCCAATGTGCAAATAAACTCCATAAAATTACAGAGTGGTCTAAAACCACATTAATTCCTCAGACTTTTTGTTAAGAGCAGGGGATCAGAGACCTGGAGTTCTATTCCCATCTAATATTTTTACCTCTGTCCTTTAAGGGATATGGTTTCAAAGCAAAGCTGACTTTATGGATTTTATGTTCCATCAACCTTCCCTTGTTAGCAAACCAAGATGGGAAAACAGGAGAGGAACAGTACCAGAGAGGGATAAAGTCCAACGTTCCCAATGCTCTGCAAAGAACTTAAATGAAGCCCTCATAAATCCTCACCAGGTGACTTAAACAACTCCCTAAATGTACCTGCTTCCAGTTCCTACACAGCCGGGGGAGGAGAGGGTGGCTCCCAGTGCCACCAGTGTCCTGCAACACTTCAGCATCAGGAGAGGATGGAGCCTTCAGCACCTCAAACTCTGCTGCTCCTCACTCTAACGGGACAGGGGTTCAGGATTTCAGATCCTTGTAGCTACAAGGAGCACCCGGGCTGAGTTACTCCGTTTGAAATTAATTCAGTGTGTCTGTCCTAGGGTGATTTGAGGACGCTCCCATCCCCAGTCTGTTCCGTTTCAGCTGCACATGAAGTTCTGCACCTTTAAGAGTGCAGTTTACAATATCCTCTAATGCAACAAATGCTGGAAACAGCGAATTTTAATATTTAATCTATCAGAGTATCTTCAACTCCAAGAAGCAGATTCTGCAATAAAAGCCTTGCTGGGCGTCAGATGACCCCATTTCAGAGTTGTGCTGTGCTAACATTCCCTGCCCCAAGTGCAACCCCCAGGCAGAGCTCCAGGTGTGCTCCCAGAGGATCCAGGCTGTTCTGTACCTGCTGCATGGGACGAAGGTAAATGATCCTGTTCCTCTCTGGGGGCATCCTGAGGATCTGATCCAGGACCTGATCCATGTTCAGCTTCTTGCACTGGGCGTAGTCAAAGCGATTCACGACGGGGGCATTTTCCACCTTCAAGTGTTTCAGCACACGGCACCTTGTAGCTAGAAAAGGAAATAAAAGACCTCAGGAGCCTCCTGGCAGAGAATTTCAAGGCTGGTAGGTTCACAAGAAGGCAAACAAGCAATATAAGTGCCAAGAGATTACATAAGAATATCAGATAGAGCCCAGCTCTTCATTTTTTTCAATATTATCATCAAACTTTTCAGCTGTGGCCAGAAAAGTGGCCTTTTAAAAGGCCATGCCAAATTTCATCTAATAACCTTTCTCTGTTTCCTTTCACTGGAAGGGTTTGTGGACTGCCACAACTTCCAAAATCAGCTCAAACACCGAGGATTGGGAAGCCACGCAATGGAAAACAAAATTGTTTCCTTTCAAGCAACGCCGCTCATGGAATCAAAGTTTCCTTCAAAATCAGTGTGTGTTCTAAGTATTCTGGAATAAAGAAATAATTCCTTTATTTCTGCTAAATAGACAGATCTGGTGTCAGAAGAAAAAGTCTTCACTTAGATGGTGCAGGAAACAGTAAATGACCCAATAAATGAAATATTAAAAATAAATGACCCAATCCAGGAGCACTCACACCCCAGCACGTGAAACTTATGCAACCTAAGTGCCAGCACTGAAAACAGATTTTCATCACATCAAGGAGCAAAAGCATCATCCTGTCAGCTAAAAAACCAATGGGAGAATGAAGAAATGAGAGAAAAACAAGGTGCTCAAATTCATTTCATCAACTCCTAATTACTGTATTACCACTCTTCAATAAACATCTCATCTCCCTAATTGTCAGCTCATTTCAGCTGTTGATTTTCAGATATTAATCTTTATTAAAGCTGTTATAAGAGCCATTCAGAGTGGGAAGCAGCAATATTTGCAGTTCTAATTTATCAGCAATGCAGGTGATGAATATAAAATGAGCAGTGGCCTGACTTGAATTCTTTCAGGAATTTCCAATAAAGCCAGAGGGAGGAGGCAGCCCTGACATGAACCACATACCATGGATGAACATCATTTTGGGGCAGTCTTTCAGCACCAAATCTGTTATTCCACAGTTGGTCAATGTGATTCCTACAAGGTTTTTGGATTTCAAAGTCAGTACCTGGGAAAAAATGAAAAAAAATAATTTTAAAATGTGCGAAAGCGTAAAAATTAAAGAAAAATGAATTGAATTTTACAAGATACAGGAGGATATGAATTCATACAATACAGCTTCAGCTCCCAAGAGGTGCTTATAGTGACAAAGCTGCAGGGAGTGGAGGAAAAGCCCTCACCTGAACGTGGTCATCCTCAATCACAGGGTCACTGGTACTGGTGGATTTGTCAGCTGTCCTTTTCCTCTTGGTGGTTTGCCTTGGCTTTGGCTTTGCTACTTCTGGAAACAAAAACATGGGAAAATCTTTCCTCTGCTCCATGTCAGGATAGCTGAGAAGAGCCCACGACTTCTCCCCCACTGATAAATCCAAACACCTGCCTGGCTCCAAACCAAAGCTCTCCTTGCTCAAACCCCACTGTCAGCTTTGTGCTCAGAATTACTCCCAAGAAACAACTTCAGAGGTGAAAACCCAGGAATGCTGAACCTACGCCACTGAAAGATGTGGAGCCAGGAAAAGAAAATATTCATGGTTAGGTTACACTTGAATCTCTGCAGGCAACAGAACATCCTTGACAAATACAACACCCAAAATAGCTTTAATGTTTAAATAGTAGAAATTATCTCAAACTTCTGGAAACCCTGTTCTTTGTAACTGTCGCTAGGTTTTTCCTAATATTGCAAAGGATGCACAGGTATAAAATCCTTTCATGTTCCCAAGCTCCACCAGGGAGCTCAAATTCCTGCTTGATTTAACAGAAGAGTCTTTGAAATGAAATCACCACAAGGATTATTTCCAACAGGAAGAGGAAAAAAATGCCCTAAAAATTAATTTTCTGACATTAACAGATCAAAATGAGAAATTATTTTACTAAAACTAAGCTTTCTTTATTAAGACATATGGCATGTGCACAAAGATTCCCAATTAATTACTGGCTCTAAGGTAGAAACCAGACATTTTAAATTTAATAGCAAGGTCTCTTCTTGAAAACTGAGCTGCGTCTACCTGCAGAACATCTGAGGTGATTTGGGTTCTGTCAACACTTGGGAGCATTAAATAAACTGGAGAAACACCAGGATATGAAGTGTTTGAGGCAGGAATTTGCCCTCAATCTTCCCTACCTCCAACACTCAGTGTAAGCAGCACATTTCATCTTTCATTTTACCTGCCAGATATTCCAGCAAAGAATCCTGGATATATGAGGTTGTGCCAGACTAAGATGATTATTCTGGAAACCAAGTATATTTGAAAGAAACAGTAAGTTCCCTTCTCACATCTGTTGTTTTCTCCCTTCATTCCAGCCCTTCAGGGGTTTTATTTTACGTCAGATGAACAAAACAATAACGTGAAGCACGAAGGTGTTTAATAAAGGGACAATTTTCCCTAAGTTTGATCACTCTGCCTTAAACACTTGGAAGCAGAACCAAGTGCAGGTCCAAAAGCCTACCTCAATTGTAATTATGACTTTATTGGTTGATAAAACACCAGTTATAACCTTTGCCTTCTTGTTCAGATCTAAGTGTAGCTGCTGCCTCTGCAGGGAGGATTTTAATGGAGATAACTTCTGTTTCAATGAATCACAGCCTTCACAGGCAGGCAGAGCTACCAAAAAATTGCATTTGCTTTTCAAAGGAGTGAAGCAAATACTGGTTAGGCTGTACAGAGAACACAAACAGGAAGAGCTGCACGGAGGAAAAAGTCAGAGGCACTGTCAGAGAAACCTGATTTTACCTGGTGCTGGCACCTCTGTTCCATCAAGCTCTGACCCTTTCCAACCGCTCAGGTTGAAGCCCCTGACTCATCAGAGCTCCCCGGGGGAGCTGCAGCTGCTCCCAGCTGTCTCAGGGCAGCGCTGCACGTGCTCAGCTGCTGCTCCGTGTGCGAGTCCTACCTGGCTCTGACACCAGAGGCACGTGGGACAGCCTGCTCCTGGCCCTGGTCAGGGGTCTCCGTGGATACTCCTCCTTGCAGTCCAGCTCCCAGCTCGGGGGCTGCGTGCTCTGCTCCTGGCTGCCAGCCCCACAGGCACTCCCACTAGTCCTGTGATCCCCAGGCTCTCCTGCAGCCCCACAGTCTGGCAGTGTCCTAAGTGCAAAGTCTGGCCCGTCCCTGCAGGCTCCACTCGTGGAGGGGCTCTCCCCGTCGCACCCCCCCCTCGTCCTGTGCTGCGCGGCCTCGGAGGAGCAGCAGCGGGAACAGACGGAGCTCTCCTCGGGCTCCCTCTCGCCACATCCATCCCTTCTTCTGCAAGGGGAGCAGCCACACTGCCTGCACTCCTCCCCAGCCGCTGGGCTGCTGCCAGCACAGTGGCTCGGGGCTGCCTGGGCGCAGTCAGGACCGGGAGAAGGGGCACGGCAGGAGCCGGACGTCGCCGCGGATCCGGGGGCGTTGCTGCAGCTGCCGTAGGAATCCTTGCTCTTGCTCCTCTCTGGCATGTCACTGGCTGCTTTCATGTCAGCTTTGATCTGCTCACTGGTCACCTGGCAGCCCTTCTCACAGCTGCTCTCCTCCACGGGGAAGTGCTTGGCCTGGCCCCCGTGGCTGGTGCTGCATCTCTTCCGCAGGGGAGTTTTGCCTTTGCCGCTCACTGCGGGAATGAAGGGAGGGACAGCAATGAGAAACCTCAAATAAACCCGAGTGTTCCCCTGCCCAAGGCTGCTGAAAACACAGGGCAGCCCAGAGGCCAATGACAATCTCCCCAGGAATGGGAATTGTTGGTATTTCTGGCTGTTGCTGCATCTTTGTAACGTCCCGCAGCTATTTTTGGAGTGATGTGCTGGAGGGTTTGCCCCACAGATCTACCAAATTGTCCCAAGCCCCAAACCCTCAATATTGGCAGTACAAAAGTTGATGCAAATTCTCTCCAAACAGAACTGACAGCAACACTGTGGGCATGATAAATTCTGTCCCCTTGGGAATCCCAAAGAGGATTAGTGCAGCATGACTATTTGTGTTTCTGTACAGGACCTGTGACTGGAGCTCAAAGCTCGTCCTCACATCTTCATTGCACGTTCCAAACTAAGCTAGAAATGAACGGAACCACTTGGAAAGACTGAAGCTCAAGAATGAATGCTGCACACCTGAAGGTTCTCTGCTTTCCACTGGATCCCTGCTCTTCTCTTCCCCATCTGAGTAACTCTGTGCAATGCTGTTGGAGATGCAGGCTCTGGAAGTGCCCATGTTTTCCTCCTCGTCCTCACTGTCTGAATCATGGATGGTAATAGGAGTTGCTTTTACAACAGGTTGAATTCCACTTGGTCCTGAGAAGGAGAATATCAACATTTCGGGTAAAAATTAACCAAGTGTGCTTTAAAGGGCTTAGTAATTAGAAAGGAATTAATTGGAGTCAATTTAGCCACCCATTCTGTGTGTCCCTGAGTAAAATCTACTTGGGAAAAGAGCAAAATACTGCATTTCAGCATTAAAGCATGCTGGTTTGGAAGGGGAGGAGTGGCACAATGGAGTGTTCCTTCATGTTGTTGGATATTCAGTAGAAAATTATACTGTCCAGCAAAAACTGGCAATAAAAGAAATCAAGGCTGCATGCTGTCACTAGTACAAATTAAATTAACACTGGAACAAGAACTGAGAAAAAGCAAAAAACAACTCAAGTGCTGCAGTGAAAGAACTAAGGCCGTGGACACCAACAGAGCAACAGGACAAGTTCATTCAGGCCTTCTGACTTTCATTACGCTGAGCACAAAAATCAGGCTTTAAGGTCAAGGTATTTCCCTGAATATGCAAATAAAGCTCTGGGCTCCAACACAGAGAATTAAATCCCTTCACAGCACTGAGCTGTGCTAACATCGCGATTCAAAACCAGACAACCCAGCTGAAGCAAAACATCCCAAACCAGACTTGAGTGGAGAATCAATCCCTCAGGGAGATGCCAAGAGGTGATTTCTTCCCAAACCAGTTACCTGCTTGCTCCTCATCCACCTCCATGGGAACAACAGCCTGGCTGGGAGCTGGCAGCTCATCCTGGCCCTGCCCAGCAGCTTCCCCTTCCTCCTGTGCCACCTCCTCCATCTCATTCAGGGCTGCAAAGGGGAGCAGGAGGTCAGCCACAGGAAACAGAATGAGCAGAGCCCTCAAACATAGACAGGAATAAATAACAACTGCCTTGATTCCCCTGGTGAGCCTCTGGGCTGCACTAAGTCTCTCACAGATTTGTTCTACACCCCTGTAGCCAAAGCCCAGCCTAACTTTTGGGGTTTGGTTCACTCAGAAGAGATTAAAGCCCCACACCAGGAGCTGAATGAGCAACAAGCTTCCAGTGGAGATTCCTATCATCCCCAGGAGCCCGTGTGTGAGTGGAAATGCAGCTGAAATCCCCCCAGGAGGGCCCCCAGCATTACCCTCAGCCCCAATCTGCTGCTCCTCAGCGGGGCCCTCCTGGCGCAGCTCATTCTCCTCGTTCTGCTCGTTGGGGTGCTGGTGGTTGTTGTGGTGGATGTTGGGGTTGTTGTTGTTGTTCTGGTGATTGTTGTTGTTGTCATTGTCATTGTTGGAGTTCTGATTGCTCACCAGGGCAGAGGAGACCCCAATTCCCGTGCCTGCACTTAGGCCCACACGAGCACAACCCTGGAAACAAAGATTTGAAAACACGGACTCGGTACCTCAACGTTCCCTAAAGGCAAATTCCAAACCAGGAAATTCACTCTGCTGGAATTGTCTGGGATAGCACAGCACCAACAGGGAAACTGTGCCTCAGATTCCCTGACTGCAGAGGTGGCAACCCCAAACTCACACTGTTAAACTCCTAATGCAAGGGAAAGTCCTCAAAGCACCTAATTTTAATCTATTAATTGTGTTAATCTATTAATTTGCTGTGGGCTCATGACAGGAGTACAAAGAGCAGATCAGAGTCTTCCCAGCAGCCTCGAGGTACCATTAATGACCAAAGGAAGCAGGTTTGACACTTTCATTGCCTGCCAGCAGCTTACCAAGGGTTTGTGTTACAGTGTGGGAGGGGACAACGTGAAAAAATAAAATTCCTAAGCTTTGAAAGCACTTCTAAAGGGAAACACTAGCCCCATTTCACCCAGCAAAAAATCATAAAAAACCTCTTAGCATTGTAAAGAGAGGCCTAAGAGGAAAAAACAACAGAAAAAGCAGCAGCACAGTGAAATGGCAGCAGAGACCTTGAGAGAATCAAGGTCAGCGAGTTTTATTTTCTGGCCACACGTTCATTCCTTGCTCCCATTTGCAGGAGCAGCACCACTCTCCCCAGCATATCATGCTAAAAACAACTGCAAACCGAAGCCATTTATTACCAATGTCTTCAATTAATGACAACTTTGGGGAGAATGCCCAGCAGCTGGAGCTCACAGGATTGTCAGTGAAATGGAAACAAGTCAAAATCCTGACAATGAGGAAAAGCCAAACCATTCTCTGGAGTTTACCTTTGGAGGCTCTCTAAACATCTGGTCCAGAGAAATAAACTCCAAGCTTGGCAGTAACTCGATGAACTGACTGAAAGAGTCCAGCTTGATGGCGTGGCACCTCACCAGGGTCAGGTCAACCAGGCGGGTCCACCTCGAGTGGTCTGCGAACACAAGAGAGGCCTTTCCTGAGCCATTCCCACCTCACTCCTCCTTCATTCCCCCCTTTCCAGATCCGACAGCAGCATCCTCTGGATCTCCATCCTGTTCCCAGCACCAGCATGGCCCCAAAGCAAGCATCATCTACTGTACTTACTAACAACAGAACAAGCAGTACTAGAGCAGAGAAATTCTGGTTTAGCACAGAAATTCATAGAATAGCTCTGAAATTTCAAAGGTGTGCAATACCTGTGATCCAATTATTTGGGTTATGTAGATGTGGGCAGTTGTAAATGACCAGATACTTGATGAAAGAAAAAACTTCATTTACAGCTTTCATACCAATATCTGTAATAATTCCTGGGTTTTCAACCACATCAGCCAAGCCGTACCTCACCAAGTCCGTACTCGTCATTTTACCTATAAAAGAGAGGAGCAGACACAGCAGTAAATTTGCCTTTTATAGCAGGATTTTCTAACTCCCTATTGATCAGATCATTCCTTAATAAAGCTCAGCTTTCCCAGTATCAGGGAGTGAGGAAAACCAGATCTGGCTGTATGAGATCAGCAGCCTCGATACGTGCAACATTAATATTCTTATTAATCACTGAGAACACGACTGAAAACACAGCAATTTCTGTAACCCTTATGCTCTTTATGGATATAAAAAGTGTCATACACTGTAGTAAAAACTCATCAACGTAGCCTAGGTGAAGAGTTTCAAACTGTGGGAATTCCAGTTCAGCCATCTTCAAAGCAGAAAAAACACCATCTTTGGTCAAGGAAGGCTGGATCCGCACTTCGTGCAACCTGCAGGGAATTCAGAATTGCTGCCATCAAAATTCAGGCCAAACCACAGAAAACACTCAAGAAGGTGCCCTGTTCTAATAAAACAGAGAATGTGGCAGGACTCAGAGGGTATTTGCAGTTATTTTAGTCACAGAACACTCTTGTTCTGCAAAGTTTATATACGTGTACTCCTTAAACTTTGATGGTTGTTCCCGTCTCTGGGATGCCATTTCTAAGACATTTCTTTTGGAAAAGGAGAAGCAAAGAGAGATCTGAAGGGAGGTACCTTCGTGCAGCAGTTATGATGAGGTAGCCAAGATCCACTTCAAGTGCATTCTTGCAAGCTCCCAGAACTATAGTGTGCAAATTCCTAAAACCACCTGGCAAAAAAAGAACACCCTTCTTACACGTCAGCCTCACATCACAGCCTCCAGCCCCACACATTTTCACCAGTGCTGTCTTGACCTTTTTTAGCAAATCAAGGAGACAAATATTTGCACCCAACTCTTCCAATCCTGGTTCTGCTCATCTACAAATGCAGCTCATTAATTGCAGTTAGAATATCAAAATTATACCAAACACAGAGCATATTTAGCACTGTGACCATAGTTCCAAACACTCAAAAAAAATGCTACAGACAAAACAAAATAAAAAAAAACCAACAGAATTTGCCAAAGCTTTAATTAATTTGTTTATTTTTATTTAGGTATGAGGGATTAGGAGTTTCTCACCTGATCTCCAGCTGTCTTCTACCACGTGCTGGATAAGTCCTCCAAGAAATGGAACACGGACCAGTTCCAAGTGCTCCAGATTCCTGGCAGAAGCCAGGCCTGTCACCAGGGGAACGTACTTCAGAGAGTTTGTGGGTCCTGCACATAATAAGGCCAGAAAGACAGAGCAGATTGCTCACTTCTCCCTGAATTATCCCATGGAAGAACTACAACACATCCACACATATCCCTCTAGAGCAGGAAGTCAACAGAAGCACACAGCACCAAGGCAGGGACAGGACAGGGAGAGATTTCTGTCCAACACCACAAATCAAACAAGGGCTGCTGTCAGAATGCGGAATTCCAAGACTTTTAACAGAACCAGATTTCCTCCATGCTCTACCATCCCCTTCAGACAGGAAGAATCCCTCTTACCAGCACAGTTCCTCATGACAAAAGCACGTAAGCTGATACAAAGGAAATCTTTAAAAGGCTGTGGTTTGGTGAGTCTCACCCACTTCAAATAAAGGTGCCTCAGCATTGGGATACAAGGAATCTCAGGGACATTCACCCCTAATAATACATAAACAAAACAAACAAACATTTTAAACGAGCTTGAAACTAATCCTCTGCATGACAAATCCCTGGCTTGCAAAAGGAAGCTTTTGTGGCAAGTGAGAAAAGCTGTGAACACTTGAAACACAAGCTCTTCACCTTGGCTTGTCAATAATTCTTTACAACTTGCCCTCTGCACCTGCTATCAAATATCCAACTAAGATCTCCGAGATGCCACAGCCCAAACTCCCTCTCCTCCAAAGAATTACAAATCTGCAGAGTTTCAAAGCCTTTAAATCCACCTGTGTTGAAGCCAACTACTTCAGCACGACCACACTCACCTACTAAGTGCAAAGTCTGAATTTTAGCTCCTATAGGAATTTTCAGCTTGTTCTCAGGAGGAATTGGAAAAGCACCATTACGATTACGAAACTTCCCTAAAATGTGGACTTGGGGCATGTATGTCCAAATAGCTTCCACCAGCTCTAAATGAGAGGTCTCAACACCCTGGATAAAAGGAAGCAAAGCAAACGCTCTAACACCAGGTCAACAACAACATCCTCTTAACCATGTAAACTACAGAATGCAACGGTTATTTCACTGTTCATTTCTAGCAAGGCTTGTCTTTTTAAAAGCAGAGGGATCGCAGCTTTAATTCCTTGCTGGGCTTAAGAGCACCTGGGATTCCCAGTGGTGCAACTAAAAATAGTTGTCATTAGCAAACAGGGTCACAATTAACTCCTCCCTGTGCAGCCAGGCCTAAACCAAAGCCCTGGAAGCACCAAGTCCCTGCCACAAACTTTGACAGTGCTGAAGGAGGTTCTCTCCCAAGCCCAGCCACTCACCAGCAAATTTGGACAGGCCTGCAAAGCCTCTAAAACTCCAGGAATGCTGAAAGCCTCGTGGCCACGGACTCGGCGCCTTTCCAGATACCTGGGATGAAGACCATAAAGTTGTTCAATGTCTGGCATCTTCCTCAGCAGCGTTAGGAAGCTGGAATCAGTGAAACCTAAGACAACAACAACACATTTGGTATTGGTGTGGCAGCAGACACTCGGCTGTGAAGGGAAAGCCAAACACACTTCTCTCTTTATGTGGCAGTACAAGTTCTGCGATGTTGAAATGATGCACTTGGTGAAGCAATGGCTTTTATTTTACTTCCACATTCTAGAAACCATGCCCTAAACACTCCTCTGCCTTGAGTTTTGCAGGTTTGCTAGGGGTTTCCTTCAGGGGAGCTGCATGGCTCCAGGGCTCGCTGTGCTCTCTCCCTCCTCACATGAAGCTTTGTGGGTCTATTTTCCCTGGAATTCCATTTATCGACTCCATGGCTCAACAAAAATCCCAGCTGGAGCCCTTATTTCAGTTCACTAGTCACCACAGCTGACATTTCTCTCAGAAACAGGATGGTTTCTTAAAGCAAAGGTTTACTTTATTCTAGCAAAAGACAGCACATAGAAAGGATTTTAACTGGGTAAGTTGCTTGTATTTACACCACTTTTAGGTTAGAATACCAACCAGAGTCAATCTCAACTTGTAAATCCTCTCCTTTTCAGAATTCCTTTGTTTTAGCTGCGTCCCCCCCCAAATCCCAGCAATTTCAACCCAACAGAACCCTGGTACTCGCAGGGTTCACCCCGATTGACAGATTTATCTACTGATCTGCAGGTGACTCCGGGTGTGACATCAAAACTTATCGTCCCATTGCTAAGTGCTGGCAGATGAGCTGCTCTCCCACCCCACTGAACTTTTTGCTGCCTGCTCACAAACAGCCTCTTTAAGGCATGATAAACTCCCTTCCAACGACCAGACAACCACAGAGCCACAGAAGCCCAGCCTGAACCGGGCTGGAGAAGAGCTCATGGAGCCTGACCTGGGCCCTAACACAGCCACAGCCCCAATCCCCGTTTCCCCACAGGGACAGAAACCTGGCGAGCCATTCCTGCAGGCAGCCACGCACGGGAAGGGCACACATCCTGCTGACTGCAGGGGATTGTGCACAGGTGAGTGCTGGCAGCAGAGCAGCTCACCTGTGGGCATGTACTCCCACCAGCGCCCCGCACACAGGTCCACCACCTTGACCACGCGCAGGTAGAGCGTCACGGCCTCCTTCAGCTTCCTCGACAGGCACTCCATGCACATGATGTCCTGCAGGGGCAGGTACCTGCAGAGAGCAAGGGCTGGTCAGCAGGGCTGCAGCTGCAGCCTGGCTGCAGCAGTGCAGCCGCTCCGGGCCCTGCACCGCGCTCCCAGCACGGATCCCACCACGGTGACTCAGCAGCTTCCGACACTAAATTGGTACAAATGTAACGTTCAGTGCACGGGTGATTGGGTTTTCTAGTAAAGCACGGAACGTTTGGGTTGGAAAGGACCTTAAAGTGCCACCCTTGCCATGGCAGGGACACCTCCCACTGCTCCCAGCGTCCAGCCTGGCCCCGGGCACTGCCAGGGATCCAGGGCAGCCCCAGCTGCTCTGGGCACCCGTGCCCACCCTCCAGGGGACAATTCCTTCCTAAAGTTAATTTAAACCCACCCAAACCCTGCTGACCAAGCCGTTTGCCTCAATAGGTTTGATGAAGTTGCTTCTGTTTTCCAGCACACGCTGCAAGCTCCATTTCCAAATATTTTGGAAAGCTGCTGCTTTCCAAGGACTTGTGGGTGAGGAATTATGTTCTGGATAACAGGGCTGAGTGAACAGCTGGGAGAAGGACTTTGCTGCAGGGGAGGTCACATCCTCATCCCAAACACTTCTGCAGATGCCACAATTCCCAAGCAATCACCTCAAGTGTGCCCTACCCAAAACCTATTTCTGGTCTAAAATCAGTATTCAGAATAGAACCAAATCACTTATTTACTTCTTCTTCATTTTGACATTCGTGACCCTCACAAAAATTATTTTTCAGTCTCCAAATGACTTTTGGGGACTGAAAAAGGAACATTTGTCATCCCTTTTTATCCACCCGTGGTGCATCCACCGCTTACCGTGTCACAAAGAGGCAAAGTTGGAGACAAAACGAAGAACTCTAAAACAACAAGCACTGAACTGATTTCTGCCAGGCTGCTCACCTAAAGATGTGGCAAAGCACTTCATGAGAGAGTTGGTTCATGTAATCTTTTGGCTCCTCAGCTTTGGTAGAGTCCGGCCCTTCCCTGCTCGCCGCGCTGCCTCTCACAGTTTTCCGCCGGGGCCCCATCCCTGCACCAAGCTCTGCCGGGAGGAAACGGGCACAGAGTCAGGAAATTCGGGGCAGCTGAGCCACCAAAGGGACAGAGCAGAGGAGGGACGGCACAAAACAAGCTGGGCTTTGAGTAGAAGGGAGGGCTCAGCCAAATCCTGAGCGTTATCGGACAGACGCTCTCAGCCGAGGGAGCGGGGAAGAAAAATCCACCCAGGTTTAATCACAGATCAGTTGTTTTTGTGAATAAAAAAAGCTTCAGAGGTCCTGCCCTGAGATCAAGACAGTCTCAGCACCAACTGCAACCTCCCAGCACAAAATAAAAGTCCAAAGTCTGTCCAGCAGATAAATGATTTCCTTTTCTTTTGGGAATAAACGGGCTCCGGCTGGTCACTGTCCAAAGATGCCCCCTGAAAAGCCCTCAAACCAGCTCCTCCTCGAGGTGAGAAAAATATTCAGGCTGCTGAGGAAAAGATCAAAGCCAGAGAAAAACCGAAAGCAGGATCCTCTGCTCCTTCCCGAGCTCCATCCACGCTGCAGTGGGATGGAAATGCTGCACATAAAAACACCCACAGCTCTCAGGAGAAGCCACAGACCAGGAACTCCAATAAAGGGGAGCTCCAGGCCTACAGAAATCACCTCCACACGCTGAGAGTCCCTTCCACAGCCGTACCTGGCAGAGATTCCTTCATCCTAACACGAGAATGAGGAGGGCAAAGCATCACCAGCCCGGTGAAGGGACAGGTGAGGGAAAAACAACGGCTCAGAAAAGGCAGATTTTGGGAGAAGCTTTCAGCTCCCTGCCACGGCAGAATGGGAAACCCTGACGGCTCCACTGTCATTTGATGACTGCAAAATGGGGGTTCACAGCCTCGGGGTGCAGCTCAGGGTGCTGCCTGCACCCTGCCAGGATTGGATTTGAAGGGGATATTCCAGCAGAAATCCCCGCTGGGGTCGGGGTTGGATGGGATCTCTGCTCCTCCCGACGGGGGGACTCCCAGCCAGCAGCGAAGATTTTCTCACCTGCTGTTTGTGGGGCAGGCTGGGAGGGCTCAGCTTGAGCTGAGGGACCCCGGAAAGCCCCAAATTCACCATTTACAAAGAGAATTCCAGGAAACCAGAGACTGGGTCAGCTGGGACAGCTCGGCTTGGACAGAGGGCTGCAACACGAGCCACAAACTTCCAGACTGACCCAGCCACGGCAGCCAAAGGACAGGAGAAAGGAAAATACTGACAACCAAAGCAGGAAAATTCTGCAGTTCCACCGAGCCCGACCGGCCCCTGGCACGGAGGGGAAAGGAAGGATTTGACTCCATGAGTCTGCACTTTCTGCACAAGAAAAGCTCCTCCCGGGGTTATTCGGAGCTTTCACTCCTCGCTCTGCATTGGCGAGCCGACCCCATTTAAAAATAAAAGACAAGAGCTCCGCAGCAAAAAGCCCTCTATAAATTCTCTTCATTTATAAATTTAACGGCACTCTGCGGCGCCCAGCTCAGTGCCAACGAACGCCGCACGGAGCACCAGCCCTGCTCGGGATGAGCAAACAGCTCCCGGAGCTCCGAAAGCTTTAAAAGCCGTGGGGACAGCGGGCCGGAGGGGGGGACGGGGGGAACGCGGCCAGAGCCGCCCCGGCAGGCGCCGCACCGGAGCGAGGTCCGGTTTGTGCCGCGACGAGCGAAGGCAGAGGAGCTTTCCCCGGAGCCGC